>CM059218.1:2830977-2920977 GCA_030347435.1 Clarias fuscus | reverse complement strand
CATGCATATGAACTTGAGTAATATCCCATTCTTAATCCACAGGGTTTAATATGATGTTAGCCCACCCTTTGCAGCTATAACAGCTTCAACTCTTCTGGGAAGGCTTTGTGAGGTCACACTGGTGTTGGACTAGAAGGCCTGGCTTGCAGTCTCCGCTCTAATTCATCCCAAAGATCCATAAAGACATGGACGAGTGACTTTGGTGTGGAAAAACTTGCCTGGCCTGCACAGAGTCCTGACCGCAACCTGACAGAACAACTTTGGGATGAACCAAGACCAAAGAGATCAAGACCAAGAGCCAGGTCTTCTCATAATGCTCCTGTCTGACAATCACATGACATTATCAAAACAGGGAAGGGTCTGTTTTGACAAAAATAAATAAATTAATAAAAGAACGAAGCTGGGACCTAGCCAGCATGGTACCGTAGTGGTTAGCACTGTGGCCTCGCACCTACAGGTCCTGGGAGTTTGAGTTCAGCCTCAGGGTCAGTCAGTGTGGATGGAGCTTTCATGGTCTCCCAGTGCTTGGTGGGTTTCCTTCGGGTACTCTGGTTCGAGGACCTCACCTGTTTCCTTCATTCCTACTTTCTGATGAAAAAGGCACAACAGCATTGGTGGACTGCCAGGATCAAGGGTTCGCGTCCTTGGGTCTGTGTGCATGGAGTTTTCATGTTCTCCCCGTGCTTGGTGGGCTTCCTCCAGGTTCCTCTCATTTAGCGTTTCGAATGAATGTGTGAATGTGTGAGTAGATTGGCACCCCATCCACGATGTACCCCAACTAGTGTCCCAAGTCCCCTGGGAAAGGCTTCAGGCATCCAGTGGCCTTGTACAGGATAAGAAGTATAGAGAATGAGAGAGTGAGTGAGTGAGTGAGTGAGTGAGATTGTCTTGGTTTTCTGAAGAGATAAAAAAAAAAAAACCATCCTGTACTCCAGGATACTTGTGAACTTTACAGCTGTAACACTAAGACTATCTTCACCAACTGCATCTCAACGTGGTACGGCAACTGTACCACAACAGACTGCAAAACCCTTCGGCGCGTAGTGAAAAAACACCCAATTAATAATCTGCACTCAGCCACCCACCATTAAGGACATTAACAAGAAAGACTGCCTGTAAAGGGCGAAAGGCATTACAAAACCACATCTCAGCCTAATCAAGGGCTATTTGCCTCTAGACTGGAGCCTCAGCGCCTGAACAAACCGACTGAAAAATAGCTTCTCCTCTGTGGCTGATTCCATACTGAACAACTGATCACGGTTCAAGAACACCTACACTACTGCTTCTTTGCACTGCTCAACTATTCTGTGTACTTAGATACAAAACAGACAAACACTGTGTAGCCAAAACAAATATATATACAGTATGCGTCCTCGATTCAATAATTACTGCAGTGATTACAGTTATATGGTTCAGCTGGCACCGATCCTTTTAACTGATGTAGACAGTATCTTCTCATTCTTTAAACAACCATGTCGGAAGGTGTATCCCATGGTCGTTTATTTATTTATTTATTTTTTTATTTTTTGGATTTTTCCCCGATTTTCTCCCTAATTTAGTCGTGTCCAATTCCTCCCCGTCACTAGGGGGCTCCCACATTAAGGCTACTACTACCACTCAGCCGGGAGGGCCGAAGACTATCACGTGTTTCCTCCGAACCACGTGACGCCAGCCGACCGCATCTTTTCGAACTGCTCGCTCGCGCACCGTTGGGGGCGGCGTAACACACTCGGAGGACAGCGCTATCCGCTCCCTCCGTTGCGCGAGCTCACAGACGCCCCTGACTGGCTGTAGAGCCGTGATTAATGTGGGAGCACTAAGTACCTCTCGTCCCTCCCCTCTGAGAGAGCTCGGCCAATCAGCTCTCTCTAGACCTCCGGCTGCGAGAGGTTACAGCATCACCCGGGATTCGAACTAGCGATCTCCGGATGATAGGGCGAGCGATTTAACCACTGCGCCACTCGGAGGCCCCCATGGTCGTTTATAACTCTCCAAGACTCTGTATGTGATCCTATCTGGACATGGCTTCATACACACAATTGTTTATATATGACTAGCTATACACAGGACTAGCTACAAACACAAGATTTTTTAAAATATATGCCTAGCCATACTAGCTACATGAGTGTAGATACATAAATAAGAATCTTTATATGTGACTCCAGCTATGTGTGAGGCTAGTTATGTACTGTACAAGACTAGCTTTGTATGACATTATATAAAAGACTAGCTACACAAGTATAGCAATATACAGTACACAAGGGTATTTTAGACTAGCTTTCCGTCAGGCTAGTCATATACAGTACAAGACAAGCTACCTGAAAGTACAGTAGTTACGTACGCAAAACTATGTATAAGAGAGGGGGGGGGGGGGGGGGGGGCTTGTAGGACGACTTTCCCTCTCTCTGTCACACACACAAACACACAAACAAAATCACTGCTGTCTGGCTCACAGATTACATAAATTGTCTGAATAACGGATTACATTTTTGAAAATATAACGAAATAAATTGAGTACTTAAATGGCGGACCTAACGCTTTAGATTACTTGTTACATAAAAAAATAAATAAAATCCAAGTACTCTAACGCGTTACTTTGTAACACGTTATACCCAACACTGTTGACGAGATAGGCTACATGAAAGTAGCGACATATACAAGACTATTTATCTATGACTAACTGTGTAAGGCTATAGATACGTACACAAGTTTGTTTATATATGGTTGGCTACATACCGTAAAGTACTAGCTACATGAGTATAGCTATATACACAAGATTTATATTTATCTAGCTATGCGTGAGGTTAGTTAAGCATAAGTCGAGCTACATTCACAAGGCTACTTATATGAATAGCTACATGTAAATGGGTACAAACACTTCACATTTTATATATAACTAGCTATGTGTGAAACTAGCTATACTAGATATACAGTACTATATACTAGACTAGCTATTATATGAGTTTAGCTGCATACACTAGACAATTTACATATGGCTCTAGCTTTGTGTGAGGCTAGTTATTCACAAGACTAGCAACATACTAATATGCAAACAAAACTGTTTACACAGTATGTGGCTGTAGCTACATGTTTGGCCGGTCTATGTACTATGTACTATGTACTCATGACTAGCACATAAACAGGAGGATTTACATGTGACTCTGGCTACATGTGAGGACAGTTATATACACCTATCAGCCGTAACATTATGACCACCTGTCTAATATTGAGTAGGACCCCACTTTTGAGAACAAAACAGCCCAACGCCCAAACGCGTCTCTTCTGCTTGTTGCCTGTCCTTAGCAGTGGTTTCCTAGCAGATCTTCTAGCATGAAGGCCTGATTCACACAGTCTCCTCTTAACAGTCGTTCTAGAGATGTGTCTGCTGCTAGAACTCTGTGTGGCATTGACCTGCTCTCTGATCTGAGCTGCTGTTAACCTGCGATTTCTGAGGCCGGTGACTCGGATGAACTCATCCTCCACAGCAGAGGCGACTCTCGGTCTTCCTTTCCTGGGCCGGTCCGCATGTCAGCCGGTTTCTTTGTAGCGCTCGATGGTTTTCGTGACTGCACTTGGGGACACTTTCAAAGTTTTCCCAATTTTTCGGACTGACTGACCTTCATTTCTTAAAGTAATGACGGCCGCTCGTTTTTCTTCACTTAGCTGCTTTTTTCTTGCCATAATACAAATTCAAACTCTTTGAATGAGAAGGTGTGTCCAAACTTTTGGTCTGTACTGTACATCAGTGAGCCTTGGCTCACATGTCGCCAGTTCAGTGGTAGTCCTTCATTGAAGAACTTTTGGTATGTCCTGACATCCTCAGACCCACGAGAACTGCAGTTTTATAATTCCCCAGACACAGTCATCTAGACATCCCAATGTGGCCCTTAGTAGCCATACTCTCCCGGATTCTTACGTTTGCCCATTTTTTTGCTTACAACACATCAACTTCTGGGACAAAATGACCACACTTCCTCCCTAATATATCCCAAATATTTCCCAGTGCTAATTGTAATGAGATATCGTACCAAACAAATACATTCACATTTGCTCTCTCTACCTCGCCTCATTCTTCTACACATGTTTAATTAAATTTTATTAATATAGCGCTTTTAACAATGGTCATTGTCTTAAAGCAGTTTCACAATATTAAAAGAAGATTATGAAAACGTGTAGGAGAAAGTAAAAATGTGTATAGATCATAGTGATCTGATTGTGCCTGATGAGCAAGCCAAGGGTGACGGTGGCAAGAAAAAACTCCCTGGGACGGGAGGAAGAAACCTTGAGAGGAACCAGACTCAACAGGGAACCAATCCTCATTTGGGTCATAACAGATAGCAGGGATTGATCTGCAGTCATACTGTGTGTTAGACAGCTGGTATAACAGCTGTATAACAGAATATACCAGAAGCTGTCTAAGTTAACATGGAGTCCAGATCAGTACAGCACCAGCATGACGACAGGATGTGGACTTTGATATTCTCTATGCGCTGCGGATTGTAATGTGACAGAAGACTAGATGTGTAGGAGCTAAACCCTTTAGCGCCTTGTACGTAAGTAATGCTAGTTTGTAATCAATTCTAAACTTAACAGGTAGCCAGTGCAGGGATGATAGTATTGAGCTTGTATAATAAAACTTTCTTGATCTGGTGAGAACTTTTGGACTAACTGTTGCTTGTTTATTGAGGATGCAGGACAGCCACCTAGTAATGCATTACAATAGTCCAGTCTGGAGGTCATGAACGCATGAACCAGCTTTTCTGCATCAGATATGGATAAAATGTTCCTAAGCTTGGCAATATTTCTAAGGTGGAAAATATGATTTTCAAGGACAAGTTACTGTCTAATATTACACCCAGGTCTTTCACTGTCGAGCTGGTAGTAATAAAAGTGCAAGCGGAAGTGTGAAAGCATTTGTGTACTAGTTTTTGGACCAATAAGTAATATTTCTGTCTTATCTGAATTTAGTAATAGAAAATTATCAGTCATCTTTTATATCCTGGACACACTCATTTAATCTGGACAACTTGGATATTTCATCTGGTTTTGTTGAAATGTATAACTGGGTATCATCAGCATAGCAATGGAAACTAATCCCATGTCTTCCCAATGATGCTACTCAAGGGGAGCATGTATATTTAGAACAGCAGAGGTCCTAAAACCGATCCTTGTGGGACCCCTTATTTTACTGGCATTACACTGGACAGTTCTCCATTCAGATCTACAAACTGGTATCGAAACCATTTTAACGCCTGTCCCTGAATACAGAAGTGATCTATGAGAATATTATGATCTACAGTGTTGAATGCAGCACTAAGGTCAAGTAAGACGAGTATTAAGGTGGAGCTAAAAACAAGTCGTTTGCATTTAGTCATTTTAACTTGCCCAGTTTCTGTACTATGGTGGGGCCTGAAACCTGACCGAAATTCTTTGAAGATATTGTTTTCCTGTAAGAATGAGCATTTTTGAGCTGACACCACATTTTCTACTATTTTTTTTTTTATATTTAAACGGAAGGTTTGAAATCGGTCTGTAATTGGATATTTCCTTACGGTCTAGGTTAGGTTTGAGAGATTTAGGGACGTGACCTAAATATAGTGAAGAAGAAGTGAAATGTATTTCTACTTGTAGCTCTTTTCTCACAATTTTGCCTTGAGAATAATCTCATCAAATCCGTTACAGGTCACACTTCTACAGAGAACTTAAGCTGCATCTGACAGGTTTGATCAGAGAAGCTTTACCTTCTGCTCGGCAACATTCAACCTTCACATTTTGCCTAGAAACAATAGGCTTCATTTATCAAGCAGGATACACTCTTCCTCACAGCTGCTCGGCTCCGAGCTCCTAATATTACCTTCACATTATCCTAAAGAATGATTAATTAAAGGGGAATTTAATTAATGAAAAAAGTCCTGACTCCTGTATGACACGAGGAACATTTATTTATGTTGATGGCTCCAATTAATTAAGTAACATCTGTCAAATTATTCCCGATGTAATTGTATGGCATTATAAATCTCCTCCGTTACCTTCAGCTTCTGCCACTACTAAGAAAAAAATAACTTGCTGAAGTCGTTCTCTTTATCTTGTCCCTGATACACAGAAACACTGATGAGACTTCTGTATTATTCATCTCCTTGATCACTGCCCAAGTAAAAACTCACACTGGGAAGCACGTACATTCACACACACACACACACACACACACACACACACACACACACACACACACACACACACACACACACACACACACACACACGCGTGCGCGGGCGCACGCAAGCACATGAGCACACACTTTATTTATTCTGTGGTCTAGTAAACATCCCAGGTTGGCAAAACCGACATTTAGCCAGTCAAGTAAACAAAAAGGTAGACAGTTAAATAAACCTATGCATATGCATATGTGCAATTACGTGACAGGTGTATGCAGGTAATTAAGGCTGCTTTGTTGACTGGAACAATACCATCAGGTAATAATGTGTAAGGCTGGGTCTGAAGTGTCTCTCTCTCTCTCACACACACACACACACACACACACAAATTCAAAGATTCTTCTCTGCTCCTCTCAATGTTGGCAGTCACGTCACAGAATTTGCATACCCAATGCCGCGTGTAAGTATGCATGCCTTTGAATTTGTGTGCCCCTCTGTTTATGTGTGTGTGAATGAGTGGGTGATGTTTTCTGTTATGCATTTAAGTTCCTTACCACACGTTATTACTGGTCACGCAACGAGAGAGAGAGAGAGAGAGAGAGATGAGGTAAATTATGACTGCTGCAATCATTTCATCTCATCTCAGCATGGCTCCTAATTTTAAAAAATCTTTGTACTTGATGCCAGGCAGTGTGTCTATGCATGTGTGTGTGCGCGTGTGTGTGTGTTTGTGTGTGTGTGCTGGGGTTCAGGTTTTTATACTCTGAGACTCAAAATCTCTCTGTCTGAGACTCAAAATCTCCACAAGGTACGGAATATCTGATGGTTTTGACGTTATGGGGACGTTTCTGGCTGGTTACAAACCGAATAAAAAAAAAACATGTCAATGAAGGGTCCTCACAAACAGGACACCCAGGCATGCGAAAACTAAATATACACCAATCTTCCAACGGCACGAACATGTCTTTCAGAAAACCCAGGTTTACCAGGTCGTGACTCTGGAGATGTATTACCCCTTTCTTTAAATTGAACTATGATTCTGTTAACAGTAGGAAAGAACAATTTCAAGATTGCTAGCTATTTGTCTCTGGTCCAGTCCGACATCTTCCACAGAAAAATCTGATATTTTACACAAATATTAGTCATATTATAATTATGGCATACGGGTTATTATAAAACTATGATCGCTTATTCATTTCTTGCATGTTCGAATGCATGTTTCTGGGACCAAAAGGTCCCCACAATGATAAGATACTGTCAAATGCTTTTATAAACAAAAACACCTTCTCAAGTTTCTTCAAGCAATAATATTATATTGTAATACTGTTTTCATTTGTAAATATAAACTTTCGCTTAATATTTAGGTTTGGTTTGCGTTTACGGGACTGCTCGGCGTTAAATTTGTGCTGAAGCGATTTTGCCAAATCAAGGTCCTCACAAACACTGAAAAATTCAGGTTCCGGGTTCGATTCCTGCCTCGGCGTCTGCGTGCATGGAGTTTGCATGTTCTCCACATGCTTGGTGGGTTTCTTTCAGGTTTTCGATGGTTTCCTCCCACAGACTACTGACATGAAGATTTGTCTAAGTGGTGTTCCCAATTGGCCATTGTGTGTGTGTGTGTGTGTGTGTTCCCTGTGATGGATTGGCACTCCGCGACCCTGTATGTATTACAGGACGATCGGTATAAAAGATGAATAAATTAATCTATCATGACATCTCTTGAATTCTGATTGCTGAGGACATGTTGATTAATCAATTCATAAGTTCTAATGCACTTTTGTTTGGTTTTTTGAGTGTGTATCACAAGAGAAAGGGGGGGAAAAGCAGATGACGTAATGAAGATGTAATGAGTGTTTATAGCAGCTATAGTATAAGTAAGAACAGGAATATTCTAGATCCTGTTTAAGGATGTTCCAAAACGTTAAATTCTATTATGAATTACAGATTCGCTGATGCCAATTTTTTTTGTACTGATTAGCCTGACATGTTGATATCGATTATGGGTGATTAAAAATCTCTCTAAGATCTATAGTTAACAGCATACACTAACATTTTCATAACTTTTCTTTAATAAAAAATTCAATAAATAGTTGAATTGAAAAATTCAACGAATAGTGCTGTATTCATTCGTCTCATTTTTCAGTATCCTGTCCTCTATCCTGTACAGAGTCGCAGCGGCAGAGATGTTAAGTATGAGATGGGGTACACAATGCCAATCCATTGCAGGGCACAAGCACATACTGTACACACACACACTCTCACACTCCAATTACCCTGTATGTTTATGATAAAACATGGACTATTAAGTGGCTTTTTGCATTTTCTTTCAATTTGCTCAATAGGTGCAGGACTTTCTTCAGGTTACTGTAAGAGCATTTTTGTACAAATAAAATCCACCTGAAAATGAATGTGCACCGTAGGGAGCTGGAATAGAGAGAGAGAGAGAGAGAGAGAGAGAGAAAGCAATTTAAGTTGTGTTAAATAGCTCCCTGCATGCATTGTTTTTTATTAATATTATTGCTGACTTTCTAGGTCTGTATGCAATTCGCATTCTGTTCATTGATTAGGCGATAAATGGAAAAACACTGTATAAATAGTCTTATTTATCTCCTGCCTCGGATATACGGCCATATACGGATGTATTTTGTCCTGTTTTAGACCGGATCCGGTGATATTTGTATATATATATATATATATATATATATATATATATTTATTTTATTTTTTTTGCTTGTACCCATTCATGTCCAGGCTTCGCCAGTGTTTTCTTATTTTTGGTGTTCTCTTGGGTAAGTGTTGAGGAGCACTCCTCAAAATCTCCTCTTTCAATTTGTCTGCCAATTGTTTGTCCGATGCACAAAAACATAGTTTTAAAATTGGGAAACAAAAAATGTACCATATAATTGGATTTTTTTTTTTTTTTTTTTTTTTCAAAATTAGATTTTCAGATAGATTGTTAGAGAAATATAATGATTAGAAAATATACTGTACTTTGTGGGCTAAAGAAATACTATTGGTCAAGTGATCCCAAGTCAGACTTCAGAAACCCCTGGATGCTCGTGTATGTTCTGCTTCTAAATGGCTGACAGATTGCTGTTAGGCACTTTGGCCATCCAGGGATTCAGCAGAGGGTGCAGTGTTTTTAGGGATCGCACCAAATTTGATGAAACGGATGACTGGATGGCGAGGCGTTTCGGAATGCCACGAGCACTCCTGAAACGCATCGTTACGAAAAGCACTAACCAAGTTTAACTTTTTTTAAATATAAAAGTCAACTTTATGAATCTCTAGCGCAGGTCATGGATGTTATACCCTCACACCATGAGCCATCAAAGCACTGTTTTATTTCTTTATCTGTGCATCCCTCGGCTCACACGGCATTCACAGCATCACACATCTTTTGCTCACGCTCTGGTGGATCACACGCTTACTTTGTTTCAGCTGATTTCAAAGTACTTTGATTTTGCTCCTGTTGAAGTGCTTCTTCTTCTTTGGCATCTCTTCAAATCTTGTGCCCAATTTGCACACGGCACCTGCGCTTATATAGTGTCTAGAGGCCTTCCCCATGCTAATTTCATGCTAATCCTATGCTAATCCTGGTTGCCTCCAATGTAACGCACCTGGGTAAGAGCAGATTGGGATGGCTAAGAAATTCTGGTGCATTCACTTTACTTTCCCAATTTAAGAGAACGTTGCTGCATGAGGACCACTGTGTGTAGTAAATTAAAGGAAAATAAGAAGCATTTGATAACTGGTAAGCTTAAACAGCGAAGGGTATATACAGTACATCACATGCTTCCTCTGAGACATCGGACACCAGATTTTTGAACTGATGCACCATTAGGGGTGGGATTAAAACACAGACGCCAATGAATTGTGGTAGTATTAAAAACGTTAAACATTTCTTATATTGGAAAGCATTCCAGAAATATTTCCAAGTGTAACAGTAACATTTGTATTCAAGTCATTTTCCTGCCAAATCTTTCAACAAAAATAAAACATCAAAATCTATTGTATTTACTATAGAATTTATGAAGTCAATCTGAGACTTTTGATTGTGCAGAATAACAGAACACAGTCCTGAGAGTAAAAACTCCCTTTATTTCTCTATATAATCCTCTGACACACTAATGCTCTTATCCCAGCGTTTCACTAGTGCTTGGAGACCGTGAAGGTAGTAAGTTTTCTCAGTACGCTGGAGCCGTGATCGAACCACATGTCTGATTCACGTCTGAAACGCCGGCCTCCCAGGAACTCCTTTAATGCCCCAAACATGGGGAAATATCTTGGAGAGAGGTCAGGACTGTACGGGGGATGTGGCAATAACTCCCAGCTGAGTTGTCACACGGTATTGACAAGTTATCTGCTGATTTTCAAGGATCAGGCGTTCCACTCGCCCAATTTTCAAAGGAACGGCTGCAGTAGGCTCCGAGCCAACAGGTTGCTGACAAACCTGCTTTTACACATTTAAATCCAGATTTATAGGAAGTTCGCTAAAATTACATGAGGTATTAGTGCAGTCGGTGGTGTAGAGGTTATCACGGTCGTGTCACATGTTCAGGGTTGGCAGAATAAACTGGACTTGAATCATGTATAAATCCTGCATTTCCGACAACAAAGCAGGCTTCACACTCCCCTCATTTTCTGTTTTCAGGAAATGGAATCCTCTGGGCCCTAACAAAGACGTGTGTGGAGCCTCATAGATAAATTCCGTACAAACGCAAAAACAGAAACTAAATCAGACATGAGTGTTTCCTCTGGAAGCTGTAGGCGTCATGTCGGAGAGGCCATGCTGGCGCTCCACATGAAGAAGCGCCGTGCTGCCAAACGCTATACAGACAAAAAGAAAAAGACAGTAAGCAGCAGTGGTGCAGCTTTATACCAGCTGGTAGGTAATATGAGCACATCAGTGACATAAATAGTGTTTACTCTAAAGTCTTTAAAATGTTGCCTAGGGTTTGCATTGCTAACATTATACTGTAACATGGGAATATACCAAATTAGTGTAAGAAATCCATCTACTGTCATTATAGATTTTAATCATTCATCATTAATCAATTAGATAACGCTAAGAATTAAACTGAGTACGATTTTATTAACCAATAATGATTGTTTAGCGTAATAATGTGCCGTAGCTCACATTTCTACTATCTTGTACACTAAGTAGTTACAAGGAAGAAGGTACTGATGTTCTGGAAAATCAGAGTTTACCTTGTTAGGCTCTACAAAGTTTTTGAGCAAGCAGTGTTGCCAAATTCGGTGGTTTTTCCAGTACCTGGGATACTTTTATTTTCCATTTGGCTGGAAAATTTGACTTAAGCTAGTAATCAAAATTAGGCAAATTTTACTGAAAGAATGTATAGGCGTAAAACAGAAAGGGTTGTAGCGATGATGTTATTATTTGGGTAGCACTTCAGCTTTGCACTAGATTTTGAGCCATAAAAAGGCAAATATTTCATAATAGAAGGTTACTGTATTTAGACATTATTAATACGTAACATTTTCGGCATAACAGTGACCAAACCAAAGTTGCACAGACGCCCGAGAGCTATTCAAAACTTGTTTAGGTCAGTGAAAAGCCAAGCGAAATGAGTCCGTGCATTTTCTTGTGGGTTTTGTGCCAGATTTAGTGATGACAGAGCACCACGCGTCCCAACAATGTAATCAAGGACGGTAGCAAGAAGAAAAGGGAGCTCCTATGTTCTTACCGGCTTCCAGACCGGTGTAATATAAGGAGCTAGAAAATTTATGTGGTCTCAGCGCTCGTCCCTGTGTTCCACTCTGCAATCTGTTAACACATTTTTGTCTAGCTTGATATTCAAAACTTTTGCTCAAGAAATAACACAGTTTAATACAGACTTTGTACTGTATACTGGATAAAAAAAATAAAAAAAAATCATTTTTAACCTTTAGGAATGTTTTTCAGGAATCAACAAAATTATATTGTCAACTAGAAGGAAATGTACACATTAAATATGTGAGACTGTGTATTGTGTCCTGTAAGGCTTTATTTTATATGTTTTAATTATAATTGTGAGTTACACCTCTGTCCATCTTATTTTTTCCTGCAGCATTTCCAAATCATAGGTATTTCTTAGAATTGTAATTAAACAGTTCCAGGATTTACTGACTGAGTGCATGTGAAAAAAGATTAATGCTACTTTCGAGGGTGATCCTCAGGGGTCAGTACTTGGTTCTTTTTTTTTTTTTTTTTTTTTTGTCATATTTTTTTATGTCAGGCTGGTGACCCGCTCGTGCTCTAGTGATGTACAGTTGCTTTTATCAAACACAGTCCAATTCACAGCTCACTTTATCAAAGGCTACTCAAAGTCTCTTGAGGTGAAAACTTTAGAACAGTAGAACAATAGGATGACAGACAGCTAGATAGGTAGACAAGAATGTTTGGATGTTTGTAAATGTAGAAAATAGTATCTACAGGAAGTGGCCAAATTCCATTAACTCAGACATCCTCACACACACACACACACACACACACACACACACACACACACACACACACACACACACACATGCGGCAAAGACATCTGTAGTGCCTTACAAATAAATTCAGTACAAACACAAAAACTAAATCAGAAACGACTGTATCCTCCGGAAGCCGTAGGCGTCGTGTCGATGTGGATCTGCTGGCACACCACCTGAAAAGCTCCATGCTGCCGAACACTAACACAGAAAAAAGCTGACGAAAAAAAGATTATAAGAAACTGCAGCAAGAAATGAACAGCAAGCCATATGCTCAAACCTAATGAAATCCATCTAGTACTTTCTACAGACTTCATTTCATTTGATCGTCCAGCCAAATAAAAAGTTAACTGCAATTTGCACAACAAAAAAAAATGATCTGAGACCACATACATTTTCTAGCTCTTTATATTACTCCGGTCTGGAAGCCGGTAAGAACATACTGTAGGAGCTCCCTTTTCTTCTTGCTACCGTCCTTGATTACACTGTTGGGACGCATGGTGCTCTTTCGTCACTAAATGCAAATAAAACCCACAAAAAAAAATACATGGACTCATTTCGCTTGGCTTTTCACTGACCTAAGCAAGTTTTGAATAGCTCTCGGGCGTCTGTGCAACTTTGGTTTGGTCACTGTTATGCCAAAAATGTTACGTATTCCGAGACTAATTTCTTGCAAAATTTCGGATAAAATTTTTTTTAAGGCCGATTATATTCAGGTACCACTGTACAGTATATGTTTTATATTATTAGATTTATTTAAATATTTGAAAAATACTAAATATTATTTATTTATATATTCCTGTAGTCAGAGTTGTGTTGGATCAGGAATATAAACCCGAAAAGACTATTTTCTCCACAACGGATTTGAGATAAAACAATCACGATCCATCTGTAGTGTGAAGCGCTGTCCTTTTATCAGTTTTGCAGCATTTAACAGAATCTGAGCAGAAAGTAGAGCTCTATACACATCAGAATTCATCCTGCTACTTCTCTCAGTCACATCATCAATAAACCCCTCATCTGGTTCCACCGGCTGCCGTACTGTACACGCCCATGCTGTTACACTGCCTCCACCATGTTTGATGATGATGTGGTGAGCTCTTCTTTTCTTTCTCCGTAATCGTCTTCATTCAGTCATTCTGGTACAAGTTCATCTTAGTTTCTTCTGTGCAGACAATCTTGCATCAGACACACGGCAGGTTGCTTGTTAGATGTTTTATAGCAAAGTCTGATCTGGCCTTTGTGTTTGCATCTTGATTTACAACCTCTGCTTTGACCTTCATGAAGGCGTCTCTTGATTGTAGACTTTGACGATAATACTCCTACCCCCGCCCAAAGTGTTCTTTTTAATAATGGACTAAATTGTTGATTTCGTCTAGCAAAGTTTCTGCTCTCTCTCATAGGTCTATTTTAAAAAAAATCTATTTAAAATAAATAAATAATTACAATTAAATGAAATGAATAAGAAACAGCCACAACTGGTCATCAAACTGCTTACCAGGCAATGGTACAATTACTTTTGAGCCTTTTAGTGGATAGTGTATTGTGTATTGTATAGACAACAATAAAGATAAATATACCTAAAGATAAATATATACTTTGGAGTCCAACTAGGAACTGTCGAGGCCAGTGGAGACCACTGTATTTATTTCTTTATGTTTACAACCGTGGTAGAACCTCCAGTCAACATTCACACATGCATTCACACACTACGGGCAATTTG
This sequence comes from Clarias fuscus, assembly GCA_030347435.1. Lineage (NCBI taxonomy): Eukaryota > Metazoa > Chordata > Actinopteri > Siluriformes > Clariidae > Clarias > Clarias fuscus. Next base: position 2,906,619 of record CM059218.1, on the reverse strand, counting down.
GGAATAAATACAATTGCATAACAACAGAACATAATATTCCGAACAAACAAAACACCAAAACCACATACAGGTCCATCGGTGCTGAACGCCCTCCAGGGGTCATCCCTTATATCAAGTTATGGCTGTGACACCATTATACATCATATTTTTTCCTCAAGCATTTCCAAGATAAAGGCAGTTTTGAGAATTGTAATTAAATGGTCGCAGGCTTTTCTGACTGAGTGCATGTGAAAAAAAAAAAAAGTGATGTTACTTTTCAGGGGTGATCCTCAGGGCTCGGTACTGAGTCTTTATTTGTCACAATTTTTCATGTGAGTGTGGTGTCACTTTCTTGCTCCAGTGTTACAGTTGCTTTTATTGGACTCGGCTCAATTCACAGCCCACTTTATCTCAGGCCATTGAAAACCTCTTTAGGTGAAAGAGTGTGAGAATGATAGAACAATACAACCAGACAGACAGACAGACAGACAGATAGATAGATAGACAGACATTTGTAAAAGTAGAAAATTATACATCATAATGTTACAAAGTTCTATTTGGTCTATGTTCTCTGTCCACACACACTCACACTCACATACAAACGATCCACGCTTCCATAATTCATAACCCTTTCCACTTTATTACATTTCATGCTACAAAAACAACTCCACCCACTTTCATAAAGGAGCCACTTTTAAAAGTTTGATGCGCTTCCTCTTTTATCATTTATAGCCTATGTCCCAGTTTTATGGTATTTCACTCTCTAACAGAAGAGAATAATGTACTGGGTTGTGTATTGAAATGAGACAAGAGACGGGAGAGGAAGATAAAGAGATAGAGAGAAAGCATAGTGATGAAATGTAGATGGAGTTCATGGCCTTATAGGAGGTGTAGAAGACGCCCGGTTTTATACGAGTCTTGCTTACACCATGGTAATTGAAACATTTAACTGATGCCCGGAGGCGCTCGTCCCTGTGTTCCACTCCGCAATCTGTTAATTACTAACTGGATGCTAAACTCAGGCAATTTGTACAATCGTTGGTTAGATCAATGGACTGCTGAGATTGAAAGAGGGCTTTGAAGGTTTAAATAAAATTGTAAGAAATGAATTTAACAATAAGACTAAAGGTGAACTCATAAATAAGTCATCACAATACTTTATTTTAAAAAGTGCAATAAAACAGCAGCCTGGTGTGTACAACTGTGTTTAAAACTGAGTCGATTTGTGTGAGGAGTTCTGACATCATGGGAAGGAATAAGCCCAACTTCTTAGGATGAACTGAGGTCACTGAGCAAAAGACATATCATGCTACAGTAGTAAGCTAACATGGGTATTTGTGTTTTAAGTGCTGTGGGGAAGGACAGAGTGAAGTTCAGTATACAAAAGTATCTCTCATTTCTGACTAAAGTAATGTTCCGTTTTTAGAATATTTATTAAAAGTTATAGCCGAGCTCATTCCCAAGCAAAAACACATTTTTTTTGTCTAGCTTGATATTCAAAACTTTTGCTCAAGAAATAACACAGTTTAATACAGTTTTGTACTGTATACTGGATATTAAAAAAAAAAAATCATTTTTAACCTTTAGGTCTGTTTTTCAGGAATCAACAAAATTATATTGTCAACTAGAAGGAAATGTACACATTCTAATTTTACTGTAGATTTTTTTTTTCCAGATCCTCTGTTTAAAATTTCAAACCTGTTCAATAAAAAAAAACCCTTAATTTCTAACCGTTATTGATACAACTTCATTAAAATGTTATTTTTATAGCATTTTTAACAATGAACATTGTCACAAAGTAGTTTTATACAAATACATGAATGTCAGGTATAAAATATAAATGTATATTTTAAGTTATAACAATGTATTCTTTTTTCTTTTAAAAACAAATAAGTTGAATAAAAAATAGTCTTAATTGTTTAAAAAAAAAAATCCTTTTTTTGTCTATATTTTGCACCTGGCCACATCAAAATTGCCTAAACTGGCAAAACAATAATCAGTTAGGTGTGTAGCTGAATTATTTAAAACTATTTTTGATTATGTAATTTAAGTTCAAGTTGGCTTTTATTGTCATTTCAACCGTATACAGTTCAGTACACAGTGAAACGAAACAACGTTCCTTCAGGAACAATGTGCTACATTAAACAGTTTTTGCAGTCAATAAACAAGCACAATGCTCAAACTATCACTTACTGTAAACTCTACTAAAAATTCCCAAGACAATTCAAATAAATAACAATGTTTGACTAACATTAATATGAAATTCAATTAATTTTATCAAAGACTCCATATGATGTTATCATCCACATGAGGACGGGTTCCTGGTTCCTCACAAGGAATCCTATTCCTGTTGCCATCTCAGGGAGTTTTTCCTTGCCACCGACACCCTCAGCTTGCTCATCAGAAAAATCTTGATCAATTCTGATTCATACACATTTTCTCACACCTTTCATACTCATTTCCCTAATTTTATTTTTGATTCTGTAAAGCTGCACTGTAAATGACCACTGTTAAAAGCACTGTATAATAAATGTATTGCTGGGCATCACAATGGCTTAGTGGTTAGGCCATTGTGTGTGCATGGAGTTTGCATGTTCTCCCCGTGCATGGTGGGTTTCCTCCACGTACTTTCCTCCCACAGTCCAAAGGCATGCAGATTAGTTTAACTGGCGTTCCCAAAATAGCCCGTAGTGTGCGCCCTGCAATGGATTGGCATCCCATCCTGAGTCTACCCCGCCTTGTGCCCAAAGTCTCCTGGGATAGGCACCAGGTCCCCTTCAACAAAGTATAAAGGATAAGGATAATTTTTTAACAAGGAGTGGCTTATGAGTTGAAGTAATATTTACACTTAATCACTCATATTGGGATGATCCATTATGAACACATCTGTCAAATGTATCAACTGTATTTTCTATTAAGATTAATTTTTCCCCACAAAATATACTTATCAATGTAAAAAACATTTTTTTTACCTGCACCAAAATACTGTATGAATTATATTAACCAGATCTCAAACCACATAGCTAATTAACAAATGTTTATATTTGTCATTATAACAAAACATTCTATGAATAAATTATATTGACATATAGTTAATTCAAGTGAATAGAATTACAGTGGAACCTCGGATTGCGAGTAACGTGGTTTACGACTGTTCCGCAAACCGAGCAAAGATTTTAAATAATTTTTTATTCGGAAACCGAGCAAGTATTAGTTTACGAGCGCTGAGTATCATGCTTCACACATGCGACTCTTATTTTGACACCGAACGTCACTCTCTCACCTTCCCCCGCCCTCCCCCTTCTAATGGAATTCTGTGGGGAATTCTGTGGGGCTAATTCCACACACACACACACACACACACACACACACACATGGCGCACCAATGGAAACACTTATCTGTCAGGATTTATTTGTACTTTTTTTAAAGGTAAAGTGCAGATTAATTTGTTTTATTTTCATTTTATAGATTGTATGAATTATTTTTATGTATTTATTTTGGGGGGCTGTGGAACGAATAATTTGAGTTTTCATTATTTCTTATGGGAAATTATGATTTGGTTTAAGAGTGTTTTGGAATACGAGCCCACTTCCGGAACGAATTATGCTCGTAATCCAAGGTTCCACTGTATAGAAAAATTGTCAGTTATATTTATACAGAGCTTTTACCAAAGCAGCTTTACAGAAATGCAAAATCTGAATATAAATGTAAAAAATGTAAATATTTGTAAATTTATAGCTTTATAGTATAAAAGAGAGAATTTCACTTTTATCTCTTTTCTGTCCACTTTAATCATTTAACACTGTTTCAGTTACATGGTACAACAAAAAAAAAAATCAGATTTTCTAAAAGAAATAGTTTTATTAATGTGCAAAATTAAACACTTCAATTAGTTAAAAGAATTCACATAAATACAACGAAAATGCATTTTTTTTTTCATTTCAGACATCTTTCAGTCTCAGCATGCAGCCACACAACTCACTCCCACAATTCTTTATAGCCTTCATTATACCTCTTGTGTTAAAAAAAAGAAAAAAGGAAAAGAAATAAAAGAAAAGTGCATGCACAGTCTTTATTTCCCGGTATGAAATCGCACAAAAGTTTGGCTTTGTAACATTGAACCTGAACCATACAGTACTTAATATTTTGAAATCAGTAACACACCACACACAATGTTCATTACTAAGATAAGTGTACTTTAACAAGTACTGAAATTTTATGTGTAAACACCCATAATGCAAAAATGTTCATTACAGGTGAATATTGTGAAGTCCCTTTCACACTGAGGAAGTAATCAAAGGAATTACAATAAATATTCATTATTTATTCATTTAATTCTTCTTAATTAAAGATAAAAAATCTTCTGGATTTACACCCATGAAATAGAAAACACCCTTGACATTATGTTCTTATGCTTTTTTCTTTGACTTTTTATCAGTAAAAAGATTCAATATAGTACCATTTTTAAAATGCATACTAAACTGGTTATATTTGGAGTTTATGTTACATTAAAAGTACTTGTAATGAGCACATTAAATAATAGATTACTGATCGTTTCAGAATGCACCTAGATCAATGCTAGATAATTAAATGTAGCTATGAATGAAATATTCCTGATTATATTGCAATAATTAACTGTGCATTGGAATAGTTTAAGAAGTTAGCACAGGTTAGCAAAATTTATGGTTACAGAATCACTGTGTGACATGATTATAGACGATGGTGACGATTTAGCGATTTAGGAACTTCCTAAATTGTTGGCATTGTGGTTTATTTGAAATAAAAAAGTTATAAGTTGATCATCTTTTACTGATCTTTGGGGAAATCTCTGAACAAAACTGATGGCAAGCTGAATGTAGACAGTTAAACATGTTTCTAACCAAGTTACTGTCTAAAAGTGCACTAGTTGTTAAAATTGATAATTATCTCTCTATATTTGTCCCTTAAGTGAATTTGTGCAACAATAATTGTTTAAATTATATGTTAAACGCACATGAATACTTGAATTAAATCTGAGTAATTGAGATACAGTACTTAAAAAATGTCTGGATAGCTAAGTAATAAAAGTGATATTATTATTCTAATCCCTTAATTGAATTAAAAAATCCCTCCCCCCCCCAAAAGGTGAGGTTAATTGTAATAATTTCTTTTATACCAGAACATAAAATGGTAGTAACGATATTGAATATTTATGGCGAGAACCATTTACTCTAAGTGTTACTAAGACAAGAAAGTACACAGTAATCAACAATCTTTTAAGAAGTTTTTTACTAAGATAGAAATACAACTCAATCTCACCATTGTCACAGATTGTACATCAACGTTACTAAGATACTTGCATAAGAGATACGAATGTAGAAACAAACGACCCTTTTTTTTTTTTTTTTTTTTTTTGGTGATGTTGCAAATTTAGAATGCAACATAAAACATAAATAAAATACTAGCATTTTGGGATGACATTAAAAAAAACTGTTACTTTATTTTTTATGTAATTTATTAGAAGATTAACTTCGATTTTTTTTAATTTTTTTATTTTAGCACTCATTTCACACATTATTTTGTGTTAGTTTCTGTGAACTCACAATAACGTCGCATTTATGCCGACCAAAAACATTTGTGACAGAAAGTCTTTGGCTTGCCTATAAAAGACTGTGGCCTTGTTTTCATGCTGCAAGTGTCTATATGAGATGTTATGAAGCACTGAAAAGAACAGTCATTGCATGTGTTAAACAAATAATATGTTTCTAACCATGTTAGAAAAAGAACTTCTCAATCCTCAATTTTTTTTATATTTCAGTAAACCTTCCACCACCACCTGCTTTAACATCTGTGGGATTTTCTGGACCAACGAGTTTGATCCATGGAGGTAAACCTCACAACTTACAGGACTTATAGGATTTGCTGCTAACATCTTTTTTCCAGATATGAATGGACACCTTCAGAGGTCTTGTGAAGTCTATGCCTCAAAGGATCAGAGCTGTTTATGGTGGCATAAACGAGACTTACACAATATTATGCGGGCGAATTTAGTGTTATGGCTGATCGGTGTATATTAATCAATATAAACATCTTCATTGATGTTAATCAGACAAATTAAATAATGTGATTAGGACACACGTTTATGATGCTGGTATGTCACAAGTCCTAGACTTTAATGCTTTATCCAAGTCTTATTAGCCGAAGCATTTTATCATTTATTAAAAGTATTGCTACAGCTTTGTAAATAATTTTTTAAGTATAGTTAGAAAATATTCATACTCGACAAATACTGTACTAGGACATATGAATACTTGCTTTGTACTAAGATACTAAGATAACCAGTTATCCTCAAGACAGATGGTGAGATGTGTTTAATGCATAGGCTTACACATTGTCGTGACAAAAAATATTGTTACTAAGATAGTTCTTGAAAGTTGAAAAGTGAAGAATGTTTTAACATCAGTCTTCTTGTGCTTTTCTCTATTAAAATGCTTAATTTTATAAGTTAGACCTGTTATCACTCTATTTGAGGAACCTTTTTACTAAATTGTGTTTTAATATGCCCTGATTGACATGATATTACATAGTAAACATAAATGTTTTAATGTTACTTAATAAGCATGGGTGAAATTTGGTGTAATTAATATTAAACTGACTAAAAAATATTCTGCAAAATAGGACTATTTATTTATTTATTATTTAAAAAAAATGAATTCAGCATGTGTTTAAATGTTTTTTTTTTTTTTTTACCTTTATGAGTTTGTTGGAAATAGAAGTAAATAAAAGTCTACTATACAAGACAACATAATTTCTATTTGATCAATGATTATGCTTCAAGTTTTTACTGACATGCATATATCAGTTAAACAGACCATTCTGTAGAAATTCAAATGGCATTTTTGCTATAAAAAAAGCATACGATATAATTATTACTTAATATTAGGTCATATTAGGGTCACTTTCTGCCAAATACTCAAGAATACTTTAAATCCTTCCAAAATGTTTAAAACAGACTAAAACATAAGAGCATTCAAGACATTTCAATGGTTCAATACTTTTTTTTTGTATATATATATTACATTTCACTGAGTTCAGTTTTAACAGTGTCCACACTGCTGCAAATGTTTTAACACAGTTTAACTGGTTTGACTTTGAGGCTTAAATAGACATAATAAATGTAATTTTGTAAATTTGAGGCATTTATGGAATTTGCTTTGCAAATGTGACATGTTTGAGGCTTTTTTAACATCAGGCACATTTACATAAAAAGAGCTCACAGTTCAAAGTCTTTGCTAAAACACACACACGCGCAGGGATGGTCAAAAATTAAAAGTAAGCATTAGTTCTACAGCTCTGCTTTTTGAAAAGTCTCTACATTGCACAGTATGTGCTGATGTGGTCCCAATATTTCAAATTACACCTGGCACACACACACATACATACATAGACACATAGAGAAGTAGGTTAAAAGACATTTTTAAAAACAAAAAATATTTTTTCCAATGCTGTTTTTATACTCAATGGAACTACAGTGCTGAGGTATAACATAACTGACTTAATTTTCAACAAATAATGATTGCACAATTAATTGCCATTTTTTAAACTATCATATAAAATTTTTATTTACAGTTATAAAAATTAAAATTATACTGACTATTTGAAAGATTTGCACTCAATTATGATTAGCTAACTTAAACTAGCATATGGCTGTCAGAAAGTTGTGTAATTTCTTATGGTTTAACTTTTTCCCTGTGATTTGCTGTGTAAAATATATATATATATATATATATATATATATATATATATATATATATATATATATATATAAAATTCTACGTTATTTAATCTCAATTTGGGTTTTTAGGTTTATACATAAATAAACTATAAATGTTTTTGTAGTATTTTTTCACCAAGTATTGATTTCTTGCTAGCTAGAAATTGTGAGCAAACATTACAGAAATTAATTTAGCACCCAACAAATGCTGAATTAAACTTTACACAGCAATCATGCAGAATTTCAGCTATGAAATATGCAAAGGTGCTGTAGAGCATGAATAAAATTCTTTTACGTTTACTTGCTAGCCAAAATGCTAATGCTGCTGTAGATGTCTAAAATGATTGGATCCCCGGGGAGAATATTACAGTATTTAAATGTTGCTGATGTGTTAAAACATTGCCAGGGGTATGTCTATCTCTTAATTACGAGTTCGAAACGTAGCAGAACGTTAATTAAGTATTAAGCAAAAATACACAAGAAGATAGTACAGCAACATGAAGGTTAGTACTTATGTTCCTCAAAAACTATTTTATGATGTTAAAGTGCAGGTTTTCCTATACTAGTGTTTTGTTTGCTATCAAGTTACATTTGATTCTCATTCATAAATCATTTGCAGGAACATTTTGAATACAGTTATTTTGGGAAAACTTAATGTATCCTACAAGATCTCAAGCGTTTTACAAAAATCATTTGCAAGGAAACATATTAATGTGAACTGTGTTTTATCAGCTTGGTGGTGAATTACTGCAATTCTATATACAGATTTTGTATATGTTTAAATTACTTCTGTGTTTCTATTATACACCAAATTCATAAAAATCTTGTAAAGCCTAGTTTGTTTATATTCATGACTGCTAAATGCAGTTAATTAGGACTGAAAAAAGACTACCTGTTCAATTAGGTCAAAAGTAATTGACCCCTTTAAAAGGAACAAGACTTTGTTTCTCTATGGTCACCAAAATAACCAAAAAAAGGGGCTCAGCTGCAGCAGTGAAATATTTAGTAAGCCTGGCACCTAAGTGGTGTTATTTCACCCTATAGTTTTAATTTTTATTAAATTTCATGTCACTAAACGTACATTTTTGTATGAAGGAAATAAGTGTTACGAAACCGGTTTGTTTAGTAACACTTATGGCCTGTGGAGTCTCTTACATACAACTTTATTAAATTATTGATTAATGAAATACCTCTAGATACAAGTGTTACCGAAGGCATACTTTGAGAGTTTGTTTCACTTAGTGAAATATTCATCCTAAGATGCTAGAGGTTTCAAATGATCCTTTAGGAATCACAATCGCTTGAGCTACATGAAACGGCCACAACTGTACGTTATTCGCTAAAGGTTGCGGTTTTCAGTACGGTAAATATTGGATACAATTATAGGTTGTGTAATAGAACTTGAAGAAAAAATAATAATAATTTAAAAACATAAACTTTAGCCCGGAGAGCCAGTACTTTCACACCCCAAAGAAGAACCATTTATGGCACTGGGACATAACCGGCTCACTGTTTCATAATAATTTCTTCTGTTAAATTTGATTTTAATGTAGTCTTTATGTAGCTTCATTACTGTAGGAATCAACTAGAAGTAAACAGGAACCATGAAAAAGGTCAAAGGACATATAAACACTCACAATAAATTGCAATCTTTTAAGGGTCGTGTTTGGCCTGTAAAGTGCAGGTGCTGTAGTAAAAGAACATACAGTATCTGTTATGTGGAATGGAGAATACGGAAAATGCCTCATAGACATATTTGTCTCTTGTGCAAAGGCAACGCCTGACCTTTTGTTGTGTTTTGTTCTGTTGGCGAATCTAAAAGACTCATAAACTGAATCAGGACAATTAAATGAGAAATGATCAATTGTGCAAAGCTAACTAAGCATTTTACACACACTCTTAGCGGACAGAGCTGTTTTTGAATTAGAATGGTTTAATTGGCATCTGGAGGTGTTTGTGACAAGAAAATAGAACGAAAGGTTTGTGCGACCTTGACCTTTTCTCTCACTGTTTGGCTCACATTTGGCAGAAATGGCTCTCAACATTGTATTTCAGTTGGGAAGGACTTGTAGGTGTCTACATTAGACATGGATTTTTTAACAGGTTCGTTGAATAGGAGGAACGGTCATGGACGAATGTTACACTATAATTCTCAACTTTTTTGTCGTCACATTTTTAATTACAACTAAGATTGTAAAGTGTAATGGATGGTAAGGATAAATTATTAATACATCTTAGTGTAGCCTTACTGTGATGCTCTTTGGTTAAATATTATAGTTGGAAGCAAAAAGAAATTGCCTGGGTCCAAAACCTTGCCATGAAAGCAAAAATCAAAGCGCCTGGGTGGAGTTCAGGGAACATCTCTTTTTGTAATTTGTGGTTTTTGCTATTGCCATAAAACATTTTCTGAACTGAGGCTTTTGTATTTAGAAACTGGTTCAGCGTTAATTATTTGCACCATTGTTTGCAGTTCCAGCACTGAGCCGTTGTATAATGTTGAATTGTTATGCTTTTGTTAATAAATTGGTCTTGCTAACTCCCTGACCCACTGTGTCCACGTTCCCCGGGGGAATTACGGAATAGGTAATCTCTAATCCTGTATTGCTAACGTGTATCCTTAAAGTGTATCGTGTCACTGGGACGTTCTCTTTCAGGTCCTTTTCATTTGAAAAGTCTGGATGGATTGTACTAATATTCCTGGTAATTATCGTTACATAGTCTCGGCTTTCGCCTGCTCGTTGTTGTTGTTAGCCTGTGATTGCTTGTTGCTTCGCTCTGTTCCACCCCTCGATGTGTCCTGCAGAAAGAGGCGGGGCTTGCAGAGTGACATCAGGATGCATCGATACTCACGCCGGAAGTTCTGATTGAGCAGCCCGTATACGACGGCGTTGAGGCACGAGTTGAAGTACGCCATAAAATAGCTGACCACAAAGAGCCAATCGGGAACCATTGGCGCCACTCTGGGTGGATCCATGGCGACAGCTAGGCCAATCAGATTGAGCGGCGCCCAACAGACCGCGAACAGCACAAAGACCACGAACATGGTGAGGAAATGGCGGACGTCGCTTGGCCGGAGACGGGGTCTTGTGTCGCTAGCCACTCGCCGTCTCACGTTTAGAACTAGTATCCAGATTCGTGCATAGCAGAAAGTTACGATGGCAATGGGAAACAGGAAGTGAACAAAAACCACGGCGAAAGTGTAACTGGCGCTCGCAGTTTGGCTAAAAGTGCAAGAATATACGCGAGGGTCGTATGTCAGTGACCCCACTGCGAGATTAGGCAGTATGGCAACACCCGTTAGAGCCCACACGAGTGTGATTAAAGCCAGCGTGCCACCTCGGCCATACACTTTGGCATAAGTGCGGGCGTGGCAGATGAAGCAGTAGCGGTTGACGGCAATGGCTGTGATGTTGAAGACGGAGCCGATGACGCTGGCTCCCATAAGAAAGCCACTCACTTTACACTCTGTCTCGCCAGGCAGCCAGCCAGAGTGCAGTAGAGCGTGAAGGACCAGAGGGTACGGGTAACACACCACCAGCAGGTCTGCTAATGCCAGGCTCACCACGAAGGCATTACCTGCAACACACACGGATGAACAGCCTTATATCAAACAAACACAAACCCATGCGCAGAAACACAACATTAAGCACTTCAGCAGTTTCTAAAATGGTATTTTATTTTAACTTATTTCCATCATTTTTCTGATTTCGTAATCTGCTGCTTTGCAACAATGAACATTGTTAAAAGCGATATAGAAATAAAACTTAATTTTATTTAATGTATCCCAATGTTAGCAAGCGTTTTAGTAATCTCATATCAAACCAGTAACATTATATGATGTGGATAATGCTGGCCACATCATATTATAGTATTCATATAAAGTTTTATAAAAGCTAACTTTTATATTTGATAAACTAATAACTAAAGTTGATTTTGCTTTTAAAATAGACTTTTTCCCTAAATATTCTATTCATTTAAAGATGTCTTCTTTTTCGAAAGTTGGCCTTTTTAATTTAAAGCTGATTCTGTTTTAGTTGACTTTATTCAAAGGTGACTTTTTATAGCCAACTTAAAAAAAAGTTTATAAAAAAGTTTTAGAGTTTCTTTCTTTTTTTTTTTTTTTTGTAAAAGATTCTCTTTAAAATCGACATTTTCTTAGAAGTTGACTTCTTGTTTTATAGCTGTCTATTCATTTAAAGTTGACATTTTTTCACGGTTTACCTTTTTATTTTAAGTTGATGTCCTTTAATAAGGACCGAAATATCCCATTTACATAAGTACTCAGACGCCTCGTTATGACACCTGTAAATGAGCTTTGGATCATCCTGGTCCTTGAGATACTTTTAAAGCCCACCTGTGCTCAACTGACTTCATTGGACATACTGTAAGTAGGAGAGGCATGCACCTGTCCATATATGGTCCAACCAAACACCCCTGAGTAATTAGGGGTGAGGGGTCTTGGTCAGAGAGGTAACTAAGAACCCAAGGGTTACTATAAATGAGATCCTGAGTTCCCTCGTGGAGACTTACAGAAGCACAGCCTTCCCTGCAGCGCTCCACCAATCAGGCCTCTACGGCAGGCGCCAGTCCAGACAGGCGCCAGTCCTCACTAAAAGGCACATGACAGCCATCTGGGAGACCATGAGAAACAAAATCCTCTGGCCTGATAACACAAAGATTGAATTATTTGGAATCAGGAAGTTACACATCCTTATTAAAATGATTCAAATCACCCCTACAGTCAGACATGGTGGTGGCAGCATCACGCTGTGAGGATGTTTTTTTCTGCAACTATGAGATTAGACAGTATAGAGGGAAAACTGATGCAGATCAAATAAAAAGCTATCCTGCGTGAAAACCGTTACGGTTCAACGAGATCACGACCCAAAGCAGAACACCAAGAAAAACCAGGAGTGGCTTCAGAACAACTCTATGAGTCTGGACCAGAGACCTGAAGGTACACTGTGTTCACTGACCCTGCCTGTTCAACTGTTTGGGCTTAAATGATTCTGCCAAGAAGAACTGAAGAAACTTCCAAAAGAAAAACGTGACAAACTTGTAGCATCACTGACGAGCAGACGAGAGGCTGTTACTGCTGCTAAAGGTGCTTTAATCAAAGACTAAGTGATGGTTCTGAATACTTTTGCACAGGCATGACATTAATGACTTCTGAATATTTGCATTTATAAACAAGAATAATGAGCTTAGAGACGGTTCATCACAGAATTTAATACAACACACACACGTCATAGACATGATTAAATGACAGAATTATAGAGCATCTTGAACACACACACACACACACACACACACACACACACACACACACAGTAATTAAATTTTAATTCCTAATTAAAACATTAATGACCTGAGACAAAAGGATGATTTCTAGTTCTGCTACTGATTTCACACACACACACACACACACACACACACACACACACACGCACACGTCAAGTTTTAACACACTCTTGTCAACTTGGAAATGCAAATTTTATGTATCAAGAGTGTAAACAGAAATAAACCAGAAGTGTGTCACATGAGCAGATTCAGACAACAGGAACACACACTCACACACACCCGCACACACACTTGGCAGTAGGAGCCACGTAGCTGCAGTGATTTCCTTCGAGATTTACACACTTGATTTCCTTCGCTTTAATTAGCTTGTGTAATTTAGCTAGCTGAGTAAAATTAAAGGAGTAAAATGTGATCTGAATGCATGCAATCTAATTAATGAATTCTTCTGGAACGGTTCGTGACCTCATTATCTACGCCATTAAATCACAAAAACATCACTACCTGTATTGTAACTTTCTGACCCCTTTCGTTCCCCACACTCCACGCGGCTGCTTTTGATCTTCTTGGCTTTCCACTTGTCTAAAATCGATGACTGGGAAATGAATAACTGTCCCATCATGCACCAGAAAACGAAATAGGTGTGGTTTACAGGACCAAATGGCCATGCTTCTGTAGTTTTCTTAATACTGTAACAGGTATGTTATGCGTGTAACATAATACGTATTTTATACGTACGTTATAAGTTTCTGTTAATTTATAATGTTAATCTGTTTCATCTCAGCTAGTCAGCTAAAAAGGTGTTCAGTTCCACTTCACGTCTCTTTAATGCAGAGTCTGTTCCTGTTTGCTTGCGTCTCCATTTTTCTTCCTCAAATTTTACAACGATCCCCTGTCACATGACTAAATCAGCCTTTCGGGAAGAAGTGTAAAACTGTACTTATTAAACAAACTGAGTTATTTTATCGTAAGGCATTTATTTTTGTTGTATAGAATAGTTTTAATTAAATAAAGATTTTTGTCACTATTTACATATTAATTAATCCGTTCAAGTCAAAGCAGGACTTTTGATTGTGCAAAATAACAGAACAGTTCTGAGAGTAAAAACTCCCTTTATTTCTCTATATAATCCCCTGCTACGCTAATGCACTTATCCCAGTGTCTCACTAGAGCTTGGACACCATCAAGGAAGAAGGTCGTCTGATTAACGTCTGAAACGCCGGCCTCCCAGGGACCCCTTTAATACCCCAAGCATGAGTTTCTGTAACGTGCAAGTGGTGTTTGTGGACGACCGTGTGTAGAGTTCCCACAGACAGATGCGTCTCTTGCGACTGCAAGTTGGTGACAAGTTATCCATGGATCAGGCGTTCGGGAACGACTGCACTGAGCTCCGAGCCACCCCGGCCGGCATCGTCATTCACGGACGTACAGCCTTCTTTAAAGCGTTTAAATGTTTCACTGCGGCTAAGAGTCTCATCACCGTTCTGTGCTTAACGTCTTTAAGTAAATGTCAATCGCTTTTACGACTTCATTCACATTTGAGACATCTCATTTGAGATAAAAGATAAAATACAGCGGAATACGTCTTTAAGATAGAAAGGCAATAAAATGTAATGGCAGTGATGTCCTGGCAAGGTCACATTAACAGGTTTAAACACTTTTTCGTGTGTAAGTACTAATTAAAAGATTGAAGGTTGAACGCAGAAACAACGTTCTTTTAATATAAAATTTACAGATGTGAGTGCATTTCAGTGCGTCACGACTGTAACATGGTGATGATGGTCAAATACAATGACACATGGAACTCAAAGATGTAAGGCCAATGTAGCGTGTTCCTAGCGGGCTGCACGGTTCAGAATGCAATCAAAGCATGTTACCCCAGTCTTATCTGTAGTACACTGGCTGCCTGCACCGACCACAAACTTCTGCTTTTGGCCTTTACAGATCCAAGCACTGCGGCTTTGCTATATCTCGCTGATCTCCAGCAGCGGTTTAACCATCCCCGGGCAAATCACTCAACTGGAGCAGGCTGGCTTTTAAGACGAGTGCCATTAATCACACACACACTCCTCCATACCTTATGTACGTCTGCAAGATTAAAAGTGATGGAAAAACATCCCTGTTCACCTGGTTTCCATGTCAACCTGCACGACCATGCAGAGCCATGTTTAACAGATTACTGCATTTACGGAATCATGAATCAAAAAAAAAAAAGTGCGGTAATCTGGAAATAATCTGTATCTGGTAATCTCTGTGTGTGTGTGTATGTGTGTATGTGTGTTTATATAAATGAATAATGTGATACACATTTTTAAACTCATCTTATTTCATGATTCATACCATAATCAACATTTTCCCTACAAAGTTTTATTTTAACAAATAATCTGACAGTGAGACTTAATTTACTTCTACAGTCGTGGCCAAAGGTTTTGAGAATTACATAATTATTGGAAATAGGAAACGTTGCTGCTTAAGTTTTTATAATAACAATTTGCATATACTCCAGCATGTTATGACGAGTGATCAGATGAATTGCATAGTCCTTCTTTGCCATGAAAATGAACTTAATCCCGAAAAAACCTTTCCACTGCATTTCATTGCTGTCAAAGGACCTGCTGAGATCATTTCAGTAATCGTCTTGTTAACTCAGGTGAGAATGTTGATGAGCACAAGGCTGGAGATCATTATGTCAGGCTGATTGGGTTAGAATGTCAGACTTGACATGTTAACAGGAGGGTGATGCTTGAAATCATTGTTCTTTCATTGTTAACCATGGTGACCTGCAAAGAAACGCGTGTAGCCATCATTGCGTTGCATAAAAATGGCTTCACAGGCAAGGATATTGTGGCTACTAAGATTGCACCTAAATCAACAATTTATAGGATCATCAAGAACTTCAAGGAAAGAGGTTCAATTCTTGTTAAGAAGCCTTCAGGGCGTCCAAGAAAGTCCAGCAAGCGCCAGGATCGTCTCCTAAAGAGGATTCAGCTGCGGGATCGGAGTGCCACCAGTGCAGAGCTTGCTCAGGAATGGCAGCAGGCAGGTGTGAGCGCATCTGCACGCACAGTGAGGCCAAGACTTTTGGAAGATGGCCTGGTGTCAAGAAGGGCAGCAAAGAAGCCACTTCTCTCCAAAAAAAACATCAGGGACAGATTGATCTTCTGCAAAATGTATGGTGAATGGACTGCTGAGGACTGGGGCAAAGTCATATTCTCGGATGAAGCCTCTTTCCGATTGTTTGGGGCATCTGGAAAAAGGCTTGTCCGGAGAAGGAAAGGCGAGCGCTACCATCAGTCCTGTGTCATGCCAACAGTAAAGCATCCTGAGACCATTCATGTGCCATGAATAAAGAATGGTACCAAAACACCCTCCAACAGCAACTTCTTCCAACAATCCAACAACAGTTTGGTGAAGAACAATGCATTTTCCAGCATGATGGAGCACCGTGCCATAAGGCAAAAGTCATAACTAAGTAGCTCGGGGACGAAAGCGTTGAAATTTTGGGTCCATGGCCTGGAAACTCCCCAGATCTTAATCCCATTGAGAACTTGTGGTCAATCCTCAAGAGGCGGGTGGACAAACAAAAACCCATTAATTCTGACAAACTCCAAGAAGTGATTATGAAAGAATGGGTTGCTATCAGTCAGGATTTGGCCCAGAAGTTGATTGAGAGCAGCCCAGTCGAATTGCAGAGGTCCTGAAAAAGAAGCGCCAACACTGCAAATACTGACTCTTTGCATAAATGTCATGTAATTGTCGATAAAAGCCTTTGAAACGTATGAAGTGCTTGTAATTATATTTCAGTACATCACAGAAACAACTGAAACAAAGATCTAAAAGCAGTTTAGCAGCAAACTTTGTGAAAACTAATATTTGTGTCATTCTCAAAACTTTTGGCCACGACTATAGATTACGATGTACAGTGACGCCTGGATTGCGAGTAACACGGGCTGCAAGTATTTTGCAAGATAAGCTAAAATATTTTACGAATTTTAACTCAATAAACAAGCGACGTACACGTGATCACAACTGAGCCAATGGTTCTTCTCTCTTGTGCGCTGTGGGATTGTGGGTAATTGTCTCCCAAGCTCAGTATCAATGCGCGTGAGTCACTTGTAAGTACGCACACCCATGTGTGCGTGGACTGTTTATTATAACTTTGTGACCACGTGTTTATGCATGGTCATACAAACACACTAATGGAATCACTGCTCTGTCGGGATTCTTTTCAAAGGTAAACTGCAGGTTATTCATTTGTTTTATTTTTATTATTTATTATTTATTATTTTTATATGAATATTTTTGGCTTGTCGTCTGAGTTTTTTACAGGGGAAATTCGTCGAGAAATTTCTTATGGGGAAATATTGCAAGCTTAATTCGGTCTTAAAGTATGCTTGTATATCAAAGCACTCATATATCAAAGCGATTTTCCCCCATAAGAAATAATGGAAACTCCGATGATTTGTTTCTCAACCCAGAAATATTCATATAAAAATAATAAATACAAAATAAAATATAAAGTAAAAATAAAACAAATAAATAACCTGCACTTTACACTTGAAAAGAATCGAGGATTTGAGAAATGAGACGTTGTGTTGTCATTAAACAGATTCATCTCCCACACTGCCACAGCCTTTTTAACCTTTAACTCACTACACCTGCACACAAACTTAAAAAAATGCTTCACGAGCACACACATGGTCACAGTGTTATAATAAACATCACGCGCGCGCACGGATGTTGACTATACGATTGACGCACACGCACTGAGACTTGGTCGAGCATGGGAGACGATTACCCCCAATCCCACAGCGCGGGAAAGAGAAGAATAAGGTCAGCCGTGATCACGTGACGCTTGGCAGACAAAGCGCATACGTACTACTTGTATGTCAGACCTTTACATTTATTTAAAAACGTTGCTCGTCTTACAAAACTTACTCGCCATCCAAGGTTCAATTGTATATTTGGTGTACTATAGGATTTAGTGGAGTACAAGTAAGAAGTATCCACTAATAAAACTACACAAGTGAACAATAGATAGAGGAAATACGTACTTAAGTCCAGTTAGAAAGCAAATTGACATTTTTTCTAGCCTATTAAAAAACAAAACAAATCAAAAACTACAGTGTAGCGTCACTGTTTCAGGGAGAATGTATCAAGAAGTATCAAAATTCATGACGATATCAGTATCGAAACAAAAAATGTTGGTATACTATTGCTATGGTGCATGAGCATGCAATTTGAAACATGATAGTTTATTTAGGATTATTACGAATTATAGAGACACATGATGATCTCGATTATTGCGCCACTCTCATTGCAGACGCTCAGCCTTACTGTATTTCCATGAGCGATATATTAAACACCTGCAGGACGGGTGCGGCAGCCATCGGGTTATCGGCTGCAGACGGAAGCTGGAGGACGGCTAGGGAATGTTTTTTGCTTCATTCCTCCTTACACCATGGACTAAGCATTTCAGAAAACAACGCTCTGTAGCTCTACAGTATGTGTGAATTTAAATCCACAAGAATGTGATAAGCGATCGGTAATTCTCGCGACCTTTATCATTTTATCACATACTCTAATTACATATTTTTCTTCATCTTCTTTATTGTTCTTAACTTTCTTTTCCCCGTCCCTCCTTCCTTCTCTTTCTCCTTGCATGTCTTTGCCGTGTCCTGCTCGGACCAGTAACAAACCCAAAGCTGGATTTCAAAATCTGTTCACAGCGACCACAGTGCGAATTTCATTTACACCTTTAGCCATTAATTACGGCCTGACAAAGCACATCAACTGTACGATAAACATATTAATAAAGAATGTCAAGTGTTTTTCTGCTGATAAGGAAAACAGGCAGCTAGCATTCAGTCATGATGCTAACGGGGTCACGCTGAATAAAAACAAATTAGAAATAGTGAGTTCTTCAGGACCTACGAGGCGGCTGGGACGGATGCTCGAGCGTGTCGTCTGGGCTCGTGGTTTGGTTTTGTCGTGTCGGCTGTGAGGTTTTATAATCAGAAATTTGCTGTAAGGAAGAAATTAGCCAGGCGAGAATCCGGCTCAAATTCTCGAACCATCACACGGATGATAAAACTGCAGCGCGGCTGACCTCGGCTCAAACCTGAGCGCTGTACGAAAGTGTCTGAATATCTATGCTAATGTTATATTTCAGACTTTTTTTTAATAACGACGTTTGGAACAGTGTGAAAATCTGTGAAGTCACTGCGGAGAGTTTTTCCTTCAATCTGTCGTTTATTACAGCGTGTCAGGAACAGGTAGAGGTACAGACGACAGAGACAATGAAACATAAATGAAAAGCAACAGGAACACGATAGGCATACAGATAACTGCGACTTAAAACGAGTCTTCTATGCGAGAATGACTTAAATATTACATTCAGCGACATGAATGAACATTCAGCGGGAGGAACGCCTGATCCTGGGAAAATCGATGGATAATTTGTCACCAGCTTGCGGAAAAGATGCATCTGTCTGTGTGAACTGTACACACACACATTCACTTGCACGATGCAGGAACGCGTACTGGGAGTTATCGCCACGTCCCCCGTACAGTCCTGACCTCGCTCCAATTCATTTTCTCATGTTGGGGTCATTAAAGGAGTTCCTGGGAGGCCGGCGTTTCAGACGTGAATCAGACAGGGAGTCAGAGCACGGTCCTGACGTACTGAGAAAACTTTCTACCTTGATGATATCCAAGCGCTAGTGAAACACCTGTTTCTGAAACATATTCTGTATAGGAAAATGTAAATGTGCGAGTGTACTCAGGTACGGAGAAACGTTATTAAAGAGAGGGGTGAGGGGACGGGAGACGGGAAAAAAAAATTCCGTAATCTCCAACAACAGCCTTCCTACAACAGTAGCAGTAGTGTTCATACAGTATGATGATGACCAGGCCAGATACTTTTACTTCTTGTAAATTTCACTTTATTAGCATGTCTATTATATTTTTATTAGTGCAGTGAATCGATAATTTTTTTTTTTATCGAGTTAATCACCGTCATAGTCTGTGATTAATCACCATTAATCAACAATTTTTACATATTTGTATTATAAATGTGCAAGTTTGGAATAAAGAAATACAGTACAAACCGGTTAGTGGAAACAGATTATGCGGTTTTATATTTTCTCAAACATTAACAATAAGACCTAGAGCCTTAGCCACCTGAGCCGCCACTCACACGTCTTACATTTAATGCGTTCTTGTAAAAATCGTTCCCCTTTAAGGTCGCTCGAGCACGCAACTTTGGTTTTATCCAAACTTTCATCTAGAAGGTTTTATAATGAAACTTTTCATTCAGCACACCTGGTCAGTCGTCTTATTATCCGCTGTAAATGTGCCGGATATCACACACAGCCGGGTAAACGCGCTGTGGTTGTGGGAAACCAATAGGGTCAAACTTGGTCACATGATTAATTTGGTAAAAACAAAACAAAATAAAAAGAAATTGCAGATTAATCACATGCATTAACGTCTTAATATTCGCAATCCCTATTTTTACTTATACATACAATAGACAATTCATACTTGTTTGTTCATATTAATAAGCTCAAAATAAAAATAAAAAATTTATATATGAAGTTGATATACACATTAGAGGTATATTAAATAACAAATCCAAAAATGTACGACATCTTATTTCCCCCCTCACTCTTTAGTTCATATTTGACTCTTGAAAAATGGGTCATCGTCAAGGAACACCAGCTCCACACACACACACACACACACACACACACACACACACACACAGTACAGAATTTACAAACTCATCACTCTCCCTTAACAAGACACTGAAAGTCATCATCTTGTGGAAAACACAAAGTCGAGGATCATTCATGTTTACAAGAAAAAAAAGAGGAAAGAAAATGTGAAGAACAATAAAGGAGAGAGAGAAGTGGAGATTTAAAAGAGAAGAAGAGATGATTGAACTGAATGATGATTCAGATAGCCTGGGTGTAAACTGGCCTGTCATCATTTTTTTTTTTTGATGAAATGCCACACACACACACACACCACACACACACACACACACACACACACACAGACACACACACACACTCTATTTTCCTTGCCTACACAAATGTTGAGGAGATGATGGATGAGCGGAGCAGCAATAAGAGGATCAGATAAATCAAAGTGTAAATCAGAAGTAAATGTCTCTCTCTCGCTCTCTCTCTCTCTCGCTCTCTCTCTCCTTATATCAATTCCTTAAGCCTTATTGGCATGACCATACTCAGTGTTCTCTCTCTCTCTCACTGAGCTTCTTAAACATCAAGGCATAAATGACCTGAATTTACCCACAATCCCACTCTAGTTCATCCATAATCCCATACATTACAAAAGCAAGAAACCGACGTTCTCTTCTTTTCAGGCTCTTATTTTATCCGTCTTTAAGCATCTTACCATCACGTACAAAAATTACCCAGAATTCCACTGGGTTTTGTGTACGATCCCATTCGTTTCTCCCGATAATTTCACATTTACACAAATGAACATTTAACGTTCCACTCACAATTTAAAATTGGTTGTAACTGGTTGTAACCAAATCCTCATTCAGAAATTAACCTGAGAATTCCACGCGAACGTACTTATATGCAATATATGTATTGAATATATAATATTTCCACACATTTTCTCCGCAATTTCAACTTAATGTTACTTATAATGTTCAGCGATTTTACTGCGAATTCCTTCTATTGCACTCAGATTTCCACCTAATTTAAGTTTAACTTATTATATTACCTGAGATTTCATTCAGAATTTCACAGTTTATCCAACACAGCGTTACCTCAGCATACAAACTGAATCCGTTCTGAAGGCTAAATTTCGTATATAGTGAAACGCAGTTTCCCATTGGAAATAATGTAAATGCAGAGAATCCGTTCCAGCCACCCAAAAATATTGTCAATACTACCAATTTCCAACACTGTAATCATATTTTATATGATCAACAATCAAAACATTCAGAAAAAAGAAAACACGTAAATTAAGTAAAATAGACATTAAACCTCAGTTAACCTTAATTTATGATTCCTCTTGGCCCCGGATGCTTTAAAAACCAAACTGAAAGCGGCTCCCTCTTCTTCTTGCTACAGTCCTTATATAACATTCTTGGTGCTAAAAATGCAAAAAAATGATAATTTACATAAAAAAATACATAAACTCACTTTCAAGTTTTCATCAGCTACCAGAAGTACGTATGCTTCATATACAAATTTCTTGCAAAATTTTAGTTCTTAAGGCAAAAATTCGTATGCCGAGGTACCTCTGTATTAATTTATCCAAATTTTTCCCATTATTTCATCCGTTCCATATTATTTCACCCATTTTAGGTATAATTTACCAATAATTTAACCATAAAGACATCCTGCCTTGTTCCAGTCTCAACAAGTCATCTCATCTCACCTCAATGATACTGTACACACCAGTTGCCCTTACATCCCATGTAATGAAGGTTTTGCAGAGGATGGTGTCGGCTGATCTCACACCTCAGTTTAGCTCCTTCCTAAACCCACTGCCCTCAGGCTGGTGTGGATGATGCCAATTCATTTATCTTCTTCAGCGAGCTCCGTCTCACCTAGATAAAGCAGGCAGCGCTGTGAGAATCATGTTCTTTGATTTCTCCAGTGCTTTTAACACAATCCAACCTGCCCTAGAGAAACTCCAGAAGATCCAGGTTGACACTTCCACAAACTTCTGGATTACCGACTATCTGACAGACAGACTTCGGTTTGTGAGGCTGAAAAAGTGGTCGTCAGTACTGGAGCACCACAGGGGACAGTACTCTCACCTGTCCTTTTCACATTAGACACTTCCAGGACAACTCAGAATCGTGTCATCTGCAGAAGTGTTAATGTTGGTCAGGAAGCAGAGTACAGAGGCCTAGTGGACAGCGTCATGAAAAACACCTCCTTGTGTCACCTGGGATTCCCCTAATAATTTAGAAAGGAATTCTCACGAAAATAAAAACACAGAACCAAAACAACTTGCAGGGCAATACATTATATTGCAACAGATTGTAAAGTATACGAAGCCATACAGAAATGATCGGCAGCTTTATAAAAACTCATAGACAGAGCCACTTTCAGTTCAAGAGGAATCATAAATGAAGCTTACGTGAGGTTTAATGTCTATTTATTTAATATTTTACTTAATTTGCATGCCTTTTCTAAATGTTTTGATTGTTTTTATACGCAAAAATATGATTATAGTGTTGGAAATGTGTAATATTTTTGGGTGGCTGGAACGGATTATCTGTATTTACATTATTTCCTATGGGACAATGTGTTTCGATTTACAAAATCTCGCCTTAGGAACTCGCCTCCGGGAACGGATTGAATCTGTATGCTGAGGTACTGCACTGTATTTCAGCTCCCCTGAGATGCTACAGGAAGTTTTTTGTCTGTCAACTGCAATTAGACTTTACAATGACAGCTCTGTGCCAGGAGAGGGATCTCCTTCTCTGACATCACCATCAATAGGCTCATATACATTCTGTTTTCACTGCGCTGATACAATCATGTTAAATGAACCCTAATTATTTCCATAATTCCCCCAATTGTACCCATAATCCCCCCACCTGGATCTACTGTTCACCCACCTGTAACCATAATTCCTCCACTTGTACTTATGATTATCCTACAGTAACTATGGTTCCCCCAACAAAACCCATACTTTCCCCAACTGTATCTATAATTCCCCAAATCATACCCATAATTACCCCAAACTGTGCCTATTGTTCCCCTCAATGTATCTATAGCTCTCCCAAGCGGGCCTATAATTGCTCACTACATAAGACATAATTACTGCAAATTAAAGCTTAATTTTTTCTCACAATTCTATAAATGTCTCTAGTATTAATCATAATTGTGGTTAAAAATTTAACCTAACAATTTAACCCATTATTTCCCAGATTTCCCCCAATTGTGCCCATATACCTCTCCTCCCCCCCCCCCCCCTGTATTTATTGTTTCCCCCCACCTGTACCCATTCCCCCAACTGTACTGTACCTATAATTCTTTTAATCGCGTAAAGCTGCTTTGCGACAATGTCAATTGTTAAAAGCGCTATACTGTACAAATCAAACCGAATTGAATAAGTGTCACAGGTGGATTAATGTAAGTTGTCCACCAGGGCGACGCTGTCTTCTCCTACAGATCATGAGGACTCGTCTGACCTTTCTTTCAATCTTATTTTTATTTTTTTTCCGGTTGGGGGAAGATACAGAGAATGGACGACGTAATCTTGGCCAAGTGAAGATTGGGAAGCAGCAGATCACTCTCCCTGTGCGCACCTGCAGACAGAATGGATTGGGTTTGTCATGTCTGCAGCCAAAGAGTGCAAGAACCGTAAATCCAAAGTCAGCAGTCCGGATCTGCTCTCAGGCTCTCTTTTCCACACTTCCTCCTTTTGGCTTTAATTCAACTTTATTTTAAAATAGACTCCAACCTGAATTGGTCTATAACTTCTTTAATTACTCATACTATAATGTACAATAATTCTAATATGATTATGACTGTATATAATAATATCAATCCAACACTGGCCATAATTTCACATAATACAGGGACGGAAATAATGACTGAATCAATGCTTTATTAATCAGCTATATTCTCACCTACGAACCATTTCTTTCATTTATATTACCCATAATTCCACTTTACGTTCCCCATAAAGTTCCAATCACAGCACTAATGAAATGAAACGAACTGATATCTCTAAGGATTAAAAGGAGGGATTTGAATTTGGGTAAAAATTACAGGTGGACTTTCCAACAAACATTTACACTGGACCACCAAAAGTATCTGGACACCATATGTGCTCGTTTCAAAGTCCAATTTCTTTGTAAAGCACATTTAAGTCAACCAAAGTGCAGTACAATCCTACAATAATATGAAAATAAAACCCAAATAAGACAATATACAACAATACAAGGTCCACCCACATTGGCAAATAAAACAGTACAATAATAAATAAATAATAGATAAAAAAAATAATAAAAACGGGGCGAGGAATAACTCATCACTCTGTATTAAATGCCATTAAAAAAATGGTCTTAACGTGAGATTCAATAATAGGAAGAGTTTGTCGAATTGTTTGTCCAATGTGGGCTTCAGTGGGGTTTTGGCTCTTTAAGGACAACTGAACTCTTCTAGTCCAGCCTTAGTACACCATGTCTTCATGGAGCTCGTTTTGTCCAGACGTTTTGTCATGGTGGAACAGGTTTAGGCCTCTTTGTACCGGGGAAGTGATACTGTACGGCTACAGCATACACCACTCCACTCCTACTCTCAACCATAACTCCCACGTGTCTTTATCAAATAATAAAGGTAAGGTGATGATGTCTTCCCAGAAACAGCCCACAATTCTTACCCACAATTCAACTCACGCAATCGTACGCAAGTCAGAAAATACCAGGTCGTTGTGTCCGCTGCTCGGTTCCCTTTTAATCCCGTGTGCAGGGGCGGATCTGCCGGGGTGGCACGGGGTGGCAGTGAGAAAAAGAGCCTTGCCACCCCAGCACTAGTGCCCTAGTGTTCTAAAAATAAAAGAGTTTTTTATCTTATCTGAATTAATCCAGATATCAGGTTCAAGTCAGTCACACATCAGCCTTTATTTCATTTTTATAGGACAATGTAAACATGTGCACCCTAGTGTATACACCGAATAAGAACAGCGTTCCTTGAATCCACAAAAACCATGCAAGGATGCTTGCTTCAGTGTTGCCACCCCTCATAATTTCAATGCCACCCCCTTGCCACCCCATGAATCATTTTCTAGATCCGCCCCTGCCCGTGTGTGACAGATGTAAAGACGTTCAGATATAAAAGTGTGTAAATGATGAGTCATCACTACAGAGTGCACAGACTGTCCTTCATGTTGATGACAATCAATTTCA
The DNA here is from genome assembly GCA_030347435.1 of Clarias fuscus. Lineage (NCBI taxonomy): Eukaryota > Metazoa > Chordata > Actinopteri > Siluriformes > Clariidae > Clarias > Clarias fuscus. The sequence goes on along the minus strand of CM059218.1, from coordinate 2,880,672 downwards.
GTAAAGACCTGACCACACACACACACACACACACACTCAGAATGCTTTCATGTTTTTATTTCTGCTCAGTGAAAGATTTCACACTGCAGTTTAAAAGCTGTCTGGGAGCGCAGCCTGACTGACGCTGTTTCACACACACACACAACACACACACACACACACATTTTTCTCACGGGAGCTGCTACGTGAACAGTAAACAAAGAAATTGTAATTTTTCATGATAAATGCTAGATATTTCAGTCGAGACGTTTTTATCATATGTTGTTTTTCCGGCAGTGGATTATGATTATAGTATAATAAGGTGGATTAAATCTTTATGCACATTGTCATGTTTTTTTTTTCTAATTTCACTCACTCACCGTCTATACCAATTCATCCTGTATAAAGGGTCATGGGGGCCGTGGAGACTTAGGGTATGAGGCGGAGTACACCCTAGACAGGGTGCCAATCCATCACAGGGAACACACTCACTCATTCACACGCGACGTGCAATTTGGGAACGCCAGTTAGCCTAATCTGCACGTCTTTGGATTGTGGGAGGAAACCGGAGGACCCGGAGGAAACCCACCAAGCACACGAAGAACAACCAAACTCCAGGCACGCAGACCCCGAGGCGGGAATTGAACCCGGACCCTGTCAGTGCGGACCACTACGCCATCGTGCCGCCTCGTTCTAGTCTATAGACTGTAATAAATCGTCATGGCGATACCGATATGGTGGATCGTTCAGGGGGCGTGGCAGTTTGGGGAGTCACGGCATTCTGCATTAACTGTTCATGAGGATTTTTTTTTGTGTGTGTGTGTGTGTGGCTTGCTGGAAAAAGATACACAAAGTTGCCAGAGTCAGCAGTCTGAAAACACACACACACACACACACACACACACAGATACCATATTGTATATACACACTTATTGTATATACACACAGCAGCGTTTAAATTTGTAAGCCCACATTGAGATGTGAACGTGAAGAAAAACAGAAATAATGGGGATGGAAGCGTAGCGTGCAGTGCAGTGCAGGAGTCGCAAAGAACAGAACCCATGCGTGAGTGATTTGGCGCTTCATTTAACACTAAGTGTTTCTAAAAGAAGAAACAGAACCCATGGAAAAAGAAGAAGAAGAAAAAACAGGTCTGAGGACAAAGATCATTCTACTTCAGTACTTCATTAAGAGATACGCACAATATTCAAATAAATAAATAAATAAATAAATAAATAAATAAATAAAATGCATCCCTGAATTTGATCTTAAGGTATTTAGGAATAAACTGCACTGCCCTTGTCGTGTCTGAACAGAAGGACAGATGTTGAAAGTCCCCAGCAAAGGTAACCACTTTTAAACTTTGCAAAAAAAAAAAAGTTCAGCCAAAAGAAAAAAAAAAAAAAAAAAAGGTAAGCCTTCCAGTTTCCTAGAGTGCGAGGTGGTTCAGGTTCCCTGGAAAGCCAACGATTGGTGGAACGTTGCAGCGGAGTCACAAGCAGTGCAATGTGTCCAGTCTGTTCAACGTCTCCATGCCAGCAGCCCTAAACAACAACAACATCAAAGAAAAGAAAAAAAAAAAACCTTCTGATATTCTCGCTAGGAGAACTCCAGCAAAGTCAGAAAACAAGGCCCTGACCTCAGAATACAGGTGTTGCTTTTTTTTTTTTTATAATTGTCCAATTGACTTTTTCAAAAGCATGCTTAGTCTGAGCAAATAATAGGGAAATGTCAGACTGAAGGTGGGAAACTCCACAGGGGGGATCTGGGACCTCACACGTCGCACATAATAATACGTCCCGAAAGAGATGTTTTCCCACAAAGCCTGGACTGGCATTCAGGACTTCTCAGGACAAGCAACAGTCCTTCATTTTACCTGCAGTACCTTTTTTTTTTTTTAGTGGTCTGAGATGGAACAAGACGGAAATCGTTTTGTCATGTGTCGTGTTCTCAGGAGCTATACTTCTACCAGGAGGTTACCTGAAAGTATTTCAAAAAGAAAGAAAGAAAAAAAAAAAAGCTGCATCCGCATCCATCGAGTTGTTTTTTTTCGCACTCAGGAGATGCATCGCAGGTCATTTCACGAAGCTGGCACGAGCCCTCGAGTGCGCAAGTCAGTCAACTGTGCGAGGACGATGATTCCTGAAATTTTCAGATGGTACACAGTTGATAATCCACAGCCAGACATGTGCTGCATTCAACTGTGGCCGTACAACCGAGCAGGAGATTCAAATGCTAAAATGTCCCACCTGTATAAAGCGACCAGATTTGCACTTTGAGTCCTAGACGATGTAACGTTCAGGAAAATAAAAAACAACCTGTGATTTTAGACCAACGACGGCTACATGAAGACGTTGATGCATCATGTTCCTGATGCTGCAATTACTGCACAACAGCTTATCGAACAAAAGGAGCAAGCTCGCAGAACAGACAGGACAAAACGGGATGTGAGGACGTGTAACTCAGAGCTGAGGCTCTCATCTTCTTTGCTAATAAGGGAGAAAAGCGAGATGGAACGAATTGACATATAATTACACACTACGCGATATGGAGAAAGTGGCGCGTCGACGCGGTCTCCTGTGGAGCGTCTGCTACCTGACGTACTGATGAGCGTCTGAGAGAGCGAGACTTCTGAGGAAGGGACTAAATCGTTCATGGAGTCAAAGGTTACAGAGTGGAAATGAATCTGTCTACCAGGAGCGGCGGTCAGGACGGGACGTGTACCTGGCGGTCAGTGTACCTAGAGAACACCCTGCATTCTAGTCATGGGAATCACCAGGGACGTCCCGATACGATAGCATCATGATAACGAGGCGGCGATTCGATTTGTACTGCAATTCTGAAAGTATAAACATTCTAATTTGATATAACTTTTTTTTCCAGGTCTATACAAACGTAGCTTCTAAAACACAAGATGCTGAACAGTTTAGAGTGCACCACCTGCAGGATACTGGAAGAATGGCAACATATAATCATGACATGTTGAAGCACATTTTCCATCAAAGTGAACCAGATGCTAGTTCGTGTCTGCTGTTAGCGCCGGTTCAATAGCGAACCTCCTAAATCCCGGCTTTGTCCTTACAGAGAGGCACGTCATTACGTCACTGTATACATCTGTGTACGACTCTACTTTTTCAGCAATGTTAGCAGCAATGCTAGCGAAAGAAAAATGCTAGCAGCAAGCACAACAACAGAAATGTCAAACTTCAAAACACCTTCGCGAGCAATCCTCCTGGTTTTATCATTACGTGAAAGTATTAAAGCTGACTAATGTTTATTGAATCCATTTTTAACGATGGGGATCACAAACTTCTAGTTCGTCATTATAATCCCGCCCCCCTGCTCCTGACGTAAGCGTTTTTTTGGTCTAGCCCAGCAAAGTGTTGGTGCCACCATGCAACCAACCCCGGTGCGTTAGCTGTCTGAAAATAAAGAACTGATTCAAAATTTGGCACCGGCTCCAAACTAACTCCCCGCCGTGGTGGAAAAGGGGTGACAGAGCCTGGCGATGCACGAGTGGCCAAACAAAAGAATCGTAATACAACACTGAATCGTTTCTTCCCCATTTCTAAAAATACAGAGCGCTCCTGTGTGAGAGGAAAGGGGTTCCGTCAGCGTTCCACAGTTTCACCTACGATATGATAATATGATCTGACTTTATATGTTTTTGTTCGCCTGTACTGTCTGTGTGTTTTTTAGAATTAATTATGACTTTAGGCACCAAGAGCAAATGCAGCCTTCTCTCAAATCTACAACATTTACTTATGCATTAAAAACATTTTGCTTCAGCGTTAAAACTCCAGTAGGATTCATTAAAGTTGGATCAATTTTAGCATTAATAAGCCTTGCATTAAGGGTCCAGGTTCGATTCCCGCCTTGGGCTCTGTGTGTCTGGAGTTTGCGTGTTCCCCCTGTGCTTGGTGGGTTTCCTCCCACAGCCCAAAGACATGCAGGTCAGGCGAACTGGAGTTCTCAAGCGGCCCACAATCACTAGTCCCTAGTCGAACTATACAGGTTTTAGATGGAGAGATAAATATAAACAGCATATGCATGCACAAGGTGCACAACCGTACAACATAAAATACTCGAGACATGCGCAGGTTTATTTATACGGGTAGTTAGAAATGCACTGACCATTTGGAATGGTGTGTGTGTGTGTGTGTGTGTGTGTGTGTGTGTGTGTGTGTGAGAGAGAGACCAGGAGAACCCGCGCACTCGTTTGCACGTGCCACGACAACAACAACAACAACAATAATAAACAATAAAATAATAGTAACAACAATAAAAACAACAACAAAAAATAAACATTATTATTATTATTATTGATATTATTAACATTGTTATTGTTGCTGTTCTTACTATTATATTATGATTTTTTACATTTATATTATTATTTATATGATTATTATTATTATTGTTTCATTTATGTTTGTAATTGATTTATAGCAAAAGTGCGCGTGCCGACCCTGTCAGTCAGTCTCGCGCGCGACGCAGGTTCGCAGTTTCCTGGGCACGTGCGAGTGAACCCGCTGTGCACGAGACGCGCGGTTGATCGTCAGTGATACTTGTATGCATGTCGGTCGGGTTAGACAGCGCGCGCACACACACACACACGCGCGCACGCACGAGTCTTTGTCACCAACACCCAGACGCACGGGCCGGCTCGCGCACTCACCTGCGTTCCTCAGTTTCCGGTTTCTCAGCACGGACACGATGACCAGCGCGTTCCCCAGCACGTCCACCACGCTCGTGAAGATCAGCACGCTCGCGAGCACTGCCGCTTGCCATGTCGGTGCCGCGCTCGCGCCGCCGTCCAGCACCTCCGCGTCCCACGCGCGACCTGTCCGGTTTCTGATGAGCGCAGCATCCTCGGGCATGTCGGACAGCTCAGAGCCGCGCGCTCCCCGCCATCCCTCCACACACACACACACACACACACACACACCTTAGACAACCCAACACCAACGCGTTACATTCCGTCCATTTCTCGAGCTCGCGCGGACCTCCTGCTCCACTCAACTTTGCACTCCCCTCGCGCACACCAGCGCGTGCGTCTCTCTCCCTCTCTCTCTCTCCCGCTCGCGCGTGTGGCGATCTGTACCGGCGCCCCGCCCCCTTTAGTCGTTTTACTATTTGCATACCGACCCGTGCTCCGGTTACTGATGGAGGGAAGAGACGTGTGTGTGTGTGTGTGTGTGTGTGCAACAGGAGATCAGCAGCTTGAACAAATATATAATCGCAACAAACGCGCGCGCACACACACACACACACACACACACACATATATATATATATATATATATATATATATATATATATATATATATATATATGTACGTACTGTACACACACATACGCAAACACATATACAGTACACACACTAATACACACACACACTCATACTGTATATACACAAATACACATGCACACACACACACACACACACACTCATTCATGGAAGGTCAGTTATCCTAATCTGTGTCTCTTTGGACTGTGGGAGGAAACCAGAGGACCCCGGGGGAAACCCACCGAGCATTTTACATTTACATTCGGCAGACGCTCTTATCCGGAGCAGCTTACAAAAGTGCTTTGAAGTTTTCACACTGATTACTGGGTTAGAACTACAAGCACCATCAGTCAAACACTGTTGGAAAGGGTTAATTTATTTATTTATTTATTTATTTATTAAAATTGTCACCCAAATATCTAAGAAGCACGGGGAGAAGATGCAAACTCCACGCACACAGATCCTGAGGCGAGAGGTGCAAGGCGACAGTTACGTCAAAATATATATTTATGCGTTACATCTTTTATCTATCTATCTATCTGTCTGTCTTTTTATCTTTTACCTTCATGCAAAGAAGTCAGCATAAAACATTTTGCACACATACACACACACACACACACACACACACACACTCATATAGAGTAATCTATTAAACTCTCTCTCTCTCTATGCCTGATAAAAAGCAACTTTAATAACAGAAACTTGTTCAGTGAGCGCGAGGACAAAACAACACGAGCTCGGTGCAGTGTGTTCTATTAATGGGGCTCGAGCTTAAAACTCAAGTGCAATTTGCCGGTTGGACCAAGACGTGTGTGTGCGTGTTTGTGTTTTTCTCAGAGTGCTTTGCATGAAGGGAAAAGGGAACATGATTGATAGGTATAGGAGGTAAAGCTTAAATATAAATTGAGATGTCACCCATATCATCAGTGTCGCGTTGCACCTCCCACCTCGGGGTCAGTGCGCATGGAGTTTGCAAGTTCTCCCCCGTGCTTGGTGGGTTTCCTCCGGGTACACGGGTTTCCTCCCACAGTCCAAAGAGACACAGAGTACGCTAACTGGCTTTGCCATTTATGCGTGTGTGTGTGTGTGGGTGTCTTGTGATGGAATTGCACCATCTCCAGGGAGTACCCCACCTCATGCCCTAAAATACAGGATAAAGCGGTATATGATGAGACAATGAGACGGCGCCGTAACCCGCACCCAGACTGGGTTAGTTTTTACATGGGGAGGAGAGTTTGAGTCATTTTTAATCCTGTGTAAATCCTTCTTGTCACTAATTTTTCATGTATTGTGCGGGGAATGATTACTCCGGATAGAGTTACGATCTAGATTCCATCATATCCGAGATTTTTTAAAAAAATGACACTTTGCCAGGACATACAAAATCCCAGGCTGAACATGTGACGGAACATCTGCTGATGTGTTTTATCCGGTCTGGTGCTGAGGAAGACGGAGCACACGATGGGGTTTCTGGGGCACGTCCTCGTCTGGTGGATTTTGTGTGTGTGTGTGTGTCGTGTCACACTTTCCCTTCAAGAAGACGACTAGACTGACAGACCCACATGATGTGAAAATGCCAGGAGTAAACAGCTAAAGTGAGCGGGTCTTGTCTGGAGGAAGTACAGACAGAAACCACAGAGACATCCCGCTGTTTATCTCGGTGCGCCAGCACTCGCCCCGTGACACCTCTCCTTACAAACAGTCACGGCGCGAGCGAACCCGACCACTCACATCCACGTGTTTGATTCCCTTCAGAACGTTCACGCTGGTGGTGCACCATGAACCATGACAATATGATGTTGCACGGAGTGTGTGTACTGTACGTGGGCGGCTTTTGGTGTGTTTCCGGTGGCTTGTGTGTTTCAGAACAAGGGTTCGTTAGCGGAGCGAGTTATATAAGCGCGTGTCTGGATTCTGTGGCAGCGGCGGAGCTTCTCGCTCTTTCTCTCTGTCTGCTCTTTGATGTCAGATTGTCGGAAACCTCCAGAGATATGCATAGAAAGAAAGAGAGAGAGAGCAAGAGAGAGGGTAAAGAAGAATAAAGAGATAGGGTTTGGGGGTGATTTTTATTTTCTTTTAGATTTGCGAATCTGTTGGTCTAAAATGTTAAAATTGTGCTTCCCCAATAGAGCAGAAGGACAAGCGTGGGTTTACTGTATGTGTAAAGCAAATTCATTCATGTGACTGTTATAATCGTTTCATCCTGGTCAGGGTCATGGATCGTATCCTGGGAGCATCAGGTGTGAGGTTGGAATTCAGCCAGCATTTAATATAGTCCCAAAATTATTATTAATACCGAGGGCAAATTTAGGGCATTTTCACACTTTATGTACATCTGTATATATATACTCAGGACCAGGAGCCATCATTAAGCACAAGAGAACGAGGAAGGTGACCTTCGTCCCATGACTAATATCTATATAAATAAAAGAAAGGTTTTGTCTGTACCTTGGTCAGAACTCCCTCTTTCAATGATATCTTAACGTTTCATACATTGGCGGACCAGAAGACAGTCCCTGAAGTTACATCCGCGCCATAAATGAAAGCAAGATGTTGAGTAGAAGGGAAGTTATGAGCGGTTCTGTACCAAATACGTCACAGCAATTCAATTCAATTACATTTCATTTGTATGGCGCTGTTAACAATTGTCATTTTCACAAAGCAGAGCTTTACACAATCAAAAGAAATTATGGAAGTGTGTATGAAATGTGAATGTGTGTGAATCAGAACGATCCGATCGTGCCTGATGAACGAGCCGAGGGCGACGGTGCCGAGGGAAAAACTCCCCGAGATGGTAATAGGAAGAAACCTTGAGAGGAACCGGACTCAACAGGGAACCCGTCCTCATCGCGGTGATAACGGAGAGCAGGGATTTGATCTGCACTCGTACTGTGTGTTAGGAGGCTGGAAGTTCAGTATAACAGGAGACGTGTTTAAGTTGATATGGAGTCCAGTTCGTTACTGGAGGCTCAGGTAGACTGTAGGAGACTCCAGTCCTGAACTATCGAGCGACTGCAGTCACGAGTCCTCAGTGAACAGCTGTCTGCATCAGCCGAGGACAGGGGCGTCTTCGTGGTGAAGTGGAACCGTCCCCAGTCACCACAGAGAGAGAGAGAGAGAGAGAGAGAGAGAGAGAGGAACCAGTGGCTCACTGTTATCATGTGACGCTCAGCAGACAAACCGCATGCGTACTACTCGTATGTCGGACCAAGTTACTCGCAGTCTAAGGTTTTACTGTATAGTGCTTTTTTCCCTCAAGGCGGGCGTGGACTCATTCAATAAAGCCAATCAACGTGATCACAATCAATGCCAGCAAAATCCTAAACATACAGACATGACAGGGCGACTCATCTTGTTAGTTTTTGATATTTTCAGAAAAAATGTCAAGAGCGATGCTCTCACGTGCCTTCCTGCTGTATCAGATATGGCTGTGTAGGTCAGAGAACAAGATCAGCACGTGCGCTTCGAGATTTCGGGGGTGACGTATGGTACTGATGACGTTGCATCTAAACAGCGATGTGCTACCGTTCTCAGGTACGATTGACTTCCATATCTGATTCGATCCGTTCCCGGGTACACAGTATCGTTCTCGAGGCCTGGGCACATCTGCCAATTTGAAAAATCTTATTCCCAAGTGGACAAGATTTTGGTTGACACCAAAAAACCTTGTTTTTTGGTGTCAATTGGACTCTGAAATGATCCCGGGCCCTAATATGAAAACGCTCTTAGACTAGCCACGCTAGCTCTCACGCTAGGTAGTAGCATGGCCTGGAAACCAGAGGAAACACACATAAACATGGGAAGAAGATGTAAAACACCACAGTGATGTTGACCTTGAGCTCAGGACCCTGGAGATGTGAGGATGTGAGGCAACACCACTACTCCACCCGAATGCAGAATGATTCCAAAGGTTAAAGGTGGCAAAGCGTCAAGCTACTTTGACTTTCTTGAGCTTCTTGTCCTGTTCACCTTCTACAAACTCTATAGATACAGATACCCTCCTACATTATAAGGACGCGATGATCTAGTGCCTTCCAGGCCTTACCAGGGAACACCTAGGGAATATCAAGAGGTGGGTCAGTGCGTACGTACCAGGCTTCCAGCATTGGCATTTGAGCCAGCCAAGCGCTCTAGGGAAGTGACTGCCAGCTGGCAGGTCAACGACCAGCTGTTTGTGTGCTCTGGGGAACACAGCTGTCTGAAGACATGTTGAAGAAAGGACGTGACTGTGCAAGGGTAAATAAATGCATGGTAAGGGTCACCATCCATTAAATGCCATTCGACATGCGCCGTTGGATCCTCTCATGCGGCTCGTGTTGACACTTTTTGCTCGTGTTGACCGATTGTTGCATCGTCACAATGTACGAGCTTCTGACGGGAGTCTGAGCGATTCTTCCTGTTGCTTGTTCTTTACTGTCCTTAGCTTGTAATGATGTTCGTGACCTACCACAAGCAACACAAGCGTCATAAACCCTTTAAAAGTTCTGGAAAGTTCCGTATTCAGCTTTTCTCCTTGACTTTAAGTCACAAAGTCCCTAAGTAACATCGAACGAACATCTTGGTGCAGTCATGTGACTGTGAATTCATGCACCCAGGGCGTCATTTCCAAAATGGTGGTGTCCCTGGGTAGCACATGTGACAGAAGTAGCTAACTCAAATTCTAATATAGAAACTATTGCTGTGACATATGTACAGTTTGTAGGCCATTTAAAGATGTCCTTGTCAGGGGAAAATGCCATGGGACATCTTTCAAAATGTGTTCCACGTGGTCCATTTGGTCTGATATATCCCTTAAAGGAGAAACGGGTCTGGGCTTTTATGAGTTAAGGTACAGAGTGCCACTTGTTTATTTGCATGAAAAAACAGCAGCGTGCAGTTATTGTTTTTTTGGGGGGTCTGAGAGTGAAACTGGTGTTGAAACAAGCGCATAAACAGAAGTTTCTTAAAGAGAATCATTACTGGTGCCGAGACACGGATTCATCACTACGAGCCTGAGAGTAAACGCATGAGTATGGAATGGAAACCTCAATCACCGACAGAGAAAAGGGTCAAAAGCCAACCATCAGTTGGAAAATTCATACAGTTTTCTGGGATTCTCATGGGCCAGAAGTATTGGAACGGCATCGGGAAAAAGGTTCATCGTGATCTCACATGACGATGCACACCCGCGCAATTCTGTCCCACACTGTCGACGTCTTTTTGAGGTGTTAAAGCGTCCTCCCTATAGTCCTGATCTTGCTCGATTGGACTTTTACCTGTTCGTCCTTTCAGGGGACAAAAGATCCACTCCTGATGAAGCGGTGAAGACAGCGGTGCATTCGTGGCTCGCAGCTCAGCTGTAAATATTTTTTAGTGACGGACTACAAGAGATTGTCAACAGATGGACAAAGTGTATTGAAACACAAGGAGATGATGTCGAAAGATTATGTTTTTGTCTTTTCTAAAGTTAATTAAAAGGACTTCTACAGCCAGAGTTTGACTCACCCTCGTTATACTTGCGATACACTTACACGGCATCAGCATGTCCTAAGAAACCTTGCAACGCCTAATAATGGCACGAGTCTGGAAGGAATCTGGACTTGTGAAATCCTGGTCATGAGATCCTGATGACTTTAAAAAAAAAAAAACTAAAAAAAAAAACTAATAAGGCATTAAACCGTCTAAATTGCCAGGGCATATCTGTGGATCCTGTCTTCCATTCCTACTTATTTGTTTTGCCATTCTTAATAAAAAAAACTAAAATGGATCGAATAATGAGCCGAACGCTTAAACGCCTGTGAATCTTTTCAACAATTTCAATCTGTCGCCAATTTTCTGCCAAGCACCCTCTAAAGGCTTTATGAATGGCTGAAGTGTTTCAGTCCATTCAGTTTTATGACCTAATAATTCCTGTTTAGATGAGGTGGGAAAAAAAATCCACCCTGTCCCTGATACATTGCAGTATCTGTAATTGTTCGTGAGCGATGTGATTAGATATTCCACGCATTCTTGGGAGCCTTAATTGGAAAATCATGTGCGCTGAAATTAGCGGCGATACACCGCACATGGTTATTGTTTGTGAAAATCCCGTTCCAGTAGGTTGAGCGAGGTTATTACAAACAAGATCTGGCTTTATTATCTGGCTTCGTGCAGTGAAGCAGTGGGGAGATTTTCCAGCGAGGGGAAATACTGTATGTCCTCTTTCTTTTTGGCACATGATATGGGCAAAATGTTAAAGGTGCCGCGCAGTCTGGGTTAGCTAGCTCACGTTGCTTTGTGCGTTGTCCTTAAAGGATAATATTCATGAAAAAACGTATCTTCGCCACGTCTCTACTTCTGTTATGAAACGTCTCGGTGTGGTAGAAACGCTTTCAACGGAGGACTAATCCTATATACGCTTTTGTCCAAAGGGGCGGAGCCTCTGAAGTAGCACTGGGGGCAGGGTGTAATTGTTAAAGCTTTGACGTTTAAATGATGCACTTCAGTTGATGTTTTGTTGGTCGATTCAAGGAGTTAAATCCTCGGGTCAGTTTTTTCGATTCAGAATCGATTTACACTTTTTAAAAATTATTTAGGTAAACTTATTTAGGAAAATTGTCCAATTCTCTAAAATGACTGTATTACACAGAATTTTGTAGGAAATAGAAAGTGCTTGCTTTTTTTTTTTTGAGTCTATGTGTGATCAGTGCAATGCTGCCACCTACTGTTCTGGAGGATTAGTGCAAAATCGAGCAAGATTGTATAAAATGTGATTTTTAAACAACACAGCAACATTTTCCAGAAAAAAAAAAAAAAAAACATTATTAAAACCTGTAAGAAATTTTGTTGCTTGACACAAATCCTGCGATAAACTTTAGTTGTACCGAATCAAATCGAATCGAAACTCACAATGCATAAAAATTGAATTGTATCAAATCATCAGAACATGTGATTCACAGCGCTAGGAACTGTTAGGATGTTGAACAACACTTCTAAATTCTCCTTTAAGACTTCTTTTTCTTGAGTTTTTCTTTATGTCTAGTTGTCACCTGGAGGATCAGACCGGCCCCTCGATCAGTATACGGCTGTGGGTGTCGCTGCAGCTTGGATATTATGCATATTCACGTTCACGTCCATTCTTGGTGACCAGTGATGATATTCCTTGCATTGGTCAGGGTTCTCCGTCGGTTCTTCAGGTTTTCCTTGAGGTATTTGAGCCAAGTTTTCTTTGGTGCTGTTCGCTGGATTTTTCACTGGATGGGTCGTTAGCTGGCATCCATTTTTACAAACAAGTCCAAATCATTATAATCTCTGTAACTGGAACATACTGTACTGAAGTTCTTCGACCATGGTCAGAGCAGTCCTGAAAGACTTATAAGAAGTTATGAACGGTGACTCCTAAGATCTGGCGCTGGCAGTGCATTTAGGAATACCTCGGGTTAAACTATACTAAAGATGCCTGAATTCTCCTCCGATCTCAGAACAATTCCTCTTTTTTGCTGGTTATTAAATTTTATATAAAGCACATGGGTTATATTTATGTACACAAATCCGCGGTTTGCATTTGATCGAGACCAGCAGGCGTTTATATTGATCGTTTGCGAGATCCTAGCCAGGTCTCATATACCTCTACTCGCGTGTTTCCAGTTCATTCTCTTTTGTTTTCTTTATGTTTCTTACTTCTTAAAGTATCAGAATGTTTTTTGAAAAGTGCTCTGGCCTCGCTCTTCCACTCCTGAAACCGTTACCGACAATGAGCCAATCGATATTTATGTTAGCGTTTCATCCAGAGAGACTGATAAAAATTGCTAACAGCTTCGAGGCATGTTGTAATCTGTAGAACGTTTCTTTGGAGGGAACGAAGATACCGCAGTGAGGACGCCTTCAAAGTCATCAAAATGGAAAAAAAATTAAATAATATTGAACTTCTGACAGTTTTCTTGCCAAACATTTGGCATTTTAATTAAGATAAAATCTTATTAGCATCTATTCTAAGGTATCCGCACTAGACTGTGAAATCTTACTCTAACAACAAGAGGAATATGTTTAAGAACAAGACTGAAGACAAGAATGTAAAAGAATTCAGTTCTTTCCATTTTTTTTCGTGTCTTTTTATTTTAATTTTTTTAGAGCACAACAAGATTTACTTTGGCTAGAAATAAAACTGTGCTTATGATTTTAAAGACTTATGAGGATTATGAAATGAATTTGATTATTGATTGTTGTCTAAAATCTCCGACTTAAGCGTTATTGATTTCACTTACGAGTTCTCTGCATGGCAAGCTTCCAGTGTGCGCTGCCTTTCGTATCCAGTTCCACTCATCATTTATACCACTTTATCCTGTATCCTGTATGCAGACTCCATGCACACAGAGGCGGGAATTGAACCTGGCCAGGAATCGAACCTGGACCCTGAAGGTACAAGGTGACAGTGCTAGGCCACTTTGCAATACCAGTTCCATTCAATTTAATTTAATTGAGTTTTATTTATACAGGGCTTTTAACAATAGACTTTAAAAAAAATGCAAATATGTATGAATCATAATGATCAGACTGTGCCTGATGAGCAATCTGAGGGCAACCGTGAGGGCAACGGAAAAACTCCCTGAGACATCATGAGGAAGAAACCTTGAGTGGAACCAGATTGAAAAGGAGACCCATCCTTAATGAGGTGAGATCAGGTAGGGTGACCATACCGTAAATACTGTACATCCCGTCTGTAATGTTCATGTCATGTTCCTGCTCGGTCGTTGCTGTGCTTCACTTCTTCTGTATTAGTCTGTAGTTTTTTTTTTTGGAACCTTAGCTAAAAGCTTCCTGTGCAACTATGACCTATGATCACTTAAGTCTCATTCATCCATGTTACATTATGTTTCATTAAAAGTAATGCATACTGTATAATATAAATCTCAGATGAGCTCTCTCAATAATAATAATAATAATAATAATAATAATAATAATAAGCATCTTCAAAGCGTTTTTCAAACTGAGAGTTCGATATTGCACAACACTGATGTTTTGGATTATGCCCCAGTATCTGACAGCTTCAGCAATGCCTTTAATAAGCTAAATGGAATCAGAGTCTGTAGAGTGTAAATGCTGAGTGTCCTCATTAGCGTGCTTCCTAAAAATGTGATGCAAATCAGCTTCTGGGGTCAAAATACAGGCAGCAGAAACGAGAGCACAATCCACATCCATCCAAGCTCTCGGCGTGGATCAGGAGACTCCAACAAAACTTTACTTATAAGCGTCATAATAAAATGCTGCCATTAATATATATATATATTAATGGCAGCATTTTATTATGCCATTTATGTGAAGCATTAATTAGTTCCTAATCTAGAAGGAAGCATTTGCTGACAATAACAAGAACTTCATTTCCTAATGTATTTATTATTTTATATATTTATTCATTTTGCAGTTGAGATGCTTAACTCATATAAATGAATCTAAAATTATTCAGATGCATTTGGCTTGATTTGATGACAAACATAATACTGACCTCCTAATACAAGGATATATAGTGTAAAGTTGTCGTCTGTTATCAGGTAAAGAGTTTGTAGAAAGAGTTAAAAGGTTAAAGATAAAAATAATCTTCTGATCTTTAATGTAATCAGTGATATTATTATTATTATTATTATTATTATTGATATTATATTATTATTATTATATTATTGTTATATTAAGTCCACGTCCATGTCTGTCTGTGTGTCTCTCTGTACAGCAGAACTCTCTGTCTCACTTATTAATACACAGAAATCACATTCTGTAAGGTCGAGTATCTGACGCCTTGTTTACACTAAGTTGTACTTCTTTGCTGGTCAGACAAATACACTCGCTGTTCGGTAATCGGAGAGAGAATCACAGATGAGAAATGGAAAAAGTAGATCAGATAAAGATGAAGTTTCGTCTTAAAACGACTCCGGCGTGTTAAAATTCACTTATACCACTTCAGCGCTGTTATTTCAGCCAAAGTGAGAATATGAACTAATCCCAGTCAAAATATTCACTTTATCTTTTCTCATTAATATCTATTGCTGCAGGTGTTTGTTTACATTGAGACCGTAGCGCATTAGTAGATTATTTTAAAGTAGATTATTAAATCCCACACGTAACTGTTCATAACATCACTTTTACTCCACATTTAGATTTCACTGATGGTGCAGATTAAACTTCAGGCTGAGATCTAAGTGCTGCAGGAGTTCTGTCCAGCCAGTTTTGCGTGATGCTGTGATGAAATCTGGCAGGACAGACATACAGACAGACAGAAATACAGAAGACTGGTTTCGTGTCCCCTCGTGTATGAAACAGTGCTGAACAAAACCTTTCTTTTATATTGTATATATTATGTATTGCATATATCTGGGCGTTTGTGATAAGAGTACGTCTGAGTCAGTGTCAGAATTTGCTATAAAATGACTAATTACTGTATAGCATAATTATAGATTTGTTGTTTTTAGAAAGACGCCCCATTTTCATTTACGTCTCTGTAAATCAAATAAATAAAGACCGGTCGTCAGTATGTCAGTAAGCTCATGCTGGATTAGAAGCTGTGACTGGTTTCAAGATTTTGGCCTCTTGTACGCTTGATTCGATGATCACTGTGTGTGAACTGAGAGCCAATAACAGAGCGTAAAGGCAGGACTTGACTAAAATGACGTGTTTCTGGCGCAGTTTTAGTGCTGTTTGAGCATCGTGGCGCAGTCGTAATGACATTGTGATGGCATTGTTTTTGAATGTTAGAATGTTTTTGATAAAATGACATCGAGATAAGGTTGAATGAACGTCTCAAACACAACACAGCCAATACAACCTCATAACAGTGAAAGTGTAACCTTTATTTTGAGCGATTATGCCGATTAACATCCATTCTCACAACAAACGACCGCATCCACGGTCCATTAAGATTCTAACAGGCTTAAGATTTTCGGGACACGACCGCTTCTGTTTGAGTTGCTTGTTGTTATAGTGCCTTGCAAAAGTATTCACACCCCTTGGACTTTTCCTCATTTTGTCACGTTACAAGAAAGAAAGAAAGAAAGCCATAAGTTAAGTCCCGTTTGCAGTTTGCGACACGCCATGTGGAACATCAAATGTACCTTCTTATGGCTTTCTTTCAACAACGGCTTTCTTCTTTAAACTCTTCCATAAAGGCCACGACTAATAGTGGCGTTGGCTGATTCTCTGATTGATGTTCTCCCCACCAGGCCCGTCAGTTTGGGTGGACGGCCATGTCTTGGTAGGAGGACTTTGCAGTTGTACTGTACTCTTCCTGTTCTCAGATGATGGATTGAACTGCGCTCCATGAGATAAGCTTGAGATATTGCTTTATACAGTAACTTAACCCTGCTTGAAACTTCTCCACAACTTTATCCCTGTTCTGTCTTATGTGTTCCTCTGGGTTGATGATGCTGTTTGTTCACTAATGTTCTCTAACAAACGTCTGAGGGCTTCACAGAACCGTTGTATTTATACTGAGATTAAAATACACACAGATGGAGTCTATTAACGAATTAGATGACGTCTGAAGGCAGAGTAAAAGCCACAAATTTCAGAATTTTATCTGTAATTTTTTTTTTTTTAACTATTTATCATTATTTTCCTTCCACTTCACAATTATGGGCCACTTTGTGTTGGTCTATTACATAAAAATCCCAATAAAATACATTTACGATTGTTCTTGTAACATGACAAAATGTGGATAAGATCAAGGGTTATGAATAATTTGGCAAAGCACTGTACAGTATGTACACACATTCACTAGCATTAGCAGCATGCTAATGAGCCACCTTGATGGCAGTCGCCTTGCAGATAGACAGGTGGGAACTGCCTAAGGAAACTGGTAAGAAGCAAAGAAATAAAGTGTTGGAGTCAAAATCTTGCAATACAAAAACATTGTTTTTCTTTCTTCTGAGCTTCTCTTTTTCCCCCTTTCAAAAAGACGACATTTTATTCTTCTGTTATTTTTTCTTCTTCTCTCATACAGTATCTCCTTTAAGAACCTTTTCATGGCGTCTGTTTAAAATAATAACCTTTGAAGTGATTGGATTCGTCTCAGGAAAAGCCAGTGCAGTAACTGATCTAATCTGGTAAAGTAGAGCCTGTTGGATTGTAATAGTGATTCGACTGTAACAAGCAGACGGTGAAGATCCATAAAGCTGTCACAATGAGGCTGACTCTCATCGGGATAAAACTGTCACGCCAAGTGATGGTTCATCTACAAGGTGGTCGTCTCATCCTTTTTCCCCTCCCTGTGTTTTTTTTTTTTGCTTGCAGGCGACTTTCCGATCAGGGACTGGTTGTCGCTGTCACTGGATCACCAATCGCGAGTCACATCGGTCACAGAAGACAGGCGGGGGCCTCCAGGATGAAAGAATGTGGATACATATGGAAGAAGATTAGAGAGTAAAAACCCGATTGCCATCGAGAGATTAGAGAGACCTACAGTAGCTGAGGCTAAACAGCGGCAGGAGTATAGTTGTTTATACTGTATGGATGCTGTCTTTTTTGCTATGCCCTGAAAATGCTAACGTAGCATGTTTTATCTCAACTGCATTACGGATGGGTGCCTTATTTCTTTTCCTCGCTGACACTCTCCACATATTTTTGTTTCACCCCTCCAGCTTGATGCAGTGATACGTAACCCGGGTGCACACGTACAGTACAATACATTTAGACCATATTAGCATAACTTTGTTTAGACCCACATGGTTAGGGGCGAGGGTCACCCGCTCAGGGTCACCCGCTCAGGGTCACCCGCTGTACTTCTGCAGTAGGGTTGTTTGATACAGGCAGGGTAGATGTAGCTTCTATAAAAACAAAAGAAAGGTTTTGTCTGTACGTTGGTCAGAACTCGCACTTTCAATGACATCTTTACATTTCACACACTGGAGGACCAGAAAGCCGTCTCAGAAAACATTCTGTCTGTCTGTCTGTCTGATTATGTCACAGCGTCTCGCAAAGCTGCCTGGACAGAAATTAACGAAATTCCATGGCGGAGAATTTAGTTTCTTTCAAGAACTAAATTCCTAACATTTAAGCTTACATTTTTAGAAACATTTGACTAGAAATAATCTTATATGTATTTGTTGTAATATTATGTTAAGAAATGTAGATAAATGTAACTATTTTCAAGATATTTTTTTTTTTGCAGAGCAAAATACTTGCAAAATTGTAAATTATACCAAATGAAAATATGTTTCTGAATGTACAGTAGGTCACTTATTGTGTTTACTTATTATAAAAAAAGATAAGGGAGATAAAAGTTAACCAAACACAAGATAATTCATCCTATTTTTAAACACTTTGTTTGCTAATTTTCAACATTTAATAAAAGAATAAGCAAATGTCAAGCTTAAAAATTAACAAAAATAAGGTGCTGGTATTGTAACATGGCCACTCCGCGGATTTGTTTACAGGCAGAGCGGCGGCCAGGTGCAGTTGCTAGGCAACCCCGCCATGCTGGCAGCTGGAGAGGATGCGCTACACCTGGCCAGTAAGTTACCTAAGCTTCCAGAAACCAGGACGCCATGTGCGAAACATTTAGACAGCACCAGGTCTGGGAGCGTTGCTTCGGTATAGATCAGGGGTCGGCAACTTTAAACGCTCAAAGAGACATTTGGACCAGAAAAGAAAACATCGGGAGCCACACAACCCTTTTGACATCTGAAATGAAGATAACACGGCATATATTGTTTTTTACCTTTATGATATGTATAAAAAAACAAAAAAAAAAAACTATAGTGTTATGAAATGTATAAAACTGTAGAATTTATGAAAATCATTGAACATCAAAATTTTCTTTCTGCAACTCCACAGAAAAAAGACGCTGGGTCGAAGGTTACTTTCGTATAAAATACTGAATGTCTACTTGAGTCCTCCTCGTATTTATGAAATAAAAAGCCGAACATAAATGATACACCTGCAAACCAAAAAAAAACATCGACGGTTGTGACGCATATTTTGAGCGACAAAAAATTAAACACGTTTTGTTTTATTTTAATGTTATACGATCACCAAATGTAATCTTTAAATTTAGAATTACATAAAAAAAAAAATAAACTAACAAACTTCAATAAAATTTATTTAAATGAAATACTCAGAAGAATCAGAAGCGAGGTGGCGCGCAGGGACAAAAGCCCCGCTCCTCATCACGGTAGAATATGTCACCCCTTTTTTGTGTTAATAAAAGAGGAAGGTTAGCTAGAAAGGACAAGTTTCTGTGTCATTGTAGGGAAACGAGAGCACTGAGAATAGTGCAGCTGTAAATAATACAAAAAAGTGTCAAAATAAAAAAGAAATCGTTGTAAACTCTGGGATAAAAGGAAATCCCTCGGTCTGCTCTGTCGCACCTTGTCGCATCGTGTCAGTGTGAGCGCGGGGTTAAAAACGCTCACACAGCCACTTGCACCAGCTCAGGGAGAGTCGCAAGCACTGGAACAGAGTGTGTACAGATTCAACGACTCCGTTACTCACACACATTTTCTCTATAAAGTAAGTCCATAAAGATTTTAACGCTGTATTGATCTCCTGCGCGCTGAAGTTCTGAAATCTCTATTGATCCTGTCAGATCTATAAAATCTTCATTCATTTATACATATGTGTGTGTGTGTGTTGAAAAGGTAAGACAGGCTCCAGGAATTCTGGGATGGAAAGTGACATTCTGTCCGATCACATAGACCTGAACAACATTCTTCTATTCCTCTAGGGAAACATCAAACGTTTGTCGTGTTGAAATTATTCTTTTTTAATACTGTAACAATATGGTTTATGGATGGTCATGTGACTAATTAGGTGATTCTTGTTCTAAAACGTACAGATCCAAAGATCTGTGAAGTTTTTCATGAACAAATGATTCTCCCTTTTTATTCGGATTCAATCCATCCTCACTAATGCACATCCCAAATGCTTGTGTATTCTTAATGAATAAGAGCAGCAGAAATGAGAAATACTGAATAAAGTCATTTATGAATACTGTAGCTGCATGTACATGTATTACATTATGAGCATCAAGTATGAGATCTTCAACATGGCCAAACAGCATAATGTTGGAAACGAAAGCAAATGGAGATTCATTTAAAACATTATGGAAGGAGTCTCCAGTGTCAATGTCTTCTAATTCCCCCGTCACACTCTGACCATGAAGTTCACACTGCGTCCTAAAAATACCAAAGAAATTAGTTGGAATAGGGTCAAAATGGAAAAAATGGGCATACTACTTCCTAGCCGCATCCCTTTCAGGTTCTCAATGCGTTTATCATGTTGTTACTAATTTCCCATCACAGACACATGACCATGCCCCACCGGCCCCGTCCGACCCCCCTCCTGTTCATGATCGTAGCTCAAGTCTGAAGATGCGGTTGGAAGAACTTTGTTGACGTACAGTACTAACAACGCAGTGACATCCAAATGGCAAATTAGAAATCTTTCCCATCCACGTCATTCATGTTTGTACTACGCCAATGATGTCCCTAAGAAGTGTTAGTTATGTCGTTAACTGCTTGATGCCATAGTTACTATGTTCTTATTAAGTTCTTCCTGAACATGTTTAAAAAAACACGCCAGCTTCACGTCAAGAGAAACAATGCTGCGTCCTTACTGGCTTCTCTTACATTCCTACCAAGATCTACAAGTTCTACAAGTTCTTACTTCTTCCCTAATCTCCTTCGAAAAACTTCACCAAAACTCTTTGTTCTATATATCCACTATAAATGTTGGATTATGCAACAAGTTTTATAAGCACACAAGTGGATACCGTATCATAACGTACGTACATCCTTATCCTACTAAAACCTGCACTCCTCAGGTGGTTAACAAACTGACTTTAAAT
Organism: Clarias fuscus; assembly: GCA_030347435.1. Lineage (NCBI taxonomy): Eukaryota > Metazoa > Chordata > Actinopteri > Siluriformes > Clariidae > Clarias > Clarias fuscus. Next base: position 2,859,619 of record CM059218.1, on the reverse strand, counting down.
TTGTTGTCGGGATCGAGACGAGAGTCAGTTCTCTCTACTCTTGAAAAATGGGCTGTTTAAATTCACGACGAATGATTATTCAGTGCAGGATATCGAACCAACACACCTGCCATGCCATGCACACTCCTAACGCGACCGGCACTAGGACCTGGAAGTAATGCGGTCGCGACTCAGGAAGCATAAAAGGAAACAAGATGGCTCCACACATCGCTCAGTCATTGAGTTTGCCCATGCTATCTCCAACGCTGTGTTCGTCTAATCGTGAGTACTCACTTTCTTGGGTTTTGCTTTCGATTGAGTGTGTGTTATTAGAACGCGAGTTTATTTGTGTAGACGCTTGCTCTCGCTTCGGGAGAGTTCTAAAAATAACAGCGTGGTTATCCTGCCTGCTCGCTCTACTTGTGGCTCAGTGGGCTAAGGCACTGAGTTACTGATCGGAAGATTGGGGGTTCGATTCCCAGCTCAGCCAGGTTGCCATTGTTGGGCCCTTTAACCCTAACTGCTCCAGGGGCGCTGACCCTGCGCTCTGACCCCAGTTAGGCTGGGATATGCGAAGAAGGACTTTCACTGTGCTGTAATGTATATGTGACAAAATAAAGGCTTTACTTTACTTTACTTCCACGTTTGGGTTTACCATCCACGCTACAGGGCTAACTGCTAGTCTTCTGGTCCGTCTCCGTGTGTTTATGACAGAATGACTGAGCCAACAGCAGTAAACCCAGCGGATTATGTTCACCTCTGCGATATGGTTGACCAACATGCTAAGCTGATCGATCAGCTCCGTAGTGAAGTTGCGGTTCTCCGCAAAGGCATCCAAGACGTGTGCAAGGTGGCGGAGCTAACTCCACAGACCGACTGCGCGTTGCACTTCTCGTCTCGTTGCTATCCGGGCAGGCAGCTGAGTGGGCCACGGCGGTCCTTCGCTCGGATTCAGATGTCGCCTATTCATACACAGAGTTCACCCATCAACTAAAGCTAACTTTTGAACATCCTGCTGCTGAGGTGGAGACCGACTCCAAGTTATATCATCTGCGGCAGGGAGGCTCGTCCGTGAGCCGCTACACGGCAGATTTCCGAACCCTGGCTGTCCAGACCAACTGGGGAGACGCCACCCTCCGGACAGCCTACTACGAGGGACTGGCTGCGCGCATCAAGGACGAGCTCGCTGGACGAGAACTTCCAGCTACGTTGGAGGGCTTAATTCAACTCGCCCTCCGAATCGACCAGCGCCTGCTCGCCCGACCCAAGCCAGCTCCTCGCACCCTGCCATCCATCACGCCATCACTGCCCCATTTCACATCCCGACCCTCCTCCTTCTTCTCTCACACGCCTGTTCCCGAAGCTCGCTCCTCATTTGCAACTGCACCTACTGGATCAGTCGGTTCTCCACCTCCCGCCGTGGTTGACACCGGAGCCGGGGAACCCATGCAATTAGGACGCGCCTCCTTAACCGCTGCAGAACGGGAACGCCGCTTCAGAGAGTGTCTCTGCACATATTGTGGATCGGCAGCACACCACAGAGCTATCTGCCCTCTGCGTCCAGGAAACGCGCAGGCCCGGTGAGCAGTAGGAGCAGCTCACCGGGTTCCATCCACCTCTCCGCCACTTTGACCAACTTTTCCCGTCTCACGGTACGAGCACGCCTCCAGTTTGGCCACAAACGGGTCGAAAGTACCGCGTTCATCGATTCCGGTGCCGTGGGTAACTTTATTGACTCTTCTTACGCCAAAAAACTGGGGGTAAAAATCGAGGCATTATCCCAGCCCGTAAACATCACCTCTGTTGATGGTCAGCCCCTCTCTTCCAGCCCTATCACCTCTCGAACACAGCCAATCACCCTCATCATCAACCAACACGAAGAACAGGTTCAATTCTATGTCACCTCCATCTCATCTCCTCCCATCATCCTCGGCCACCCGTGGTTGGTGCAGCATGACCCACTTATTTCTTGGACACAGAACCGGATTCTACAATGGGGGCCGACCTGCACTGAACTCTGCCTACGGGCCCGGGCTGGGACGTGTTCTAGGGAGCCCGAGGCCCCCGAAGTCGACACCAACAGCATCCCGACGCCTTACCAGGATCTGGCTGAAGTGTTTTGTAAACGACGCGCCACCCACCTACCTCCTCATCGTCCTTACGACTTGGCAATTGACCTTCAGCCGGGTTCCGTCCCGCCCCGTGGCCATCTCTACTCACTATTTTCCACCGAGATGCAGGCTATGGAGGAGTATGTTTCCAGCGCCCTTCGCCAAGGTACCATCCGGCCCTCCTCCTCACCTGCCGCCGCGGGGTTCTTCTTTGTAAAGAAAAAAGGAGGTGATGTGTCGATTATCAAAGATATCACCATCAAGAAACGACACCCATTGCCGCTTACCAACTCTGCCCTGGACGCCCTCTCTGGTGCCACCATCTTTACTAAGTTGGACCTCCGGAGCGCCTACAACTTGGTGCGCATTAGAGAGGGTGATGAGTGGAAAACGGCCTTCATCACCCCCACAGGACACTATGAAAGCCTGGTCATCCCTTTTGGACTCTGTAACGCACCTGCTGCATTCCAACAATTCATCAATGTTGTTCTCAGAGACATGCTAGGCCGCTGGGTGTTCGTCTACCTAGACGACATCCTCATTTACTCCCGGACTGTTGACGAACATGTCCAACATGTCAGGGCGGTCCTCAAGAGATTGCTCGCCCATCAACTGTATTGTAAGTTGGAGAAGTGTGCTTTTCACGAGCGCTCCACCACGTTCCTGGGTTTTGTTATCTTGCCCCAGGGTGTGGCCATGGACCCGCAGAAACTGGAAGTTGTGCGTCATTGGCCCCTACCCAAGACCCTCAAGCAACTTCAACGGTTTCTCGGGTTTGCGAATTTCTATCGTCGCTTTATCCAGGACTACAGTACAGTTGCAGCTCCTTTAACCACCCTGACACGACCATCTTCTCACCCCTTCACCCTCAACTCTGCTGCCATCTCCGCCTTCCAGGAATTATGTCACCGCTTCACCATCCAGACGCGAGCAAACCATTCGTTGTGGAGGTGGACGCTTCGGATGTGGGTGCCGGGGCCGTTCTCCCCCAACGAGGTCCAGATCAGAAGCTGCACCCTTGTAGCTTCTTCTCCAGAAAATTTGACCCCACTCAGCAGTGATACGGGGTAGGGGACCGTGAGCTGTTGGCCATAAAGTGGGCTCTGGAGGAATGGCGTCACTGGCTCCAGGGCGTCAGAGAGCCGTTCATCGTCTGGACCGACCACCAGAATCTAATCACCATCCGAAGAATGAAGCAGCTTAACCCTAGACAGGCGCGGTAGGTGTTATTTTTCGAGAGTTACAACTTCCATCTGTCATACCGCCCGGGGTCCAAGAACTCCAAAGCCGATGCCCTCTCCCGACAGCATGAGGAAGACGTCCCCCGGGCGGAGCCCGCGCCTGTCCTACCTCCCACCAGGATCATAGCACCACTCCTCTGGGATCTGGAGACGAGGGTGAGCCAGGCACAGGCTGCGGAGACCGAACCGGCAGGTGTGCCGCCTGGTCGACTCTATGTACCTGACACCATCAGGACGGAGGTCATCCAATGGGGACATTCCTTTCTCCTCGCTGGACACCCCGGAACACGTCGCACCCTTCAATTCATACAGCGCGCCTTCTGGTGGCCCACCATGACCAAGGATGTTCACGAGTTTGTCCAGGCGTGCCCAGTGTGCGCCAGGACCAAGGATGTAAATCAACCATCACTGGGCGAGCTTCAACCACTTCCTGTTCCCCGTCGGCCCTGGACACACATTGCCGTCGACTTCATCACGGGCCTGCCGGTTTCATCACTCAGCACCGCCGTCGACACCCACCGGGGCGATTGTACCTTGTCACGTAGGTGACAAGGTATGGCTGTCTACAAAAAATCTACACCTGCAGACAGAATCCAGGAAATTATCACCTCGCTTCATCGGTCCATACCGCATCACCCTCCGAATCAACCCCGTCACCTACCGGCTCCAGCTGCCTGCGGCGCTCCGGATCCACCCAGTATTCCATATTTCTCAGCTAAAACCCTTCACCACTTCACCTATGAACGCTCCAACGTGGAGTGTCGAGGTGATGCATTTTAAAAAAGAAGCGAAATTAAGGCGCCTTTCTCACATGATTGGAGTGTTTGTCAGAGTGTGACGAATTGTCCTTGGTTGCTCGACTCTGTGGCCACACAGGCCTTAAATCACCTAGGAATGTTTTATATGCATTACCTACAGTACGAAATGGTAAGAAGTACTTACAATTACAGTGTAATCAGCTACAACTCTGTTGTCAAAAAGTTCTAAACTGTCACTATACTACAGTATGTACAAAATATTGATACTATTTTCTAGGGCTGTAGCTACTGAATATTTTAGTAATCGAGTATTCTACCAAACAATTAATCGATTAATCGGATAAAAAGCACTTTTGCTTCATTAAACAGCAATGTAAAATATATAAGAGAAACAAAGATTAATTGGTTTTCTTTTTAGAAAAATCTACTTTTATTTTTTAAATGCATACAGCATTTTATCAAAAATAATCATTGTCACTATTCATAATACAAGGAATACCTTATACCCCTATCCCCCCTATGCGGTTTGACTCGCAGTGAGACGTGGTGTTAGACACCGTGAGCCGCCGCGACGCCCGCCGACGTTCCGTAAGGTCCGCCAATTTTTTTTTACATGTTTAAACATGTTTTTAAGGCGGCTTAACATATTAAATTTTTCGCGCAGAAAGATGGAAACGTAATCGCAGCGCCAAAACTTGCGGTGAATCATGAAGAACCGTACTTCCGGCCACCGTGCGAAACCGCGTAGGTGAGATAGGTACAGCAACATACCTTCTTATTTTAAAGCCTTTTCTCGGATGCAAAAGAAAAAAAGTTTTTCAAATGACTTTAAGAAACAAAAAAACTAAGGCACAAAATAAAATAAATAATTATACAAAAACACTAAGTTTAACACTAACTAAACTTTCAGAACTAAAAGTTTCAAAATCTACCTCTCAGGCCTAACATAAGCCTTTACTGACAATTTCTGTCGCTTTCTTGGTGTTTACTGGTGCGTTGTGTCAAAAGCGTGCTGTCAACAGATAATTGCGCAAAGACATAACGCAAGCTTTTAAAATGAATTGAACGAAGCTTCGAGGCAGAAGAGTTTGCCTCGATCATTTTTTGTAGTCGATTTACTCGAGGAATCGTTCCAGCCCTACTATTTTCCTACAAAGTTCATACGACAGCGCATAATTTGCTAAAACAGAGGTGGGAAAAGTAAAAGAGAAAATAGTACTCGAGTAAAAGTGGAAGTCCTCCATTTAGTTGAGTAAAAGTACAGAAATAATCACCATCAAATGTACATACTGTACGTATCGAAAGTACAGGGTTTGTATTAGCGGACAGTAACCATTTGCATAGTAAAAAAAATCTCTCACTCTCTGCTTCTTGTTTGCGAACATGTTGTTTTCGTTGCTGTCTCCAATCAGCTCCAATAATGGGCGTGGTCAATGAATGATTAAACGATTACGATGATAGAAATTTTGGGAAAATCCTCACCAAAAGTGGGAACTCAGCCCAAAACAGAGTGGAAAACCGAGACCGAATGGCGTCCGGGATTCTCCTCAGGATTTAAAGGTGCAGAGACAAACATTTCATAGACAACAATTCAAAACATGCCAAGACCTGCTCTGATTTCTCACCTATTAACAGCACCCTGGATTTTTCGCTCCCTGTGGCTACAGAAGCCGTGACCCTGCTGCACACTTGTGGGATGGATAGACCTCACCACACGCAGTGCACAGTATTATCTATTAGAGAGCATAAAGTATATGACTAGTAGTGAGTACTATTTAGTCATTTAGTGTGCAGGGTTGGATTTAGCCAATGTAGTAGACTGGCTCCGCCCCATGTAAGAGAGGGTTTTACAGTACGAGTGTTACTTTTACAAGCAAACTTAACATCTTTTGAGGGTGGTTGGAATGGCCATACTGTATATCACATCGTGTGTAATTCGATTTTTGGGGGGATCAGCGCGACTCTGCAAAACCTCTTGCTGGCTTGACCGCTTCCTTATCTCTGTCCTGCAGCAGCAGCACTGATACTGGAGATCCCCGCCCCTGGGATATGAACACGGTGGCAGCGATACTCCATCTCTCCTCAATCCATCCTTTTTTTTGGTGTTGCCCCCCCCCCCTAAAAAAAAAAAAAAAAAATCATCATCTAAATGTTCCTTGTGCTCTGTTGTTCCGTAGACTAGCTTTGGACCCGGTGCTTTCACTGAGGTTGAGGAGAGGGACCGTATTCAACAGGGAAAACAATATATATACGGTATAGGGCATACAGTATGAGAGGAGAGGTAGAGAGGGAGGTACGGGGGTCCGACAGAAGCAAGCAGGGGCAACAAATGAGTGTCTTGAGCAACAACCTTTAGCAGGAGATCCAGAGTCCAGACTTCGCGCCAGCGTCCGGCTCCTACGCGACAGCTGGTGAACCACATTTTGCTTCTGCGGCGCAATGTAACGATCACCACATGGACAACACGCATGACTCATTTCACCCGCTTGCTTCTGCCTCCGTCCTCAAGCAGCTGGACTGACTGTTTAGTCCACACTTCAGTTAACAGACCTTGTAAAAAGTTATGCGTCTGGCTCCGCCTACTACTTCCTGCGCCATTGCGATCGTGACTGAACTTCTTGGCGTGTGCCGTTCATGGAAAAAAACACGGGAAAGGATGTTTATTTCTCTTATACCACAGTGTGAGGTCAGTGCTGGAATCGGCGTCAAACGCGTCTCTCATGAGACAAACCTACAAACACAAAGAAACATCCTCTCAGACGTCAGGAATTTCTCAAGATTATTTTTAATTTCTGCATCGATTAAAAAACAAACCGAGAAGTTAAAAAAATGCAAGTTTATACACTTTTCTTTTTTTTTTTTTTTTTTTTTTAATGTTTTTAAAGATTAGAGTTCTTTTAATACTGACAAGATGAACAGAATGCCTGGAGAAAAGATAAAAAAAAAACAAAGCAAACACTTCCTCTGCAGACAGGAAGTTCAAAATATTTCCCTTTTTATATAAACTCAAAGCTGACGTGTCTACAGAGACATGATGCTAAATGAAACAGAAAGACTCAACATTTCCACATACTCAATGTGTGTGTGTGTGTGTGTGTGTGTGAGAGAGAGAGATTTTAATCCTTATTCTCTCAACTCATTTGCATATCGACAAACAAATCAAATAAAAGAAGCTATATACACTGTACAACATCTCTCAGGGGAACATCGTGTTAACATCAGGACGTCTTTCTCAGGTGTCGAGAACTGCGTTGTTTTTGTGACACTTTAACTTTCGTGAAACTTTTCAGCTATAAACAGCGAAATTAGCGAGTGGAAAGGGCTCGTTATTTGTCTCAGGTGTGCTTGAAGACTAAATTAGAAAAAAAAAAAAAAACATATTTGAAGGAATTATTGATGATTTTAGGGATTTTTTTTTCCCCTTTCATTCCAAAGACATCTCAGAGAAATACAGTAGATAAAACATTTCATTACCTGTCGTATGTCTGTGAGAAGGTTTTGAGAGACATGCTAATGCACTCAAGAAAAGACTGATATATACCTGAGCAAAGAACAATTCACTGGGGTCGTGTTGCCTCACTAGTTGTCTCAGGTGTTTTTGGTGAAGGTGAAGGACAAGGACTGAAATGTCAAGAAAGTTATCTGAACTGAACATATTCCATAGATTTAAATGGGCAGAAACGAAAAAAGAAAAGAATGAATTAATAAAAGCAAAAAAAATGTTAAATAATAATAATAATAATAATAATAATAATAATAAAAAAAAACTTTAAAAACTTTTTTCCCCCTAAATGTTCTTTTTTTTTATTCTTCTTTCCTTTCCTTGAAGTTGAAAAGGAAGAAAGTAAGTCCCCGGAAAAAAAAAAAAATCAGATTAGTTAAATTTTTTTTTACCTTAAACCAGGTAATAATAATATTAAAATTGTTGATTTGCTAAAATGGGATGAAAAGGTTTCCCCCCAAATATCGCCAAATTACAAAAAAAATTACAAAAGTTTACATTTCGAAAGTTCTGTTCTTAATAATTTGCACGAACAAATTAACTTTCTAAAACTAAACTTTCATGTCCACATGTTCACATATTTATCTCAGGTGTGATTTTGAGGTTAAAACAATAATATATCCCCAAAAATCAATCTTTTCAAATTGTATTATTATTATTATTATTATTTTTTTTTTTTTTTTGTGGTTCAGTGACTTGGCCACACTAAGTCAAATTTTTTCCAAGCTAAAAAAAAAGGTATAATTTTTTTTTTTTCATATACTGTACACCAGCCAAAAGTTTGGGATCATCCTCTACAGGAACTCCACGGTCGTTCCTGATTTTTTTTTTATTTCTCTCTACACTGTAAATCAATACTGAAGGCGTTTATATAAAACACACAATAATCTCCTCTGAACAGTTGATATTGAGATGTATATCTGCTCCTTCTGCTCTGTGAAGCTTCATAACGGCTCTAATCTGAGGTGCTGCTTGAGGTTAATTGGTGATTTCTGAGGCTGGTGACTCTAAATGAACTTCTCCTCTGCAGAAGAGGTAAGTTTTGGTTTCGCTTTCCTGTGAAGGTCTTCATGAGAGACAGTTTCATCATGGAGCTCGATGGGTTTTACACACACACTCGACACACAATACTGTCGACACAAACAGCTGACCTTCGTTTCTTGAAATAATAACTGACTGTTGTTGTTGTTGTTACATAATTAGTTCATGCTGAATGTTTTATTTCATAGTTTTTGAAAAAAAAACAAAAAAACAGTATTGTTCTAGAATGTAGAAAATAAAACAAAAATTTTGACTTCTTTTGTTTCAAAAGAAAGTTTTGCTTCAAACTAAATTTCAATCTAAAACCTCAGGTGGGCTTGATGACGTCATCGTTGCTGGTCTTGAGAAACATTTCTTTGTTTCTTTCTTCAAAAATTGGATGTAGTTTGTTTTATAGTCTATTCTCTCATTCTTCTTTGTTTTCTTTCCCTCAGGAGAACCTCGAGGCCAAAGACAGGATTGAAAAAAAAAAAAAAAACATTTTTCCCCAGGTGTCTCTGAACTCCAGTAGCTGAGAGACGGGAAGCTACAGTACAGTAAGATGCAGTTCTTTGATCAGGCAAACACAACTACATTTTGATGATGTCATCAGTCACCGTTGATGTTTCTGGACATCAGCATGTCTCTCGTCTTCATGTATTTGTCTAATCTCACCTGAGACGTGAAACGAACCGAAGAAAAAATGTCAAATTTGAATTTTCTATACAGTTTCATCCCCCTACGCTCTTCGCTCATTCTTCAGTTTTTGGTTTGATGACTTGGCAGCTCTCTCTCGCTCTCTCTCTCACACACACACACACACACACACACACACACACTTTCTCTGGAACTTGCTTGCTTTTCCCTCTTCTCTTCTCTTCTCTTTTCATCTTCTGTTTTCTATTATAAAAGAGGAGTTCTCCTCAGGCTTCCTCCCAGCTCACACACTCATTAACCGTTACGAGTTCTTTAAACCTTCATCTTTCCTTTCATTCCTCCGTTACTTCTCCATACTTAAAAAAAAAAAATGTTAAAATCCATTTTCATGTTTTCAGCGCTCACATTGTGCAACGTACTTCCTATATAGACATGGCCTGCAATACTGAATAAGCCTTGTTTTTTGCTTTGTGTGTATAAACACACACACACACACACACACACACACATACGCTAACAAATATGGCTTTCTGATATACAAATGCAAAGAACAATAGACAGCCTTAATATCTTACAGAAACTTACAGTGAGTTGCGCTCCTGCTCTTCCTGTCTGTCTCTCTCATTTTTTCTCATACACAACATAAAGACACACACACACACACACACACACACACACACACACACACACACACTCAGTATCCCAGTGATGTTGGACAGCTTGAGAAATAGTGCTATTTTTGGGGCAGATGTTAATCAAAGGAATATTTCACTCTGTAATGGAGAGACAGAGCGAGAGAGAGAGTGAGACAGAGAGAGAGAGAGAAAATCGTACACGTTATTATCATTATTATTATTTTTCTTTTTTGTACATTGAACTCTGGAGTCTTAGTGCAAAAAAAACAAACAAACCAAAAAACAAAACAAAAAAAACAACACAAAACGATAAAGAAATGAGACATCCTGTTTAAAAACGTTCAGTGAGTTGTGCTGTTTGGCTGTACAAAAGACCACACACACACACACAACGTGTCCATGATATTTGTCTCTCTGTCTCACACACACACACACAATTCTGTTCATCCACATCACAGGTCACATGATTCCTTAAAAGTGTGCGTGTGTGCGCGTGTGTGTGCGTGTGTGTGTGTGTGTGTGTGTGTGTGTGTGTGTGTGATCTCAGTGGATCACACTTCAGTCTGTTGTGTGTATGGCTGCGTCTGTGATTCCTCCAAACTGTCCAAACTTCCTCCCGTTTCGGAATCCTCGAACCCAAAGGGGGCGGAGACATCGGACACCGAGGACGTTTTGATTGACAGACGCTCGTCTCCGCTCGCAAAAACATTTAACTCCGCCCCCTCGGATCCGAGCGGCAGCTGATGAGGTGGAAGGTACTGGCTCGGGTGGAATAGTGGGCGGGCTCTGGTCAGCATACTCGCCGTGGAAACGGGTTGACTGACAGGCGCGGCGTCCCGCGGGTAATCTTCTCCGGGAAGGACGGGCGGCAGCCGGTCGCGTGACACGAACGCCTCCTCCTGAGGGGGCGGGTACTCGCTGTCGACGTCGAAGCCGCCTAGGTAGTAGTCCGACTCCAGGGGCACGCCCACATCTCCGGGCGTCGCCTCCTCGATGTTGGAGAGCCTCGTCGTCGGCAGCCAATCGGACGTGTCCCAGTGGTACGCTGCGGGGACAGAACAGATAAATCAGAACAGCCCGAACAGATCGGCGAAACATTTGGGATTCGTCATGCGGCGTTTCACAGCGTGCAACAGCAGGGGGCGGGGCATGCCTGTGGGACAGCCATGAGGTCATGAGGTCAAAGGGTCGCATTCTGCAATCGAACGAAGACGGACGCATGCAGCAATCAATGTGTGGACACACAGAAGCGCAGGGACACACACACACACACACACACACACTGTGTACACACACACACACACAAACACACAGTACACATCCTAATCCTGACCGTTTAAGAACATCCACTGCAAATACACAGACAGTAAAGAGGAAACAGACCGACAGACAAGCGCAGCAGAGTTGTTTACAATACGCAACCACAAGCAACTTATTTCCCAAAATGCACCAGTGCATTCTGTCAGCAGAAAACAGCAATGAGGAGGTGGAGATAGAGAGAGAGGGGGGGGGGGGGGGGGAGGGGGCGGTGACAGAGGGCGAGAGACATTCACCTCTGCTGTAGGTTTGACCTTGATCCATAACGGAGACTGGCAGTAAGAGGAGAAAGAAAAGTGTAGATCAGCGCAATGCTCACTGCACCACGGCGTGTGTGTGTGTGTGTGTGTGTGTGTGTGTGTGTGTGTGTGAGTGAGTGTTTGTATAAGGCAGCCCCCCACCCATCTGATTTTTGACTATACTAGATAGAAAAACCTCTTTCTCTCTCTTACACACACACACAGACACACACAGTCTTTCACAGAAACGTATTTAAGAGTCCTCCATGAATGCGTTTTGTTCTGCCGTTTTGATCTAATGGATCTTTGTTTTACACTCTGAGCTTCATTTATAATTACAAAACTTTCACAATCACAGATAATTTTGTGTAAACTACATAAAACTACATAAAACTACAAACCTGTGCAAACCTCTATTGGAGAAACCTAGCAGTACAAACAATTGCAAAGGATTGTACACATTTATAAAAGTTCAGAAAAAGTCCGACAAAGCATTACAGACCTCAACCAAGGACTACAGACTACTTAAAACCACTACTGACCAATACAGACTACTAACAAACTACTACAGACACCTTGCAATCCTCTAGTAACCATTACAAACCAGTACAAACCGCTATAGCGACCATTACAACCCAGTAAAACAACTACAGGCTAATACAAACGACTACAGATTTTTAGAACCCACTACAAACCACTATAGCCTCTACAGGCCTCTACAACCCACTACAGACAAGTACAGACCACTACACCCATTTTAGAGGATTGCAAACATTTACAGTAGTTCATTAAAGTCTAAGAAACCAGTATAAACCTCTAGAAATCGGAGCCACCACAAGCTCTTGTAGTAGTAGAAGAAATCTTTGAAAAAGTTTGACAAACCATTACAAAATTCTGACAAAACTCATATAAACCAGTAAAAAAACTGTACAAACCCGACAAACCAGTACAGCCCGCTCCAAACTCTATGAACCAGTATAGTCCATTACAAAGCATTACAGGCTTAATGAAACCTGTACAAACCTCTTGGTAGAAACCCAGCAGTCCAACCCTTTGTAGAGTTCTGTAGAGGGTTGGACTGGGCTGCAAACATTTTTTTCGAAATTTAGAAAGTCTCTAAAACCTCTAGAAACCTCTGTGCTAGAAACACAGTAGAACAAATCAACTTTGTAGCGGTTTATAGAAGTTAGCATAGGTTTGTAAAAGTGTGTAGAGGTTTTCAGACATGTGGACAACAAACCTGTTTCTGGCTTTGCGTTAAGGAATTTGGTTTACTCTCTGCTCTGGATCTCTGTGTTTTTGTTTGTATTTCTGGGGAAAATGAGCTCCAGTGAAGCGCTTCCATGCCGCGGCTAATGAGTCGCAGCGACGAAGGACAGAGCGAAATCTGGGAATTTGCACGCTTGAGTTTTACAGAACTTTTTATGGAAGGGGAACGCGGCGTTATGAAGCATGTGTGTAAAAGATGGAGAAATTGAGCTGCACAACTTTAACCTCATTTCTTAGTTAATTGTCTGTCTTTGTGATTAGCTTCACATGCACATAACAACTGCCCGTGTAGTGTAAAGCCCGCAAGTAATCAGACCTATACGTACTGTACGTAAGAGGGCAACTTAGAAGCAAGCGTGACATGATTCCTGGTGGCAAAGATAAAAAATGCTGCATTTTTTCCCGCACTTAGACCTGCAGTTCATGGACACGTTATCCATCGATTTTCAAGGAACAGGCGTTCCACTCGCTCAATGTTCGCGAGAATGACTGATCATCATCTACAGATGTATGGCCTTCCTTAAAACGTTTCCACCGTACTAATATTTATCACAAGTTCTGGTTTGACTTGAACACCCATTATGGGATTGCAATAAGTTACATAAAAGTTAGTCAATCTATATAAACGCTTCTCGACCTACAATGAAAGCACACTGCCGTAAAGTAAAAAAATATTAGCATTGAAAACGCAGAGCACAAAGAAACACCTTGAATGTAATCAAATTTATTTACTATTTCTCAATATACTGTAGCATAACAATAAACCACATATTACGATTAAAATGATAAAAAAAAAATATTATACATATCTTACTATTTTAAAGCATCAATTCTGTTGTTTCATTTGGTGATTACTTACGCACCAAATTTTAAGCAGGCATTTCAAGAAAGACATTATCTTCAAATAGAATTAAAAAAAAAACGCACAAAATCTTAAAATTAGTAATATATGGCTTATATTATATGATGTCTGGTTTGTAGAAAGAATATTTGATACATTTGTCTAAATTGATGAAAAATGTAAATAATTACAAAAAATAGTTAATAAGAAAATTAATAAATTAAGAAAAATTAAGAATTAAGAAAAAAATTTTTTTCTCTTACTGGTTTTAAAACATCCAGCCTTCCATGCGTTATAGAATTGCTTAGCCTAGCTTAAACATGTACATTATCATAAGCCAGTGGAACGAGAGCATCGTAGAAGGTAGTTTTGCTAGTCTGGGGAAAGATCCTTAAATTCCTTGATAGAACGTTTTCCACAACTTAAAAGGAAAGAAAACATGTAAGCAGAACTCCAAGAAATCAGCGAGCATGTTTCAAGCTTGAAACTTTCATATTCCGTTTGAGATATTTTTATTTGTAGTGGGAAATGTTTCTCATAAAAACAAAAATACAACAAAAAATTTTAACCAGTATTTCAACCGTAAAATCAGTCAAAAATAACTATATTTGTCTTCATAGCGCAGCATTATAGAAGGAATACTGGACAATGTTAAATATAATTGTATTACCCTTATTCTTGAGCACTGCTGTATGTGTTTTTCTTGCCTGCTTTTTACATCTACGTACATATGGCTTTGATGCATGATTCTGAAATTTTGGCAGATATTTTTTGTGTGTGTTTGTGTGTCCCTCGTCTGTTTACCTAGACGCAAGACCCGACTCATATCTGATTCCTGTGTTTACAACACTTCCTGCTTGTCTGAAAAACTCTGAATCTTTTCATCATATTAACTTTTTATTTATTTACACTGCCATGTTTAGATTTTGTACGCAAGTCCTCGCTTTGTCCCGGTCCCCACTTTGCTACTCTGTAGGTTTTTAATTCAATGTGTTTTTGTGCTGCGTTGTTTCCTTTCAAAGCTAAAGTGATTTACAGCATTTCACCTCCACTCTGACTAACCTTCATGAGTCATTTGTATCCTTTGTGATTTGAGTCAGATGGCAGATACCTAACAAAGTATTTTATAAATTCAGGACAGCGCCAAAACCCCCGGAAGCGTATTTACAGCGGTAAACGAACAAAGCCACTTTTTCCATGTTTTGAAGAATTTGTGACGCCGATGACGCCAACACGCTCCAAACAGGGAAATAAAGTCCAGACCGTTGCCGTGAAAAATAAAAGCTTAATATTTATTTTCTTCACGGTGACTTAACGCTGAGCGAAAACATCGCGCGTACAAGAGTCAAGAGCACATTTTAAACAGATGTAGTCTGAAAAAAGTTGGATCGATCGGCGCGGTATCGCGCCATAAGGTTTGGAAAGTGTAAGTGTTCTTTTGTGTGTCAGAGTGCATCTGATCCCGGAGTGAAATCCAATTCCTGAGTTACTAAATCGAAAACAATGAGTGTGAACGTCAAGAAATTGAGTTTGTCAAATGATCAGTGTGTGTTTATGTGTGTGTGTGTGTGTGTGTGTGTAAAAGAGAGACAGAGTAATAGAGATTGTGTGTATACGCCTGTGGACAAGGAACATCTAGAGAAGAAAGAAAGAAGGAAAATGAAAGAATACAAGAATGAAAATATTTTCCAACTAAAAGAAAGAAAGAAAGAAAAAAGAGCAATACAAGAATAAAGGAAAGAAATAAAAAGAAGGAAATAGTCAAATGAGAAAGAAAAACAAAAGGAAAGAAATATATATATATAAATGTATGCATGTGTGTGTGTGTGTGTGTTTGCGATCTGTTCCTGTGGTCTTAGTCCTAGTCAAGTTTTTCCTGGCAATCTCAGAGAAAGCAGATATTAATCCAGATGACACACACACACACACACACAAACACACACAGTTCTTAACAGTAAACTGCATTACTTCATTTTACTGACCCCCCCCCTCTGTTTCTGTGTGTGTGTGTGTGTGTGTGTGTGTGTGTGTGTGTGTGTGTGTGTGTACACATATGGTCTGGAGCTACCTTCGTTTTCGATCGTGTCAACTGCGTCGTTGACGAGACGGATGACCGTCACTATGGAAGCTTGGAGAAAGAAATGCAGAGTGGTGAGAAACTTACACACACACACACACACACACTCATATTCTCGCTTGCACAAACAACAAAGTCAGTAGGTAACATTAT
The DNA here is from genome assembly GCA_030347435.1 of Clarias fuscus. Taxonomy (NCBI): domain Eukaryota; kingdom Metazoa; phylum Chordata; class Actinopteri; order Siluriformes; family Clariidae; genus Clarias; species Clarias fuscus. The sequence continues at coordinate 2,843,820 of CM059218.1, read as the reverse complement.
TGTATAATTAATTATATGCGTAAATCCAAAGCTGGCATTGGTCCACTGCAGACGCTTCTGTGTTCTGATTGGTTGATGATGACCTGAGCTGTGACAGATGAGAGTCGGCGTATGTCATCATTCCGAAAAGTGAGGATTATGAAGCCTCACACACACACACACACACACACACACACACCAAATTAATGGTCTGATTATTCATCATTGGAGCACTGATGCTGAAACTGATGACACACACATTTTCTTTCACACTCTTCACAAACACACCCGCAGAGAGAGAGAGAGAGAGAGAGGGAGAGAGGGAGAGTGTCACGGTGGGCGGGGCTTACCGTTATCATCACAGGAGTCTGACTGAAAGGAGCTCAGTGATTGGACCTCAGAGTTGCTTCCTTTGTTGCTGCCTGAAAAACACGTGACCTCGTCCAACATGTCCACTTTCCCTGTAAACGGTCAGAGGTCAAAGGTCATACAGGTAAGACACTTACGGCTCGTTCATTCATTCCTCAGTTATGTTTCATAGCTACTGAACAAACACAGAAATATGTGTATACACACACATACACACACACTCTGATTCATTGTTGTCACACTGAGGAGTCGAATTTAAAGTGACACTTCAATCCTGCTCTGGTTTTCAATCTCTCTCTCTCTCTCTCTGTATCTGATTGCCATTCTGGTGATTGTTACTGTAGATGTTGAGTTCAGGCACGCTGCCCTCCGCAGGGAGTCTAGACAACTGCGGTTTTTTTTTTTTCATTTATAAAACTTTAATTTAATTAAGTCTCTGCTAGCAGCAGGCTTCAGGCTGAGGCGAGCGCAAAGGTGCAACTGAACAGAAGTGAGGACAAGGGACATCAAGAGACGGAAAGTAAGTCAAAAGTAAAAAGAAAGAAACAAAGAAAGAAAAGGAAGAATGGAAGGAAAGGTAGAAAGAAAGAACAAAGTTAGGGGAGGAAAAAATGATTGAACAAAGGAGGGAAGGAAAGAAAAAAATATAAATAAAGAATGAAAGAGTCGAAGGATGAAGGAAGGAAGAAATTAAAGAAAGAAATATAGAAAAAAAGGAAAAAAGAAGGAAAGAAAAAAGAAAGAAATAGCGAAGAAAGGAAAGAGAGAAGGAAGAATAGAATAAAGTAATGAAGCAAAGAAGCAGGAAAGAAAAATATATAAATAAAGAATTGAAAAATGAAAAAAAGAAAAGTATGAAGGAGGAAAGAAATGAAAAAGGGGAAAAAAGAAAGAACGAGTGAAGGAAAGAATAAAGGAACGAAAGAAACTCCGCCCCTGTACACACAGTGTTGAACTGTTCGTAGGTGATGGGTGTTTAAGCGCCACGCTGTAGCCGATGATATAATAACCCCGCCTCTGTGGGGCGCTACACTCTCACTACAACGCGAGCTGGAGGAGAAGGTTTGAGACGCTCATATGGATTAGAACACACACACACACACACACACACACACACACACACACACACACACACACTGTCACTCTTACCATCGTCATCCTCCCAGCTTCTCTTGTTGCTCGGCGAGTCACACTCCGACCGGCTGGGCGCCACGCTGCACACGGCCACGCCTCTCCGTGTCATACTGCCCACCACTCTCGGTGACTCCGCCCCCTGTCTGAACGTACTCATCTCGGTCAGCTCCGCCCCCTTTCTGTCACCACTCCTCTTCTCCAAAGTCCCGAAGCACGGCGTGTAGGCCATCGGTCTCACCGGGACCTGAGGTGGCCCTGATAAGCTCCGCCCACCCTCCGTATAGAGACCGATGGGTTCGCCAGACAATAAGCCCCGCCCACCCTCGGTGAAGAGGCTGATGGGGTCTCCGGAGCCGCACTGCAGGGGCGGGAAGTGTCCGTTGGCTTTGTGCAGCAGCGCGGCGGTGGCGGGGTCCTGCACAAGCGACAGGTCGTTGCGCGAGTAGCTCTTCTGGAACACTTTCTTCCTGAAGGCGACGAACAGAAACACGAGCGCCATGATCAGGAACAGCACCACCGCCACGCCGATAAGCTCCTCCCGCCCAAAGTAGGCGGGGCCGGAGCGCATGTCGGGGACCAGGACGGGGCGGACGGCACAGGCTCCGCCCACAAACCCCGGGGTGGTGCAGTTGCAGTAGAAGGAGCCGAAGGTGTTGACGCAGGTGGCTCCGCCCTCACAGCGCTCGCCACGCTCGCACTCGTTTACGTCCTCTTCACACCTGCAGCACACACACACACACACACACACACACAATTAATCAAGTGTATGGATTAGATTAAAATATGAAATAAATGTCATAAACCTACTTAAAGACACACACACACACACGCACACACACGCGGTCTTATGTGTGAAAGCATGAGAATATGATTTTATTCTTTAAGGCACATCAAAAGAATGCAAGACCATGTGTGTGTGTTATAATTAAATCGGAGTGTGTATGTGCAAGTGTGTATGGAATTTAATTAAACTGGTCTGTGTGTGTGTGTGTGTGTGTGTGTGTGTGTGTGTGTGGGGCAGAGGGGGCAGTGAAGGAGGGGGCTGGTCGACTAAATCCAATCTGGGTAAAAGACTAGACTTTAAAATAAAAAAGGATGTGATGTGTTGATGTGTGTGTGTGTGTGTCTCTCTGTGTGTGTATTAATAATGAATTAAAGAACGCACGGTCTGAGAACGAGACAGACAGAGAGCGTAAGAGAGTTAGAGAGAAACATCACGAATGAATGGATGAGAGCAGAAGAGCGGAACGAGGAGGAGATGAGAGGCAAAAGAGAGATCTTTGGCTCCCTCTCCTGGTGGCTGTGTGTGAGTGTATGTGTGTGTGTGTGTGTGTGTGTGTGTGTGTGTGTGTGTGTGTGCGTGTGTGTGTGTCTGTATGTGTGCTGCATGACAGGATTTCATCACACACTTCATTTCACTGAGAAATCCATGAACAGTAGCATGAACCGTTAACAAACCATTAACACCAGTAATAATACACCAGTAACACACCACTAACACACCACCACCAATAATACACATATATATAATAATACACACACGATACACATTAATACGCCACAGCAGCACTAACGCAAGGTTATAACAGCACTTATACCACCAATATATCATTAAAGCACAACTAATACCACAACTAACACACCATTAATGATATTTTAATACATAATTAACATCATGAATAAAGCATTAATAAAACCTATTATAAATAATTTATTGTATTTCTGTTGGTTTTTATCGAATCGTAGTTAAAAAAAATTTAATTTACGATATTACATTTATGCTATTAAATATTGCATATTATGATAGTAATATGAAATGTGTGTGTGTGTGTGTGTGTGTGTGTGTGTGTACTGACGTGATGCCGGTGTATCCCCTCTTGCAGCTGCAGAGGAAGGCGTTGCCGATGGGTTTACACACGCCGCCGTTTCGACACGGGTTCGGCGCGCACATGCCAATCTCAGTCTCACAGCGCCGCCCGGTGTACAGAGGACCGCAATTACACGAGAAACCTGAGAGAGATAGAAGGAGAGAGAAAGAGAGAGAGAACAGACACTCTAATCACCAGAAAATCCTACACACTCACACACACACACACACACACACAGCTGGACAAGCGGTGTGCGTTAATTATATGCCTAGCAAGAGAATAATGACGTCCACCAAAAACGACTGCAGAGTAATTATGCAGTAATTACTCTCTCCCTCTCTCCCTCTCTCTCACTCACACACACACACACACACACACACACACACACACAAACATTATAAATATTCTGAGCTGATATAATAATCACAGCTGTCAGCTAGTTAGCTGGGAGTGTGTGCACAGCTCTGCTGAGATTGAGAAAGGAAAGAAAATGATTAACACACACTCACATACTGCGCCGGGAAAAAAGTGAGCTTTGGTCTCGAACCAAAACACATCGTGTAGTGTTTAAGAGGACCTTAGGGAGAGCGGCTGCGCTTAAGCGCGTGAATAAATCCTGTTCGAGCTCGACCTAAAGACAGTGAATGTCAGGGTCAGCTAGAAAAGTCAAAAACAATCGATGGCGAAACTATCAGTGACGGAACAACAATACTGAAAGTAAACGGAGAAATAATGCAGATAAAGCGTGAACGCTTTTGATCAGAGTATGACATTGCTTCATGATGTATAGTAAATATAATAAAGGTTTCAGGCAAATTATAGCGCACACACATCTTACATGTGAGAACCTTCAACCCTATGCTACAACCAAACCTGTCTATCCTTTAACCACAGTAAAAAACAGATAAATGAATGAATTGATTTATTGGACACAAAAAATCGGTCCCCGCAATGACTTGGCCGGTCCCCACTACGTTACAAAAACTGCAACTTTTACTGAATTAATTAATTATAAAAATATAAAAAAATTAAAATAAAAACCCAGCTGTAGTTTTTGTAACGTAATGGGGACCGGCCAACACACACCAAAAGTCATTGTGGGGACCGGCCAAATCTGTTATAAAAACTACACTTTTTATTGAATGAACTAATTAATCAATCAATAAAAGCTTGTAGGTAAAGTTTTTGTCCTCAATTAATGAATGAATTCAATAAAAGCTGTAAGCTGTAATTTTTGTAACCTAGTGGGCTCATTGTGGGGACCGGAAAAATGTCCCCATAACACCAAAACTCAGGTATTTCTATCCTTTCTAACCTTGGAGGTTACTTGATCCCCAGCATAATACAAAAACATCTCCACACACACACACACACACACACACACACACACCTCCGTTGGGCAGGCTGGTGCAGGCGGCCCCGTGGGCGCAGGGTTGGCGTGCACAGGGATCATGATGTAGGACGCAACCAAGCGTGACCTCGCCCAGCGTCGTCACCTCCACATGCGCGTGTGTCCGTGGGCGTGTGATCGTCGCCGCCGTTGCCTGTTTGTTGTGCAGCGGCAGGTCATCATCATTCAGCGCCAACGAGTCCAGGCAACCCTGGAACCCATCGGAACCAAGCTGCGACCCCATGGAAATGGACCAATCGAGGCCAGGGAGGCGAGACGTAGGCGGGGCCTGTTGTGTCCAATCATCTAACGAGAGGCTGCTAGAGTTTCGACCCAACTCGAGAGTCACATGATGCCAGCGACCGTCACTGATTGGTCGGCTGGTGACAGTGAGGACCCCGCCACCTTCGGAGCAGCCCAGCTGTAGCTGGAGGCGTCCGTCCTCCATCTGTCGATCAAACACACAGAGGCGGGACTTAAGGTCACAAGCAGAAAGACAATACAGTTATCTATGTGTTTCTGTGTATATGAGTATGTGTGTGTACACGGGACCTTTAGCATGGCACAGGGCGCGGGGTGTGTGTGCAGGATCACTCCGCTTCTCTGTAGCGTTCTGATACGGAGCTGCAGTTTCACGTCGCCGCTCTTCCAGCTGTCAATCAGGTGGTACTTTATGTAACTGTTGCCGTAGAAACTCAGAGAAGTGTGACCTGGACACACACACACACACACACACACACACACACACACACACACAGTTTTAATAAACATTTCTCTCAGAGAACACTTACTTTGTATATTTACATCCAACTGTAGTAAACGTTTAGAATATTTGCAGTTTATTTGCAGAATAAACGTCAGTGAATCTGACTTTATGACGTCATCAACAAATCATGAATGTTGTCCGTTGCCTGAGAAATTTAACTCACATACAGTGCTTAGTAAGGACACACACACACCTGCACACTCTTCTAGCTTCCCTGGTGGACACTGGCAGGCGTATGGTCCTCTATTGTTGTCCGTCTTCACACACTGCATGTCATCGGGACACACAACGTCCTCACACACCTCCGCCACCGCAGCACACCGCCCGTCTGTCAAAGAAAGAAAGAGATGTACGTTATGATATCAACAAAGATACTTTACGAAAAGATAGTCAGTTCCAATAGCAGATCAACACACACACACACACACACACACACACAACATCAGTATTGCTAGTAAAAGTTAAAACAGTAAAAATTATACAGATACAAAAGGGAGAGTATGATCATTCCCGGGGGGGTGGATACTTTTGCAAGGTAGTGTATCAGCGGTCGTTCCTCTCCCATGACTCACCAGTGCAGACGCAGCGTGCGCTCCGTTGGAACCGCGGTGAGACGAAGCTGCTGGTGCTGGTGGTGTACGTGAGGAGTGCGTGTGTGTCGAGCGTGATGGTCTGTTCGCAGCGCGCCTCTCCGCATTCCAGACCCGAACAGTTTTTATCCAGAACGGCGGAAACACGCAGGACCTGTTCGAGCCGCCGCCGGGCTGCACTCAACTTCTGGCTCACCAGCGCTGCTGCCAGGAAGCCGCCGCCCCCTGGAGCCTCCACAGCCAACAGGAGGTCGAGCTGGCCTGTGGTCTCCACCGGCTGCACGCTGAGCACATGCAGGGCATCGGGCGTCGCCGTTCCCATGGCATCGGAGATGGCGCGGCGAACGGCTGTGAGGTGCCGTGAGACAAAGTCGTGCGGCGAGACGCGCTCGAAGCGCACTGTAACGGCGTGACGCAGCATAGCAGCCGACGCCCACTCCACGTGCACGCTCACGGGTACGCTCACAGAAAAACGGCCGTCCGTCACCGTGGCGTTCAGAGAATACCGACCCGCATCTAGGCCGGACAGAGCGATGATGCGTCCGTCACGTGGGTTCACCTGAGACGGAAAGGAAGATGGAAGATTTACAGTAGGGTACGCAGAACAAATCGTAACAAAGAGCAGCACGTCGTGTACACACATACCTTAAAGAGGCTGTTCTGTTGGTGTGTGTGTCCGTAGGTGAGGATGTCGAAAGCGTCCTGGTCCGTGGCGTGAATCTGACCAATCACGCCACCTGGGAACTCATCTTCCACCGTGACTATGTGTACGTGTAGCGGAGATGCCACAGGCACGTGCACGCTCTCTTCGATCACGCGCACGTGCACTAGCGTTGTTGAGGACAGAGGGGGCCTGCCAGAATCACGGGCCTGGAGACCCACGATTGGGTAAATATGTTAAGTATATAAATTAGTAATTAAAACCTGGGCTGTCAATATTAACATGTTAACGCATGTGATTAATCTGGACATTTTAATTTGATACTATTTTTTTTATGCAAATTAATCATATGACCAAGTTTGACCCTAATGGCTTCCCATAATGTCATACCATAATTACCATTGGCATGTTTAACGCGGATAATAAGATGACTGAGATTAACTAGATTAAAATGAGTAACATTGATAAAAAAAAAAAAAAAAGAATCTAGGACTTTTAATATTATTTCAGCACCAAGCTGTTCGTAAGTACAGGAGTAGCTGAAGTAGAAATTACAATTAGTAAACTTAGTAAACTTATTACACAATATAAACTTGATTATATGAGGTTGGTCTCACCTCGACCTGAATGATGTACTCCGTTCTCTCGGACCTGCGGAACATCCGATTGGACGTTATAAGCCCCTCCCTGTCCATCGTGAACCACAGCCCCTCATTTCCCGAAAGGATGCGGAACTGGAAAGGCGGGCCGTTGTGGGCGGCGTCTTTATCGGTGACTGACAGCTGCAGGATGCTCGTCCCGATCGGCTTATTCTCCTGTCGATAAAAGTGTGAATCGTAGTCAGATTATTTTCCCCCCCCTATATTTTTATACACTGCTGTATCACTGTCACTCATTGAGTGTACCTGAATAACCGCCGTGTGATTGGCTGGAGAAAAAGTGGGCGGGTTGTCGTTGATGTCGGAGATGTCGATGTTAACGGTCACAGTTGAAGACATGGATGGAGTTCCGCTGTCCAGGGCTCTTACTGCCAAAGCGTAACCTGCAATCTGGAGGAACAGACAGAATTTGAGACAAATAAGGAAGAATTACAGAATATTTAAACAATGGACAATTGTTACGTAATGTTATAATTGACAGTACAATTTATAATATGATTGATTTCTAGTGTAAGATTACAGCTGTAAAGTTTCTAATATAATATAGACCACTAATGTATCATTTCTAATAAAAAAAAATTGACACTCACAGACTCTGATTTACAAACATCCCAGATAAAGAGGCTAATGTATGCATGCAATCTGCACGTTATTTATGGAGAATAACGAATCACTGATGCTGCGTGCTAACAAACGGAGAAGAACCACGATTTTGCATGTGATAATTGGGCTGTTAAATTCTCTCAGAATGTGTTGATTAATTTTTCCGATCACAGCGGCGGTGTCATTAGTTCAGCTTGCAAATCACAGGTTTTTATTCATCACTTCTGTAGTAACAGCTCGTTCACTGGGACTCGTACGCCGGATGTGCCGCGTAACCTATCGCTTATAATAACCAGCGCCGCCATTAAACAAAGCTGTACAATCATTGATATGGCTAACAATATAAGGAGATTATTTATTTAAGAATTACGGAAGGAGTCGGTGCTTTGTAGAAGAATATTTTTGGGGGGAATTAGGAAAGTCTTCAGTGTGTCACTGTAACATTAGAGAAATAAGACGGCATTGACTGTGTATACCGAAGCTAGGATAATGTAAGTGATAACAGGAAATACCTAGAAATAGCTAAAGCGTAAGTGTCAATATAATAACACACTCTAGATACAATATGTGTATTTAAATTTATGTTTCCCTGGTTCCTGAGGTGGCATTCCTCTGAACCTTAACTGTCAGTTCAATACCAGGGAAAGCAATTTATTTGCACTTGTAAATAGAAATCACTTTTTGACTCAAATGATAGCTGATCATTTGTCCTCCGACACCGACAACCGTGATGCATTCCCTCACCGCTTCTCGATCTAGCTGCTTGTTGACTTTGATCTGGCCCGTCACGGGCTCGATGAAGAACTGGTTCTCGCGGTCGCCGTTGACGATGGAGTACAGGATGTCACCGTTCACCTGGCTGTCGATGTCCTCGGCTGTCACCTGAGCAACCAGGCCGAAACGTCATCCCAATGTCAACTTACAGCTCTTCATCACACCATCGTTAATAAAACAGTAAGCACCCAGTTTGTTGATACTGCCAGATTTGGTTACCTTGACGACCGCATCACCGATGTTAGCGTCCTCCCTGATGATGGCGCTGTAAACGTCACGCCCGAACATCGGCGCGTTATCGTTGACGTCCGTTATATTGATGTTCACCATGGCAACAGCGGTAAGGGGCGGAGTTCCCCCATCACGTGCTTCTACTGTCAGAAAGTAATCTTTACAGGTCTCAAAGTCCAGAGGGTGAGACACGGAGATCTCGCCTACACACACATCGTCACAAACACACACATACATCATATTATCGTCATGCTCTTAAAACGCACACTGTGCACACTACAAAGGTCATCTATAAATAATATTGTGCATTCTTCTATGCAGTTATTCTCTAGTATGTGATCGTGTATGACGTGCCTTTGAAAGAAAACACAGTCTGGAGCGTCTTTAAATATCTATGCAAAGCAATTATTAAGGAAACTTTGTCCAAACGTGAGCTGTAAGCTGAAAAGTGTGTGTGCGTGCGCGGGTGTGGGTGAGGGGGGTCGGTGAGATTAAGTGTGTGGAAAGGCGGGTGGCTGCGATTTAGGACACAAACCGCCTCGGGCTGTCGATATCTCAGCTTTATATACTGGCTAGAACAGCGAGTGCTGAATTGCATTATAGAATGAAGTGTGTGTGTGTGTGTGTGTGGTCCTATAACTTATGTGGTCAAATAAGCATGGATAAATTTTAGCCTAACAAATTGAATTTAATTTCATTTTGACAGATTCATTCCAAACACCAGAGCAGGAAGTGTAAGCTAGCATGGCGTCTATAACATCTTAAACTGAATACTAGTGTAGGTTAATGTAAAAAAAAAAGAAAAGAAAAAAAAACTCTGAGCTTTCTGATACAATATTCACTGAAGTCAGCACTATTAGCTAGCTTACTGCACTTTCCAGACTAAACCAAACATACTCAATGTATTGCATAGCAAGCATTCCATGCTAGCTTGCTAGCTGAATGTTCATCACTGACAGCAATTTCTTCTTAAAAGGAGGCATCCTCAAAGTCTCCTCAAAAGTAAATTTACACAAAAATATTTTTTTATGTATACATGTGTATATACACAGTTTCTTAGAAATCATGCCAGGTGTAGGTTATGTTAGCTAGCTAAAAAACATTAGCAGTGAAAACGATGACTTCAAAATTCCTTTCAGAATTTTAACAGGTTTAGCTCATGTTAGCCAGCTAATCAAAATTAGCAGCGAAAATGTTAATATTAATGATTATGATTTCAAAATCCTCTCAGAAATTCTGTCAGGTTAGTTAGCTAAGTAATTAGCCATGAACCATTTACAGTGGCACTACGACATACAAATTAAATCTGTTGTGGAGGTAAGTTCTTATAAGTTCAAATCCTCTCAGCAATCCTGTCAGGCTAACAGAATAAGACTTCTTTATGTTTATTGGCTGGATGTAAATAATATGACGCCATTTTGCAACTCCTCATACATGCTTGAGAAAGCTAACGAGCAAAACAAGTAGCCAGCATATAAAAACAAATCACGACCCAGGAATTTGTCTCAAACTTGACATCTTAAATAATATCATGTCTAGTAGTCAAACAGTACCTATCTTCTGACTGTAGAATTATGTTGGTTTGCTACTTAGCATGTTACCATGTAGGAAACAGATATACTAGCTTTCTACTTATCATGATAGTATGCTAGCATCTGGGAAACATACATACCTGTTTGCCCTTCAGTACAGTAAGTGTAAGTGTAAGATTTGTCTTTTCACCTGTGTGTGTTTCAATGCTGAAGTGTCCTTGTGCGTTCCCAGACCGGATGCTGTAATAGATGTCAGCGTTAGTACCAATGTCCTTGCTGTGCGCATGGACATGCAGCACCGCGGTACCAGCTACTGCATCCTCGCCCAGTGTTGCGCTGTAGTCACGCCGCTCAAACACTGGAGGATTGTCATTTATGTCCAGAATGGCGATGGTGAGGTTGGCGAGAGATGAGAGACGGTATGGGACGCCTAGGTCAGACGCCCGGACCACCACGAGGTACGAGGATTGGACCTCACGGTCCAGTGGTCGCTCGAGGGCCACCACACCAGTCCACTTATCGATAGAGAAGACCCCTTGAGCTGAGTCGACTAGTGAGTACACTACTTTACGGCTCTCACCTAAGACAGAGAGATGGACAGAACAAGAAACTTTCAAAGCTTTCCATGTTTAGGTTTAGTACTAAATACAAAAGTTCATTATGAGTGTCATGTGACATGCATTCGAGAGGCTGCTATAAGTGACTGTCCAAGGACAACCTAGAAGCTCGGTGTCTTCCTTTGACTACAGACTCTCACCATACACTTTTACCCAAAATTTCAATAGATTTCCATGTCTAGGATTCAAATTTCCAAGATTTTAGAATGGTAAAGAAACAGTCTAATGATGAGTTTTAAACAAATTTGTAATTTGTAAGTGTAATTTCCTGGCTGCATCAGTTGCTTAGAGTGTGGTGCTAATTATGCCAAGGTCGCTAGTTCAATTCCCATTTGGGTCGCAAAAAGCTTCAAGGCAGTATTGGCACAAGAGTTAATGTTCTCTGTTAATGATCAGAAGGTCAGGGGTTCAAGCCCCAGCACAGTCAAGCTGCCACTGAACTTCCTAACAAGTATATAGGCTTCTTTACTACTTTCTTCTTCTTCAGTTCATTGACCAGTTACCTAATGACATCTAATCAACATGGCCGCTTACAATGTTTAAAGTTGCAGAGCATCTCATACATCAAGATTCCTTTTGGTTAGAAACTACTGTAGGGTTCTTACATCCCATTAGAACACCATAAACCCACTGGGATGCCATGGAATGGTCTCCAAAGTGGATGCAACCACTTGTTGCCTTTCTGCCAATGTCTCACAAAAGCTCAAGCCCAAAATGATTCATACAGTAGGTTGGCTGAACACTTCAAAGCCATCTAAAACCAACATGGAACTGATTGAAACCCTACCAAATTTTACCATGCTGCAGGAGTAACACAATCCTTTTTTTTGCAGAGGCAGTTTGAACATTATTCGGAAGTCTTTTGTGGAGACTGATTGTGGAATGTTTGGGAAGAACTCAGTGTAGAGGAATGGATGTGATCAACAGGTGGTTAATTAGGAAGGAAGTTCAGCCCCATTAAAATTCACAAGATACCCACTCTAAACATTATTCCAGCTGGGGCTCTTTATCTGTCCATCAGCCAGGTCTGGCTGAAGGCTGGAAAATGAATTATGATAAAGCTGTCTACAGAAACAGTCAAATGATATTGGTGATATCCGTTACAGTAAAACCTCTAACTATGGTCCTGAAGAACACCTGCAAGAAAAACGATTCTGGTCCAGAATGCTTGGGACATGCTAAAGTTCTTTATTCTTGGTCTTAACTTTGAAAACGTAATGGTGTAGCAACCTTCTGAGCTAGATGCCTCAAACAGTTACCACACTCAATTACCTCTCTCTGTGGTTCGTTACACAGTAAGAAACAACATTATAAGAAATTTCGTGGACAGCAGAAGAAAGTAGAGGTACAGTAGAAAAGTGGTAATTGTTATTATAAACTTCTGGACAAATTTCAGCAAATGTTCCTTGCCAACAATGTTGCAGAACAGGCAAAACTAAATGGCCATAAGTATGTGAACACCGGACCATACTAGAACTTTCCCCAAAACTGTTGATACTGTACATAGTTGAAGGCACACAATTGTCTAGAATGTCTTTGTATGGTGTAGCATTAAGATTTCACATTACTGAAAGTAAGAGACCCAATCCAGTTCCAGCATGACAACGTGGACAAAGCAAGATCCATGAAGATATCGTTTGCCAAGGTTAGAGTGGAAGAACTCTAGAGGG
>CM059218.1:2818477-2825977 GCA_030347435.1 Clarias fuscus | reverse complement strand
CACACCTCAGTCTGGGGGTGTGAAGAGTCCATTAGTCAGTGTTTGACCTTTGAGTTTGTCTGAAACCGAAGGGATTTAAACATCAAAGGAAGAGAACCAGACGTAAGCGAAAATGAGTGAAAAAAGGGGGGGAAAATCCAGCCAGAGCAGCACTCGTATAGATACGGAGAAGTGTAATTGAAATATGTGTGTGTGTGTGTGTGTGTGTGTGTGTGTGTTGGGGGGGGGGGGGGGGGTTAGGGTGGTTGAGCGAGTGCTTGAAGTTGAAACTCCATAAAATTACACACAAAAAAATGTTTACAGCCACTGAGGATGTGCTTCAATCTAAATTCTGCCTTAGTCAAAGTGTGTGTGTGTGTGTGTGTGTGTTTGTGTGTCCTGGAACTCATGAATTATGAACCATGGCAGCTCCTTAATGCAATGCAATGCTATGAATTTCTAAAATGATATACAGGCTGCACCTGAGTGTGTGTGTGTGTGTGTGTGTGTGTGTGTGTGTTGTCCTCTACGGAGGTGCTCTACAAAACTAGGCAAGACATTCTGCAAAATCATAACTACATTTGACACTGTGTGATGAGGTGCACAGCAGGTTCTTACGATGTGGTTATTTCCTACACAAATCAATCGAACGTTCATGACGGCGGTGTGTATTACTAATTTACTCTTCATTTCCACTCCAACCTGAAGTGTGTGTGTCTCGGGTCCAAAAGTCTGAGTGCACAACAGAGGACTGTTTTTATTTCAGCATTTTCATCGCTGAAATGTTTGGGGTTGAATAAATTAATATTTATTTCTACCACTAGAGGGCATCTGTGCTATGTTAGAAAAAAGCTAAAAAAAAAAAAAAAAAACTTTCAATCCATATTCAAAACATATCATGATGCAGTATGAAGGTAGATCCTCAGGTAGGCAGCATTTATATTTGGTGTGTTTATCTACTACTGTGACACAACCTGTCCCGTTTGGAAGGATGTCAGAGCTTTTCGTTCTTTTTCTGTTTTTTGTATTGGCCGTGGTGTATACAAGCCGATTAGATTTTCTACCTAATGTGACCTCATATAAAAAGATACCCTCCCCTGGTTTATATTTTATATATAAACATAAAACAACACATTATCTGAGGGGTATATCAGCTGGAGCATTAACACTTTGGGGGAGAGCATGAGACTTTAGACATTAGTAAACTATTGAACTTCTTAAAGAATATTGCACCTTCCTAGGTGTAAAAGAAATACTGAAGGTACTAAAGGTACAAGCTTCAGGCTACAACTGAAGCAACGAGGAAAGTGAGTACCCTTTGTCCTAAGACCTCTACTAGTTCAAGGTCCATCCTGGGGTAAGACAGTAATAAAGAAATCTCACTGGGGTAACACGCTAAAAGCGATGCTGTGTTTGATAACACTCAGGGATATACTAAACACAAAGTTTATCAAGTTTATTTTTTCAGGTCAATTGCTGGACAAGGAGACACCAAGGTGTACACTAATGCAGTTGCTCCATAATAAAATGCAGCTCATGTGAGCAGGAATGCCAAAATGGGGTTTAACATCCCATAATATAACCTGTTTTTTGCTGTATGATATAGATATTCAAAGACATTAACATCCCAACATGAACCTCTTCATAAACAATGTTCCCTTCAAACACAATTACAGGTTGTTTCCAAACAACTCAATATGCACTTACTATTAAGACATTTCTTTCTCTCACCTGTGATGTGGTAGGAGACCTGACGGTTGCCAGGAGAGCTATCATCATCACGGGTGTTCAGGACAGCAACCACTTCTCCAGGTGCGTCACTTTCCCGCACACTGCCGTAATAGTGTGGCTGCAGAAACTCAGGCATGTTGTCATTGGAGTCGCCAACTGCAATGGCAACCGTGGTTGAGGACGACAGACTGGCAGGGTCGCCGAGATCAAATGCCCAGACTGTAAGACTGTGGATGGGGTTAAGTTCATGATCAAGGTCTTTTAGAGTTGAAATCCACCCAGAAGTGCTGTCAATTGTAAAATAGCTCCCACTGTCCTTTAAGTCCTCACTTCCTGATCCAAGAAGCCCAGGTGGAGCAAGGCTGTATGTTACCTGACCGTTGGCTGACCAGTCAGGATCCACTGCCAGCACCTGGAGGATTCTGGTACCGGCAGGAAGTCCCTCATTGATGGAGGCCTCGTACGAGTTGGATTCAAATGCTGGTTTGTTATCATTTATGTCCAGAATTTTTACTTCCACATCTACGACAGCAACTGAATCTACAAGTCCTTGCTGCAGGGTTGCAGTCACTTTAAAATGGAATTCAGGAATTTGTTCACGGTCCAGTGGTTTTTCCAGTTTTATCATTCCACTGTCTTTGTCGACGACGAAAAACCCATCGTTATTACTCTCCATGGTCTGACCAATCACAGCAGAAAAACTGACAAATAAGGAGTCCTTTCCACGCTGGCTCTGCAGATGCACTGCTCCTACTGTGGAACCAATAGGTGTATCCTCATGAATGGTAAAGGAGAAATGTGGTTGAGTGAAGACAGGCACGTGGGCATCATTTGAGAGGACGTGAATGTACACCGAAATCAGAGAATGGCGGACTGGTATACCGCTGTCTGAGGCTTTCACAAAAAAAGACAACACTGACCCTTGAAGAGGGCTGAAGTTCCCTTTGGTAACGACCCAACCACTATCAGGATCGATATCCAGCAATTCTGTGACTTGAATACTGGCTTCACTGTATAAGCTGTAGCCTATCTCTCCATTGAGGCCCTGGTCAGCATCCCAAGCCTGCACTTGTGTCACTAAAGAGCCAGGCTCCACCTCTGCTCGAACACTAGCACGGTATTCTGATGCATCAAAAAGTGGGGCGTTATCGTTCTCGTCTAGCACTGTAACCCGAACATGGCAGTATGCTGTTTTTCCTCCTGTGTCGACTGCTGCAATAGACAGCACAAATTCATTTTGCTCTTCCCGATCCAACCTCTCCAGAGTCGTTATCTGACCACTGCTGTCTACGCTAAACAAGTATCGTGCTGTATCTGAAAGCAGAACGTAGTGCACTTCTCCGAACGGTCCAGGATCAGCATCCTGAGCCCTAATCATAATGACCTTAGATCCAGCTGGCATGTTTTCTCGTACCTCTGCTTCATACATGCTCTGGGTGAACTGTGGAGTGTGCAGGTTAGCCCAATCTACATGTACGTGCACTTGTGCCGTGCTGGTGTAAACGCCATCAGAAACGCTCACGTTCAAGCTGACAGTGGGAGGCATGCGCTGTGTGCGCCGCTGTCCACTCAGACTCAGAATGCCTGAGGACGCATCCAGGTCGAACAGCAATCGCTCGTTTCCTAATACCAACCCGTAATGTAGTCGGTCAACATCAGACTGATCTGCATCAGACGCCTGAATGCACATGACAAAGTGGCCTTTGGGTGCAAGTTCATAAACGGCGGCCTCGTACAGTAGTTGATTGAAGACTGGAGCATTATCGTTCGTATCCGTCACCTGAACTGTGACCTGCACCTCAGTGCCAAGAGGAGGAAAGCCATTATCAGTCGCTTTGACAAAGAAAACATAGCGCTGAATGGTTTCATGATCGAGGGAGCGAGCAGTCAAGATTAAGCCACTACTGCTGTCAATGTGGAAATGATCTGTACTGTTGCTGCGGTCGGGGATGATCTGGTAGCGAATTGCTGCATTTTTTGCTGAGTCCTTATCTGTTGCTTGGACCTGTAAGGCAGGAGTGCCGATCATGGCTGATTCAGAAATTACTGCTTTATAAACTGGTTGTTCAAACACAGGTGCATTATCGTTCATGTCTAAAACTGACACCTCTACATCCACCTCTGCTCTAGCTCCTGTAAGGCAGTCTGTTGCCCTAATGATCAGTTTGTGGACCGGGTTGCTCTCAAAGTCCAGAGGGGCTATAACACTGATGATACCAGTGTCAAATCCAATAGAAAAAATGGTATCAGGGTTGCCATGTGTGATAGTGTAGAGAACATTTTGTCCTTCTGGACTGCTGGCATTGATTCCTAAAATTGGAGTGAACACTGGCACATCCTCACTCACTTTAATAGAATAGAATGGCCGGTCAAATACAGGCATTGCACGGTTGACAACAGTGACAGGGAAGGTGATAGAAGAAGACAGTGATGGTGTTCCACTGTCACGAGCAAAAACCAGGATTTGGTATTCCACACTGGACAGATCGGCATCAAATGCCTGGCGTAACCTCAGCTCACCGCTGATACGGTCCATTTCAAAGTGTCCCAGCTCATCCTGCAGAAAGTAACTGACCTCTCCATTTGGACCTTTGTCACTGTCCACAGCTGTCACACGAAATATGGACACCCCTGGTTCTGCCTCCACCTGCACGGCTGCATAATACGGGAGTCCCACAAAAATGGGCGCGTTGTCATTGACATCTGTGACAAGTACACGAACAAGTGCCCTTGCAACACGCAAACGGTCTTCCTCTCGACTTGCCTGCACTAGAAGTCCATACTCCTCTTTGTCCTCCCTGTCTAAGGGAACTCCCACTGTCTCTATGGCTCCAGATGTGGGACGGATTCTAAACCTCCCACCAGAGTTCAGCAATGTATAACGTAATGGCTCGTTCAATTTGTTGCCAAGTGCGGTAACCACCGCAACTGTTGTCACATTGCCATTGTTCTCTTGAATGTTAGCATTGTAGATGTTGTGTGTGAAAGCCAGGCCACTGTCAAGTGCTTCACGCACAAGAATGGTCACTAGAGCTGTGCTGGAGAAACGTCCGTCCGATACTCGAACATTAAAACGGAAACGGTCTTTACCAAAGGTGCTGTTTCGGACGGTGATTAGCCCGGTGCTCGACTCTACAGTAAAGTGCTCCAGACTTGTGTCAGTCAGTGAGTAGGTGAGGTCGGACTGACCGTCTCCATCTGGATCTGAGGCAGAGACTCTCAAGGCTTCCACTCCCTCGTAGGTAGGAAGCAGAAGAACAGCTTCGTAGAAATCCTGGGAAAACTGTGGTGCACAGTCGTTGATATCTTGCACTCGGATGGTGACTTCGGCAGGATGTTCAGCCGACAGCTGTGGACGTCCGCTGTCCCTTACGCTGACGTGAAAATGAAACGTAGGTGTTTTCTCATGGTCGAGTTGAGCAATGGTTCTAATGGAACCGGTGCCTGCATCAACAGTAAAGAAACGCCTGGCATTCTCTTCCTGGATCTGATACACTAACAAGGCGTTATGGTTCCGGTCAGCGTCTGTTGCTCGTATAACCAAAGGCTCACCGGATTCACTCATGACCACGTTGTTCAGCCCTGCCCCTTCACTGATGTCACCCTGGTAATGCAACTGCTGGAACACGGGAGCGTTGTCATTCTGGTCAAGCACGACAACCGTTACAGTGGCATTGGATGACTGTCCGGCCATGTTGGTCGCCGTGACGATTAGGGTGTATGAGGAAATGGCCTCGAAATCGAGCCCTTTTTGCGTTGTGATCACACCACTGTACTGGTTGATGCGAAACGTCCGACCCCCATTACCGTGACGGATTTCGTAGGTTAGCGTGGACAGGCTGAGGGCGGTTACAGCGGTTACTGAAGTTCCGATAGCAACACCTTCTGCAACCTCAGCTTGATACTCGTTTTGGGGAAATTTGGGGCCTGAATTGTTAGACAGAGTCACAGCGATGCGGACAACAGCGGTGGCAGACAGAGCAGGAGAGCCGTGGTCTACGGCTTTTACAATTAACACATAGTGACCGATGGAGGATAATTCCAGTTCGCGAAAGACTGAGATGATTCCCAGGATGGGATCAATCCGGAATGTGTTCCCGGTGTTTCCTGTGGAGGCAGCAACACACAGAGTGATTGTTTTAGTATCATAGTGATTGACTGAATCAAGAAAAGATAGATTCATTGCAAAAGATTTTTGAATATATGTTTTATTAGACATTAGATTTAATAAGGTATTGATTCATTTTCTATAACAGTGACTCAAACAGGAGGAGAACTCTTTCTAATAGGTTGCCGTTTCTATAGTAACACAGTGTACGTTGGGACTTGTAGTATTATTACCTGATTCTATACTGTAGCTTATCTGTGCATTCTGGCCTTTGTCTTTATCCAGAGCCGTTACCGTGACGACGGCAGAGCCGAGCGCCGCCGATTCATATACCTGACCGTCATACATCGCCATGGTAAACTGGGGGGTGTGGTCATTCACATCCTCTATTCCAATGAGAACGCGTGCAAGACTCCGTCTGTAGGGGAACTCCTGATCTTTTACCTGAGAGAGGGAGAGAGTGGGGAGAAGAAAAGAAGAGAGAAGTAGACAGGAAATAAGTATGAGTAAATTGTATTGCCTCAGTGAAACAGCAACAGACAGCAATCACACTTACTCAGTCTCGCACACACACACACACACACACACACACACATAGAGACACACACAGATAACATCTCTCGGCGGATCACAATACCACATTTCATCTGTTTCACAGGCTGCGGGAATATTTATGAGGGGCGCACACACACACACCCACGCACGCACACAAACACACACATAGAGGAGCGCTGAAACAGAGAGTGAGTGTGATCAGATCGATAATTAGATTGCTGCGCCGGGAGACGACATTAACAGACATACACACACACACAACCGGCAAGGTACACACAGCCGCAAGTGAAGTGACGAAGGGCTAAAAAAAAAAAAGAAAATAGAGAATTAATGATGAAAAATGAAAGGATGGGAAAAAGGGAGAAAAGCAGGCAAGAGTTCTATCTTATGAGGCAGAGAGAGAGAGAGAGAGAGAGGAAAAACAGAAATCAGCAAAGGGAGGAATAGATAAAGAGGGAGGCAGGCAGACAAGGGGGAGAGAAAGACCGAGGGAGCTAGTGAGCTATAAAACTGAGACAGATAAGAGCTCTTTGTCCTTTTTTAACCTCAGATAGAAAGTAAGAGGCACGATGATGGACGGAGAGAAGACGATAGTGAAAGAGTAAAAGAAGGAAGCTAATCCACTGCATGCTAATCTGTCTGATCAATAAGGCATCATAAACGCAGTAAAGACACTTTAACAAGAACTTTCTGACTTCCTATGCTATTGTAGAAAATTCAGTAGCTAGCTAAAAGCTAATCAGATAATTAACGGTTTGCTAAATCCGCAGCTAAGGCATTGAGGGCTTAGCTGGAGTAGCATTTGAAATTTGAATTGTGTCTGAGTATTATATCATGGTTTAGCTGAGAATGTTGATTTAGGTACGACACCACATAGTGCTAAACTAAACTAGCGAGCTAAGCCCTAAACTGTAATGAACACATTAGCTAGCTAATGATTGGCTAGCTACAAAACTGCAGACTATCATAACTAAACTAGCAACCTTGTGACTTTCTAGCAACTAGGGAAATATTTTTAATGACGATAATAATTAAATAATATAATATTAATAACAACTTCACTCATTAATAGTCATGTGTCCTCAGTTAGCGTGTAGCTAAAAATGCTGCTTTAAATAGACTACTAC
>CM059218.1:2785977-2813477 GCA_030347435.1 Clarias fuscus | reverse complement strand
CCTAGGGGTTGGACGCCTCCTTCGCCCTGTCTCTCTCTGTCTCTCACTCTTACACACACACATCACATACACACATTACACGCAAAGACATACATCAAGACACAAATATCATAAATATACACGTTTTATGATCACTGTGATAACATTTTACCCACAATCCCCTGCAGTACAATGACTAGCCAACCAGAGAGCAGCACTGCACAACACCAGGGCATGATGGGTAAGCAGAGCTGATGAACAACCAGCAACAGAGTGAAAGAGAGAGAAAACGAAAGATAGACAGAGTAAAGGGGAGATACAGAAATATAGAGAGACAGACTCTTTAATTGAGAGAGAGAGAGAGAGAGAGAGAGAGAGAGAAACAGAAATAGAGAGACAGAGAGAGAAAGAGAGAAAGAGAAAGGTGGGCTGATACCTTCTTTAGAACAGTTGCTGCCACAGGCACTCTGGAGAACAAAGAACGTCTCACGGAAAGGACGCGGCCCTTCCCATAGGAAGCATTAAGGAAAAAATAGAAAGAGAGAGAGAGAGAGAGAGAGAGGGATCCAGGTAGAAGGAGTAGAAAGAGTGAGGGATGGAAAGAGAATAGAAATATCAAAGGCAGGAAACAAAGCGAAGGATAAGAACATGGAAAAGGAGAGAAAAGGAAATAAGAGAATACAGGATGTTTTTTTTTTTTAAAGAATGAGGGGTAACGATGGCAAGAATAAATGAAAAAAGAGACAGAAATAAAGAAAATGAGAAAATCAAGGAGAGGAGAGACAGGATGGCAGTCAGAGAATAGAGGCAGACAAAAAAGAAACGACAACGAATGACGAGTGGAGGATGAAGAGAACATGTGACCAAGGTGGATGAAGATATAGCAAGAGGTATAGAAGAAATTAAATGAAGAGAAGAAGAAAAAAAGAAAAAAGAAACAAACCAAATAGTGGTAGAAATACAAGTAGTAGCCATTGGAAATGAAAAGAAGGGGGGGGTGGGGGGGGGGGGTGGGGTCAGGGGAGGAAGGAGAAAAGTAAATATTGTAAAGGATGAAAGAGACAGAAAAATGTGAGAGATAGGAAAAAGAGAAAAAAGATTGGGCTGTGACTCCAGAGCAAGAACAAAAAAGGAAAAAAAAAAAAAAGGCAGAGCGACGTAAGAGTGCAAAGCAGCCACAGCCGAAGCAAGCAGAAGGTATCTGAATGTTGAGTAAAGCATGCGTGGTGCATTATGGGGAACAGAAACTGAACCGCGCACTAATTAGCGATGCTGAGTTACTATAAGTGACTGACCTGAACATTATCAATATAAATAAACAGACAGGCGCTAGTCTGTCTGAGAATCAGTAAAATGTTGAGAAACACGAGCTTACAGTTCACGAGAACCCATTTTTATTAAGGTGAATTTTAACAACAGTGAAGTTCCCATCAAAAGGCTAATTACATCAAAAAAATATTATTCTTGTTAAAATAAACTATCTTGTTTGATTGATCGTTGACATCCTTACAGACTTCAACTGTCATGGGAACAGGAACGGCGACCCCAATCGTCATGGTTACCATAAAATGTACCTTACGTACCTTCAGGTTTCTGTAATGTGAAAGTTCTAATATAAGTTCTCTGTGTACTAGGCCTATTAAATATATTCAATTTATTATACAAAACATCCTGTGATTCATTTGTATCCTTAAATTTAGCCTGAATTGTAGCTGTGAACCTTTGATGCACATTTAAGGAACCTTTGAATTTTTATAAATAGTGTTCTAAAATATGATATAAAATACAAGTCAAGTGTTATATAATTACACTGTACGAACAAGAAAAATATTTTCTATCATTGAAAGCATAACCTTAAAGGTAAACTTAGCAGATAAAATGTTCTATTAATGTATTTATTGATGTATTTTAGATTTTAGAATTCTTGGTAAAAATACTCAAAATGTTTCAACATGTTTAAATTATGGCCATTCATATAAAATATGCAAGGTTAACAACAAATAAAGGTAAATAAAACAATAAGAAAATATATGTTTATTTAATATGAATTGATTAAATAAACATAGCACATTTAAAAACTTTATTATTTTTTTTAATCAAGTAGAAATAATATCAATATGTAAAAACTAAACAAAGCCGCAATCCTTTTTTTTTTTACACTGCAAAAGAAATTTCATAGTAAGTGAAAATATCTAGGATATTGCTACACCTATCTCACTTTCTTAAAATAAGAGTACAACATATACTGTATAAGATCATTAAGCTTATTTTTAGCCCAATGTTGCTAAAATTGCAAGCCAAAAATTCTTGTTCTATTGGCAGATAATTTTGCCTTGCAAGATTCAAAAATATTTCACTTGCTAAAAATATCCCTTGTTTTTTTTTTAGCTTAAGTAAATTGATTGCCAAAAAATTCTATCTGGACACTTTCTATGTACAGTATGTAAGTTTAAATTCCACTAAAACATTACATTCTCAATTCTGCTGTGAAATGTTTTCACAACCTGATAACCTTTAAATAAACTGTAATCAGTTATTATTAATATTGCTAATTTCGTTTGTTCAAGCAGAAACCATAATGCAACTGTAAACTATAGATCTGGCAAATAACCTATCCTTATTTATGGACAAAAACATAAGCATAAAATTTCTCACCTGTGATGTCGAACCACAGGGGGGTGGAGCCCTGCTGTTGGGCTGAGACCACACCCACAATGTCCGCCACTTTATCACTTTCCATGACCGTAAAGTTGTAAAGTGACTCTTCGAAAGCCAGCGGCACGGAGCTTGGAGGCGGCCGTCGAATCCATTCGATATGCAAACGAGCTGTTGCCCAGCGCTGAGGGCGGCCATTATCCACCGCCTTCACCTGAGGGCAAAGGTAAAAAAGAAAATTAAAACACTGTAACTAAAATCTACCTTTTTACCTAAACAAAATTTACACAGTGTGAGTCTCATTAATTTTAAAAATATAAAAATTAAACTGTTTTCTACTTATAAAAAAATATATATATATATATATATATATATATATATTTTCTGATTCTTAAGTCACTAACAAAACAAATTCATAACATTGATTCTTTTAACTACATCTACTGTAAAATAAATAACTAATCTTTAGCTATTTATATAATTGCATGTTTTTTTATAATTGAATTTTGATCTAACATCTGTTACTTAAATGCCAGTGTTTATGACACTAAAACAATATAAACATTTCTATAATTATTCTGAAAACAAACTAAAACTGTTTATATAACTTCCTTTAACTGTAGTAATAAACTACAGTATGTATTACAAACAATAATAATAAATAATAATTGTGTAACAAAACTAATTTGGTAGCTAAACATTTTACATTACATTATGTTTTACAATAAATCTAATTACTTTTTTTCTATACATGTACAGTATGCTTCTATATATATATATATATATATATATATAATTCTATATTAGATATATTTACTTTTCATTTCAATCACGTCATATCCTTTTCATTTTAACTGTAATTTTATTTTTTTATTATACGTCATAAATTTTGTAATTCCATATAAGTATTTGCATATTTAAATTTTTATAAGGTCATTTACATAAAAGTACATATAAAGTTAAAATTATTTTTTGAAAATTTTCGATTTTTATTGAGCTCCTGCTTGTGTCCAATAGCTACAATAGATCTAGAAACAAAAATCTAGATGTATGAATGTTAAATCAATCTAGAAACACTGACAGGGGTCAAAGGTCAAAGCGAACATACAGTGAGAATGTCGTATGTTCCAGCGGGGAACTGCTTCCTGGGAGAGGACACAAGTCCAGTCTTGGGGTCGATGTGGAACTTGCCGTCGTCGTTGCCATCCACGATGCTGTAGGTGAGCTCGGCATTGGGGCCGTGATCAGCGTCGTAGGCAAAGATGCGGTAGATAGCTCCGCCTCTCTGTCTCCGCCCACGCTCTGGTAAACGCACCTGGTAGAGTTTCTCTGGGAAAACGGGCTTGTTATCGTTTACATCCAGCACTTGAATCACCACCCACACAGTGGTGTGACGGGGTGAGGGTCCTCCGTCGGATACGGTCACCTACACACACACACACACACACACACTTTCTCTAAACAAAAGTTTCCCATCATGGTGAATCTTCCCGCATGTTATAAACGATTATTTGCTCGTGGAGAGTCATGATTAAACTCCATCAATGGGCCGATAAACACGCATATCATTATCATATCATTAAATCCTCAGAGGGGATCAGTACCCGAGTTTAATTTTTCCTGTCACTTAATTGATTTTAAACGCAGATGCTTTCAAGCACCATCTGCTCAAAAACACACCAGGGGAGTGCTGAAGACAGTGGGACAGACAGATAAACGAAAGATGGGGAGAAAAACAAGTGGAAAATGATCATGTGGATAATGAGATGAGAGAGTTGGTATAAGTGAGCAGCAATGTGAGACTCAGAAAAGAGGGAGAGGAGAAATACTAAATGCTAAATATTGAAAAGAACAGGTTAGGAAAAAAGCATGTGTGTGTGTGTGTGTGTGTGTGTGATAGACGTTGTCGACAGAATATCATGGTATATATATTCTTTTCCTCCCACTCTCTCTCTCTCTCTCTCTCTGCACACACACACACACACACACACACACAATCTTGCTCTCATCAGGCTACCATCAATGTGCAATCTACCACCACCATTTGAAAATGGATTTCTACACCTCTCTTTAACTGTGTATGTGTGTGTGTGTGTGTGTGAGTGAGAAAGAGAGAGAGAGAGAGAGAGAGAGAGAGAGAGATGTGGGCTTGCATGTGTGACATACAAATGAGCTGGTGTGTGCTTGTGTTTGTGTGAGTGCGTACTTGTGTGTGTGTGTGTGTGTGTGTGTGTGTGTGTGTGTGTGTGTGTGTGTGTGAGTGCCTCACCTCGAGTACATGCTCTGCCTGCTGTTCTCGGTCCAGCTTCCTGGCAGTCGTCGTTATAAGACCTGAAACACACACAGTTTTTAATTAATCCTAAGCGTGGTCATACACACACACACTTATTCTTTTGGCTTCTTCAAACTGTTGGATGTCCTGCTTCCTGACTGTGTTCAGATGAACGTGTGAAGTACGAAGATGAAAAGAAGATGCGAAGCAGACAAAACAATGCAGACCAAATACAGACAAAACTGATCAAACAAAATTCCAGAAAAACTAGAAACTAGACAAAAAAAAAAAAAAAAACAGACAAAACGCACAAAAAAGTGAACAGACAAAATATAGACAAAACTAAACAGGCAAAATTTGATCAGACAAAATACAATGGACCCTTGCATTGCGAGCATAATTTGTTCCGGAAGGATTTGTTTATGTATCAAAGCAAATTTCCCCCATAAGAAATAATGAAGACTCAGACGATTCGTTCCACAACCAAAAAATATTAAAATACAAAATATGAAGAAAAAAATTAACAAATTAAGCTCCACTTTATCTTCGGAAAGAATCGTATCTGTAGTGCCTGAGACCAGAGAGGGGTGGGGGGGATGGGCTACTGTGTAGGACGACTTTCACACACACACACACACACACACACACACACACACACACGCACGCACGCACGCACGCACGCACGCACGCACGCACGCACACAGTACAGTATATCAGTACACCAATGTACTGATAGAGACTCTGTCTCACACAAGCACACACACACGCACACACACACATGGTTACATAACACAGTGTTACAGTAAACAGTATGCACACACAATATACGACGCAAGCATGGGAGACGATTGCCTACAGTACTGCTCGTATTTTAAGACCTTGCACGTTTATTTAAAATTTTTCCTCATCTTGCGAAACACTCACAATCCAAGGTACCTTTGTGTAGACAAAACTAAGCCAGTGACACAGAACATAAAAATACAAAACAGAGCAGGCAAAATACAAAGGAAGCAGACAAAATAAAACCAATCAGACAAAAAACAAGCAAAACATAATAAATCACTGAAAAGACTGAAACAGTAAAGAACGAAAAAATAAATCAGAGAAATTTTAACAGAAATACGAACATAAAGAAAAACACAGACAAAATACAAACAACACGCGAGCCTCAAATACAGACATGGCGGAATGTTTATATTTACTTTTAATATTTCATTATTATAAACAATAATATAAACCAAATGTTTGTGCCTGTGTGTGTGTGTGTGTGTGTGTGTGTGTGTGTTTTTTGTGTGAAGGAAAGGACAAACAAAACAACACAATCAAAAGTTTTCGCTTTATCAATGGTTTCTTTCCAGCTCAAGAACACACACACACACACACACACACACACACACACACACACACACACACACACACACACACACACACACTCTCCTAAACTTCTAATTTTATCACCATCAGCTTGATTGCTGACCGCTTCGCACCCATGTGTGTGTGTGCGTGTGTGTTTGAGAGAGAGAGAGAGAGAGAGAGAGAGAGAGAGAGAGAGAATTGACTAAAGTGCTTTCAGCAAGCATAAGCTGCATAAGACAAAGCACTACACACACACACACACACACACATACCCCTACCTGTATCATGGAGTTTGTGTTTGTGTGTGTTTAACAGCTGCACTAGTAACATTAGCATATTAATTAAAGTGATGAGAAATAATAGGAGCAACAGACACACACACACACACGCACGCACACACACACACACACACACACACACACACACACACACACACACACACACACACACAAGATCGGCTTGTGATACATGTGTGTGGGAGTTTGAACATCTGATTGTGAGGACAGGGAGTATAATTACAAATGAAAAATGTGTGTGTGTGTGTGTGTGTGTGTGTGTGTGTGTGTGTGTGTGTGTGTGTGTGTGTGCATGTGTTCAAGCATGTGCATGTCTGTGTGTCTGCAGGTGCTAAGTTGCAATATAAGGCTGTCTTTTTTAACACCATACATTCCAAAAAGGCGTTTTCACACACACACGCACGCACGCACACACACACGCACGCACACACACAGGCACAGTGGGAGAGCGAGGGAGATGAAGGAGAAGATGAAAGGCATTTGCGGGAAGCAGGATAAGGAGAGCAAAGTAAAACCAAGAGCGATGAGAAGATGAGGGAGAGCGAGACCATGTGATGGTGGAAAGATAAAGAACGTGAGATATTAGAGGAGGGAGCGGTGGAGAGAAAGAGTGAGGGGGGAAAGAGAGGAAAGGTAGTAAGCAAGAATTTTAGAACGTAAGCAGAAAATCATCCGTATCGCTCGCCACTGCACTGTAAAGTGACTCACCTCTATGTCACGTCTATGTCACGTTACACATCATTCACTGTCACTTTACACACACACTGACAATCTATACAGTATATCTATGTTCACTGTTCAGCAGCTACATTTCCTAAATAACAATTCATGTAACAATAACAACATGCATAGGTAGTTTAATCTGTGATCATTTGAGCCATCCATCCATCCAACCATTAATCCATCCAACCATTAATCCATCCATCCATTCATCCAACCATTAATTCATCCATCCAACCATCCATCCATCCATTAATCCATCCATTCAGTCATTCATCCATCTATTAATCCATCCATCCATTAATCCATCCATCTATTAATCCATCCATCCATTAATCCATCCATCTATTAATCCATCCATTCATTCATTCATTCATTCATCCATCTATTAACCCATCCATCCATTAATACATCCATTAATCCATCCATCCATTCATTCATCCATCCATTAACCCATCCATCCATCTATTAATCCATCCATTCATTCATTCATCCATCCATTAACCCATCCATCCATCTATCCATCCATCCATTAACCCATCCATCCATTCATTCATTCATCCATCCATTAACCCATCCATCCATCTATTAATCCATCCATCTATCCATTAATCCATCCATCCATTCATCCATCCATCCAACCATTAATCCACCCATCCATTAATCCATCCACCCATCCATTAATCCATCCATCCATCCATTAATCCATCCATCCATCAATCAATCCATCCATCCATCAATCAATCCATCCACCCATCCATTTAGCCTCCATTCTCCAGTACAGTGTTCATATTTCATTTAGTTGCCAGTCTACCCACTCATCCATCCATCCATCTATCCAGTCATCCTTCTGTCTATTCATCTGTTTGTCCATCCAACTACACATCGGAAATGGGATTTCATTCAATTCCACATTTTAGTCCTACATTTTCATTTATTTACTTCTCCACTCACTTCTTCTTATTGTTATATTCACCTGCTGGGACCATCCATCCATCTGTCCATCCATCTATTTTTCATCCATCTATCTGCTGATCCAACCATTCACCCACTCATTCCTCCTTCCAACCATCAATTCATCCACCCATCCATTAAATCAGACATCTGTCCAGCCTTCTAATATATCCAGCATTTCAGTTTAATTCTACCACTTCCTCCAAATCGATTTAATTCCTCCAACCAATGCATCCATCCACTAATTCAGCCATTCATTCATTCTTCAATTCATTCACCACCCAGAAATCTGTATCCCGCCATCTGCTAACATTCATCAATTCTTCCATCCATCCAACCTTCTAACCATCTATCCTGCATCCACGAATGATGATGATGAACTAATAAACTTAATTATCCACCAATCTATTTGTCCAACGTGATGTTTAGAGAAACATTTTGTTGGACAAACAGATTGATGGATGGATTAGTTCATCATCATCATCATCATCCATCCATCCAGTCATTCGTTTGCTTATCCACCCAGGCTTCGTAACTCCGGCATCTATTCAGATTTACTAATCCATCCATCCATCCATCCAGTCATTTATTCCACCCATCTACTTATCCACCCCCACTGTTCATTCATTCATTCATCTGTCCATCCATACACTCCTGTATCCATGCTAATACATCAATCCTTTTTTCCACTTGTCCATTCATCCACCACCCATGCCCCTGTTCATTCATTTATTCATCCATCCATCCATTCATCAACTTATGCAACCAACTGTTCATCTCTTTATTCATCCGGGATGCATCCAGTCAGACGAACTAATCTATCCATCAATCAATTCATCCATCGAAATGTTCGTCTAACCATTTATCCAAGATTTTATACGTCTCTCTGTCTAGATCTTATCTATCAATATAGTGTAGCGTCTAACATGTTCCTCCATCCATCATCCATCCATTAATTCAATGTCTCATCCAATCATCCAAAATAATCCATCCATCTCCGACTCCATTTCTTCTTTTCTCCATCCATCCACTCAAGTATCCATCCATTCATCTGTTCATCCACCCAGCCTTATGTTTATGTAGACTGCATCCATTCAGATGAACCAATCCATTCATTCCCTCATCCACACGACCCTCCATTGATTCTTTCATTTGTCTGTTCATCCGTCAGCCATTTTTAATTGCTAATTCAAACATTTGGCTGTTAGTTGGGGGCCGTGTGTGAGGCAGGAGCCGGAACTGCACTGTTTAACCCTAGTTTATTTTAATTTGTCTTTAAATAAACACATTCCAATTCCAGTTAAAAAGCAGGACCATGATGGATAAAGTCCTTGCACTATACACATATGCGCGTACACACACACACACACACACACTGCAATGTGTTTAAGTGTATGAGTGGTGTGTGTATATGTCCATTAGAGGACATTATGCACCTGCAAACCTACTGAACACCTCCAGCTCTTGCCCTCAGTGTCGCTTTAAGTTATTTATTGCTGTGAATGCCAGGTGTTTTTACAGAGGACTGTAATTCTCTCTCTCTCTCTCTCTCTCTCTCTCTGGCGCGTTCCCTCTCTCTCTTCACAGCGCTTGTAATGATGAATAATGCATGAAATCTGCCAACACGACACCGGTTTGTCAGTAAAGAGAGACAAAGAGGAAAGAGTGAGAGGGAAGACAGAGTGAAGGAGAAAGTGTGAGAGAGAGAGAGATAGAGAGGGGGGGGGGGGGGGATGAGCAGCAAAAATAACAGGGAAAGGTGGAGAACCAGAACAAGAATCGATTTTTTCTTGATAGATGCCTTTAGCTGTGTGTGTGTGTGTGTGTGTGTGTGTGTGTGTGTGTGTGTGTGTGTTTTTGCTAGACATGTGAAGAATATGTGAAAGTATTATCTTTAAGGATGTGAATGTGTATGTGCGGTCTCTCTCTCCTGGGTAAGAAAAATCTTAAAGAAAAGAAAACAGAACAATAAAAAATTAAGTGCCACCTTATGCTGAAAATAATAATAAAAATAAAAAGAGTAAACAATTAAAATCCATGTAAAATTCTAAATTGAAAAATAAACAACACCCTAGAACTATAAAGCGACTGCAAATAATTTGAGATACACTTTGAAATTAAACTTTTGAAGTTTAATTAGTTTTAAACTATTCATTTCAATATATAAAGCAGCAACAACCAAATTTGGAACATATTCTAGCTTTATTATATTAAAAGGATTTCTAATTATACGGCGCTGTGTGATGTAATGTGTATGTGCGCAAACATCTTTATGTTATTTCTTTACGGAATTTATGCACTGAAATCGAAACAACACATAAAAAATTCATGAAATTTTTGGGTTATATCTTACAAGTAAAATGCGGCCGAACGCATTTAGAAGTTCCACAAGAGTTTTGTGAGACACAATTCGGGCGAAGTTTTCCTCAGACAGAGGCGTGTCTCAGTTAAGTAAAAAAAAAAAACTTTTTTTTGCCAATCAATTCAAGGTATTAAGGATTATATCAACAGTATTTCTGCACATCAACAGTGTTATATGACCAGTATTAACATTAGCATGGCTAATGGAGGCTGCTGGCTTTTCAAGACGGAATTACCAGAGGTGGCCAGAGTAGCCAAAAACTTTACTCAAGTAAGAGTAGCTGTACATCAAAGCAATATTAATTATATCAAGTAAGAGTAAAAATGTATAATGTATTTGGTGCAAAGATACTCAAGTACTGAGTAACTGTTTCAGTTGTAATGTCCGATTTATTTTTGCATCTGATGCGGTAAATCCAGCGGCTGCTTGTGTAGAATAAATGGTTAGAAAAGTAACGAGTCGAGTGGAGCCGAATGTAGCGGAGTAAGATTACTTTTACTACTTAAGTAAAAGTAAAACGTATGATGCAGTAAAACTACTCATAAGAAGTAAATTCTTTTTTTTTCTTTCAAAAAGTTACTCAAGTAAATGTAACAGAGAAAATGTAACTCGTTACTACACACCTCTGCCAATTACATACATAAATATGACCCTACTCAACAATTAGCAAAATTATCCTTTTAAAGTTCCTTTAAAAAAAACAATTACAACAAACCAAATATTTATATTTACATTTAATTTGAGGCATTTTGCAGACGGTCTTATCCAGAGCGACTTACAAAAGCTGCTTTGAAGTTTCCGTCATTGGATAAGTTTCCTTACACTGGATCACTACTGTAGGCTAATAACTAAGTGCCATCAGTCAAACACTGTTGGGAAGGGGAGGTTTTTTTGTTTGTTTGTTTGTTTTGGTGAGGGGGGTATATAAGGTTTAATAATATAAAATTATTGAACCTAATTCTACAGGGTGGGCCATTTATATGGATACACCTTAATAAAATGGGAATGGTTGGTGATATTAACGTCCTGTTTGTGGCACATTAGTACATGTGAGGGGGCAAACTTTTCAAGATGGGTGATGACCATGGTGGCCATTTTGAAGTCGGCCATCTTGGATCCAACGTTTGTTTTTTCAATAGGAAGAGGGTCATGTGACACATCAAACCTATTGGGAATTTCACAAGAAAAACAATGGCGTGCTTGGTTTTAACGTAACTTTATTCTTTCATGAGTTATTTACAAGTTTCTCTTTGTTCACAGCCATTGACATGTCGAAGAGGTTAACATGTGATGAGCGGATCGAAATTGTGTTGATATCTGGTGAACGCAGTAACCGGGTCATTGCAGCAGATTTCAATAAAACAAGACATTTAAACTAAAGCATGACTAGAGATAAGCTTAACCCCGTGTGATTATCATTTATTTATTTTCTACTTATTTTATTTATTCTTCTCATTCATTGTAATTCATTTTTAGCTTATCCTGTACAGGATCACGGGTAGCCTGGACAGGATGTCTATCCTTCGTAGGGCTCACAAGCACACACACACACACACACACACACACAATATGTGCAAGCCTACTCTGTATGCGTTTGGATTGTGGGAGGAAACCGAAGCACCCGGAGGAAACTCACCAAGCACAGGGAGATCATGCAAACTTCACCCACCCACCCACCCACCCACACACACACACACACACACACACACACACACACACACACACACACACACACACACACACACACACCCGAGGCAGGAATCGAACCCTAGACCCTTGGGGTTTCCTTCTATCCAAGCTGTATTATGACCATATTATTACTGTGTGTATTTGTGTGTGTGTGTGTGTGTGTGTGTGTGTGTGTGTGTGTAGTCTAGTGCAGAGTATGTTTATGTTTAATTTCACACACAGTAAACCCCTTTGTCTCAATCTTTCTGTCTGTCTCACTTTCTCTCAGCCTGACCTTTAGAATTGTGTAATTAGGATCTGCTGGGCAAGCAGCACAGCATCATGGGTAATTCTCAAGAGTTGGTGGATGCAAAATTGTCCTGTCAATCAAGACTTGAGCAACGGAAAAAGATCAACAAATCAACAGCAGTACTGACTTGATGATGTCATGCTGAGGTCTCACACACGTATACACACACACACGCACACACACACACACACATGACTGTAAGACGTTTGATTGACAGGTGCCCTTACCGGTGCGTGCGTTGATGCTGAAGAAGTTCTGCGGGTTACCGCTGGCGATGCGAAACGAGAAGCGCGGCTCGGTTGCCGTGGCGTCGGGATCCTGGGCTTGGATCTGGATGACCGACAGGTCTTTGGGTGAGTTCTCAGGGACAGAGGCGTGGTACATGGGGTCAGAGGTCAACGGGGCGTTATCGTTCACATCCTCTACCTGAACACACACACACACACACACACACACACACACACACACACACACACACACACAGGTATTAGACCATATAGACATAATATGCATGTTGTTTTACACAGACACAAAAAAAAACACAACACAGATACACAGATATACACAAGCTTAAAAACACACACACACACAACGGCTATTAGCAAAATCTGCATGTCTTCGGACTGCGGGAGAAAGCAGCGTTTTCAGAAGGATCCCCACCGCGCACAAGGAGAACATGCAAACCTCATGCACACAGACCCCGAGGCGGGAATCGGACCCGGACCCTGGAGGTGCGAGGCAACAGTGTTAACCACTAAGCTGCCATGCATTATATAAATGTAGACACAAACACACACCTGAATGTAGACCTGCAGTGCAGCTGACTGAGGCACCACGCCCCGATCTGTGGCATAAACCGTCAACCAATAGGAATCCTGCGTCTCACGATCCAGCAGATCCGTGGTGTAGATCACTCCTGCACACACACACACACACACATACACACACATGATGAAATGAAATAAAAAAAAAGAAAATCACACCCCTCATATACATATTAGTTATTAATATACCTAATAATGTTTAGTCACATGATATTTAAATCTCGTTCTGTTGGAACCATTTACAAATCAATCAAACAACCAAATGCTAACTCAACACACAGAATAAATAGCATGAATAGAATACTATTTAGCAAGGACAGGAGGACGAGGGTGTACTGTGCACCGCACTGGAGCACAGACACCGAATAAAGCTTTTCGGTTTTATGTAAATCATCCAGTGAGGCAGCAAATCCCAACGCGTCGAAGGCAAAGTCTCAGCTGATGAAGACGACTGAAGAGGATTTTCTGAAAAAGCCCTCAGAGCCAGAGTTAGCATTACGGTAATGGACGAGCGAAGCTAATCGTATTTAAAAGCCATGGTGCGATACACACCAACAGCACAGAAAGACTTGTGAGGGACAAGCGAGTCCAAAGCTAATCAACACAAACCGCTCAGGCTTTAACACAAGTGTGTATGCGTGTGTTCATGTGTGTGTAACCGTTTTAGCATGTAAACACTAGCATGTAGCATTCCCACACTCCATTAACCCAGTACATTAGACGATCATTAGACATTTATATCGCCGTAGGGAGCTTTCAAACTTTTACTGAGAGAGAGAGACAGAGAGAGAGACAGAGAGAGAGACAGAGAGACCCAACACAGACAGCAGAAAACCTGTGCTACTATGTACTGTATACTGCACGCATACACACAGCGCACTAAAAAGTACTACAGGTACTACAGGTAGAATAAGTACTACTTGTACACTATGTATAATAAATACTACAGGTACACTTTGTATAAATATGTACTACAAGTACACAATGTACAATAAGTTATATATGTACACTATGTACTAAAAGTACCACAGGTCCTACACGTACACTAAGTACTACATGTACACTATGTACTAAAGGTACTACAGGTACACTAAGTACTACATGTACACTATGTATACCAAGTACACCATGTATAGGTACATTATGTACTAAAGGTACTACAGGTACAATAAGTATTACAGGTACACTTTGTACAAAAGGTACTATAGCTACTACAGCCTTATTTTAACTATAATTAGAAGGTATACACTATGTATAATATGTACTAGTACACTATTTATAATAAGTACTGCAGGTACACTATATGCAATAAGTACTACAGGTACACTATATGCAATAATTACTACAGGTACACTACGTACAATAAGTACTACAGGTACACTATATACAATAAGTACTACAGGTACACTACGTACAATAAGTACTACAGGTACACTACGTACAATAAGTACTGCAGGTACACTATATGCAATAAGTACTGCAGGTACACCATGTACTACAGGTACACTACGTACAATAGGTACTACAGGTACACTATATACATTAAGTACTGCAGGTACACTATATACATTACGTACTGCAGGTACACTATGTACAATAAGTACCACAGGTACACTATATACAATAAGTACTACAGGTACACCATATACAATAAGTACTACAGGTACACTATATACAATAAGTACTACAGGTACACCATATACAATAAGTACTACAGGTACACTATATACAATAAGTACTACAGGTACACCATATACAATAAGTACTACAGGTACACTACGTACAATAAGTACTACAGGTACACAATATACAATAAGTACTACAGGTACACCATATACAATAAATACTACAGGTACACTATATACAATAAGTACTACAGGTACACTATATACAATAAGTACTACAGGTACACTACGTACAATAAGTACTACAGGTACACTATATACAATAAGTACTACAGGTACACCATATACAATAAGTACTACAGGTACACTACGTACAATAAGTACTACAGGTACACCATATACAATAAGTACTACAGGTACACCATATACAATAAGTACTACAGGTACACTATATACAATAAGTACTACAGGTACACCATATACAATAAGTACTACAGGTACACTACGTACAATAAGTACTACAGGTACACAATATACAATAAGTACTACAGGTACACTATATACAATAAGTACTACAGGTACACTATATACAATAAGTACTACAGGTACACTACGTACAATAAGTACTACAGGTACACTACGTACAATAAGTACTGCAGGTACACTATATGCAATAAGTACTGCAGGTACACCATTGACAATAAGTACTACAGGTACACTACGTACAATAGGTACTACAGGTACACTATATACACTAAGTACTGCAGGTACACCATGAACAATAAGTACTACAGGTACACCATATACAATAAGTACTACAGGTACACTATGTACAATAAGTACTACAGGTACACTATATACAATAAGTACTACAGGTACACTATATACAATAAGTACTACAGGTACACCATATACAATAAGTACTACAGGTACACTATATACAATAAGTACTACAGGTACACCATATACAATAAGTACTACAGGTACACTATGTACAATAAGTACTACAGGTACACCATATACAATAAGTACTACAGGTACACTATGTACAATAAGTACTACAGGTACACCATATACAATAAGTACTACAGGTACACTATATACAATAAGTACTACAGGTACACCATATACAATAAGTACTACAGGTACACTATGTACAATAAGTACTACAGGTACACCATATACAATAAGTACTACAGGTACACTACGTACAATAAGTACTACAGGTACACAATATACAATAAGTACTACAGGTACACTATATACAATAAGTACTACAGGTACACTATATACAATAAGTACTACAGGTACACTACGTACAATAAGTACTACAGGTACACTACGTACAATAAGTACTGCAGGTACACTATATGCAATAAGTACTGCAGGTACACCATTGACAATAAGTACTACAGGTACACTACGTACAATAGGTACTACAGGTACACTATATACACTAAGTACTGCAGGTACACCATGAACAATAAGTACTACAGGTACACCATATACAATAAGTACTACAGGTACACCATATACAATAAGTACTACAGGTACACTATGTACAATAAGTACTACAGGTACACTATATACAATAAGTACTACAGGTACACCATATACAATAAGTACTACAGGTACACTATGTACAATAAGTACTACAGGTACACTATATACAATAAGTACTACAGGTACACTATATACAATAAGTACTACAGGTACACCATATACAATAAGTACTACAGGTACACTATATACAATAAGTACTACAGGTACACCATATACAATAAGTACTACAGGTACACTATATACAATAAGTACTACAGGTACACCATATACAATAAGTACTACAGGTACACTATATACAATAAGTACTACAGGTACACCATATACAATAAGTACTACAGGTACACTATGTACAATAAGTACTACAGGTACACCATATACAATAAGTACTACAGGTACACTACGTACAATAAGTACTACAGGTACACAATATACAATAAGTACTACAGGTACACTATATACAATAAGTACTACAGGTACACTATATACAATAAGTACTACAGGTACACTACGTACAATAAGTACTACAGGTACACTACGTACAATAAGTACTGCAGGTACACTATATGCAATAAGTACTGCAGGTACACCATTGACAATAAGTACTACAGGTACACTACGTACAATAGGTACTACAGGTACACTATATACACTAAGTACTGCAGGTACACCATGAACAATAAGTACTACAGGTACACCATATACAATAAGTACTACAGGTACACCATATACAATAAGTACTACAGGTACACTATGTACAATAAGTACTACAGGTACACTATATACAATAAGTACTACAGGTACACTATATACAATAAGTACTACAGGTACACCATATACAATAAGTACTACAGGTACACTATATACAATAAGTACTACAGGTACACCATATACAATAAGTACTACAGGTACACCATATACAATAAGTACTACAGGTACACTATGTACAATAAGTACTACAGGTACACCATATACAATAAGTACTACAGGTACACTACGTACAATAAGTACTACAGGTACACTATATACAATAAGTACTACAGGTACACCATATACAATAAGTACTACAGGTACACTATATACATTAAGTACTACAGGTACACTATTTATAATAAGTACTACAGGTACACCATATACAATAAGTACTACAGGTACACTATGTACAATAAGTACTACAGGTACACTATATACAATAAGTACTACAGGTACACTATATACAATAAGTACTACAGGTACACCATATACAATAAGTACTACAGGTACACTACGTACAATAAGTACTACAGGTACACAATATACAATAAGTACTACAGGTACACTATATACAATAAGTACTACAGGTACACTACGTACAATAAGTACTACAGGTACACTACGTACAATAAGTACTGCAGGTACACTATATGCAATAAGTACTGCAGGTACACCATTGACAATAAGTACTACAGGTACACTACGTACAATAGGTACTACAGGTACACTATATACACTAAGTACTGCAGGTACACCATGAACAATAAGTACTACAGGTACACCATATACAATAAGTACTACAGGTACACCATATACAATAAGTACTACAGGTACACTATGTACAATAAGTACTACAGGTACACTATATACAATAAGTACTACAGGTACACTATATACAATAAGTACTACAGGTACACCATATACAATAAGTACTACAGGTACACTATATACAATAAGTACTACAGGTACACCATATACAATAAGTACTACAGGTACACTATATACAATAAGTACTACAGGTACACCATATACAATAAGTACTACAGGTACACCATATACAATAAGTACTACAGGTACACTATGTACAATAAGTACTACAGGTACACCATATACAATAAGTACTACAGGTACACTATATACAATAAGTACTACAGGTACACCATATACAATAAGTACTACAGGTACACTACGTACAATAAGTACTACAGGTACACCATATACAATAAGTACTACAGGTACACTACGTACAATAAGTACTACAGGTACACTACGTACAATAAGTACTACAGGTACACTACGTACAATAAGTACTGCAGGTACACTATATACAATAAGTACTACAGGTACACCATATACAATAAGTACTACAGGTACACTACGTACAATAAGTACTACAGGTACACTACGTACAATAAGTACTACAGGTACACTATATACATTAAGTACTGCAGGTACACTATATACATTAAGTACTACAGGTACACTATGTACAATAAGTACTACAGGTACACTATATACAATAAGTACTACAGGTACACCATATACAATAAGTACTACAGGTACACCATATACAATAAGTACTACAGGTACACTATATACAATAAGTACTGCAGGTACACCATATACAATAAGTACTACAGGTACACTATATACAATAAGTACTACAGGTACACCATATACAATAAGTACTACAGGTACACTACGTACAATAAGTACTACAGGTACACTATATACATTAAGTACTGCAGGTACACCATATACAATAAGTACTACAGGTACACTATGTACAATAAGTACTACAGGTACACTATGTACAATAAGTACTACAGGTACACCATATACAATAAGTACTACAGGTACACTACGTACAATAAGTACTACAGG
The DNA here is from genome assembly GCA_030347435.1 of Clarias fuscus. NCBI lineage: Eukaryota > Metazoa > Chordata > Actinopteri > Siluriformes > Clariidae > Clarias > Clarias fuscus. The sequence goes on along the minus strand of CM059218.1, from coordinate 2,794,259 downwards.
TACACTATATACAATAAGTACTACAGGTACACTATATACAATAAGTACTACAGGTACACCATATACAATAAGTACTACAGGTACACTACGTACAATAAGTACTACAGGTACACTACGTACAATAAGTACTACAGGTACACTATATACATTAAGTACTGCAGGTACACTATATACATTAAGTACTACAGGTACACTATGTACAATAAGTACTACAGGTACACTATATACAATAAGTACTACAGGTACACCATATACAATAAGTACTACAGGTACACTATATACAATAAGTACTACAGGTACACTATATACAATAAGTACTACAGGTACACTACGTACAATAAGTACTACAGGTACACTATATACAATAAGTACTACAGGTACACTATATACAATAAGTACTACAGGTACACTACGTACAATAAGTACTACAGGTACACCATATACAATAAGTACTACAGGTACACTATATACAATAAGTACTACAGGTACACCATATACAATAAGTACTACAGGTACACTATATACATTAAGTACTGCAGGTACACTATATACATTAAGTACTACAGGTACACTATGTACAATAAGTACTACAGGTACACTATATACAATAAGTACTACAGGTACACCATATACAATAAGTACTACAGGTACACCATATACAATAAGTACTACAGGTACACTATATACAATAAGTACTGCAGGTACACCATATACAATAAGTACTACAGGTACACTATATACAATAAGTACTACAGGTACACCATATACAATAAGTACTACAGGTACACTACGTACAATAAGTACTACAGGTACACTATATACATTAAGTACTGCAGGTACACCATATACAATAAGTACTACAGGTACACTATGTACAATAAGTACTACAGGTACACTATGTACAATAAGTACTACAGGTACACCATATACAATAAGTACTACAGGTACACTATATACAATAAGTACTACAGGTACACCATATACAATAAGTACTACAGGTACACTATATACAATAAGTACTACAGGTACACTATATACAATAAGTACTACAGGTACACCATATACAATAAGTACTACAGGTACACCATATACAATAAGTACTACAGGTACACTATATACAATAAGTACTACAGGTACACCATATACAATAAGTACTACAGGTACACTATATACAATAAGTACTACAGGTACACTATATACAATAAGTACTACAGGTACACTATATACAATAAGTACTACAGGTACACTATATACAATAAGTACTACAGGTACACCATATACAATAAGTACTACAGGTACACTACGTACAATAAGTACTACAGGTACACTACGTACAATAAGTACTACAGGTACACTATATACATTAAGTACTGCAGGTACACTATATACATTAAGTACTACAGGTACACTATGTACAATAAGTACTACAGGTACACTATATACAATAAGTACTACAGGTACACCATATACAATAAGTACTACAGGTACACTATATACAATAAGTACTACAGGTACACTATATACAATAAGTACTACAGGTACACTACGTACAATAAGTACTACAGGTACACCATATACAATAAGTACTACAGGTACACTACGTACAATAAGTACTACAGGTACACTATATACATTAAGTACTGCAGGTACACCATATACAATAAGTACTACAGGTACACTATATACAATAAGTACTACAGGTACACTATATACAATAAGTACTACAGGTACACCATATACAATAAGTACTACAGGTACACTATATACAATAAGTACTACAGGTACACTATATACAATAAGTACTACAGGTACACTACGTACAATAAGTACTACAGGTACACCATATACAATAAGTACTACAGGTACACTACGTACAATAAGTACTGCAGGTACACCATATACAATAAGTACTACAGGTACACTATGTACAATAAGTACTACAGGTACACTATGTACAATAAGTACTACAGGTACACCATATACAATAAGTACTACAGGTACACTACGTACAATAAGTACTACAGGTACACTATATACAATAAGTACTACAGGTACACCATATACAATAAGTACTACAGGTACACTACGTACAATAAGTACTACAGGTACACTATATACAATAAGTACTACAGGTACACTATATACAATAAGTACTACAGGTACACTACGTACAATAAGTACTACAGGTACACTATATACAATAAGTACTACAGGTACACTACGTACAATAAGTACTACAGGTACACTATATACAATAAGTACTACAGGTACACTATATTTAAAAGGTACTACAAGTGTGGTTGAAGTGGTGATGCAAGAGAGCTTTTGAAGATTTTGGTGGACTGTACTGTATATATCCCAAAATAAAATATAACAATTGTAATAAAGAGTTGAAGGTGCTTTACACACTACTGGCCTTCTGAAGTGACCAAAATCTACAATGATCACAATGACTGACACACATCATATGATACACTGCTACGCAATGGTATAACATTTTGAAAGTGCTGAATTCAATAAGTACTACACAGTCGTTTCAGGCTTCCATACACACCAGCAACACACTGCTGCGATCTAAACTGCCTGGAAAAGAAGCTAGCGATGGAGAACATGTTAGCCAACATGGAACTCTTTTTCTGATTTAAATTTTGCTAAAGTTATTTAAAATCCATTATCGAGGTAAGAAACTTTTTTTGTTTTAAATGGATCTATAGTGCATTTTGTACCTTTATTCATATCATTTTTGCCAAGAGGAATCATGAATTAAGGTTAAATGGGGTTTAATATCTATTTATTTAATATTTTACCTCATTTACATGACTTTTTAAAAATGTTTTTATATGCAAAAATATGTAGAAAGCTGTTATGTTGGAAATTGGTAATATTGGTAATTTTATTTGTCGGCTGGAACAGATTTGCATTTTAATCTGCATTTAAATTATTTTTTATGGGAAAATGCGTGTCCTATATATATATATACTGTATATATATACTTTTCAGTCTTTTTTCAGGCTTTTTCTTCCTTAAATTATTTAATGATAAATTTTAAATGAGAAAATAAACATGATAACCGTGACTCCTGACCGGAGTGTATCGTTACACCCCAGCAAGAGCCTTGCTGAGCAAATTTCCTGAAAGAGTGCGCATTTTCGACTCTATTTTGTTTCTCTCTTGCCAGGGGATTGGGATTTACTCAGTGCTGCCATTCCTGGATGTGACAATCTCACTCGTTCACACACACACACACACACACACACACACACACACACACACACACACACACACACACACACACACACACACTCTCTCTCTCTCTCACTCTCGCACACACTTTCATTACCCACTTAATCCAGGACATGACTGTAGTGAAGTCAGGGAAGACTGGTTGCATTAAAGCAGAGAAAATACAATGAGCATGACAGAGTACTAAAGGTACTGTAGGTATAGTTACTACAGATAGAGCATGTACAACCATATACACCCTGAACTACAGGTACTGCAGTGATGCATTAGTACGCATAATGTTGGACATCGCTTTGGTCAGCTATGTTGTGTTAAATGTGCTTTAAAAATAAATGCGACTTTTGACTTTGACAGACAGGGAAAACGTTTGATCTGGGAAGTCTGACAGGCATGTGTCGTTCTCGTCGAGGGTCTCAGGGTCAAACTAGATCGCTTTGTTTCAATATTAAATCTGATTATGCAAAGAAACACACACACACACACACACGGTTTACTTTTGACAGGGAACAGATTGACAGCAAAGTTTTAACGAAGGGATTATTCCCTTTCATGTCTGCTGCCTGACCTAGTTAAAGTATGACATGTGTGAAGAAACTCTGCGTGTGTATGTGTGTGTGTGTGTGTGTGTGTCTGTGTATGAAAGTGGAATACCTATCAATAGAATGATCTATATGACAGATGAAATATAAATGAGATCCCAATTATCCACATCCTCTAACAGTTCAGAGTGCGTGTGTGTGTGTGTGTGTGTGTGTGTGTGTGTGTGGTGTAAGTGTGTTACAGATGGGCGCAGCTGGTGCATAACTTGTTCATGCAGTGTTCACACTGCATGACTGTCACTTCAGCACAGGAGGGTTTAACCTCACTCACTCACTCACACACACACACACACACACACACACACTCTCTCTCTCATACGAAATATATCTGTCGTATCTGTAATTACTTATCCTACTCAAGAGTGTGTGTGTAGCTAAAATATTTCAACGGTAGAGCCTGTATCCTAGCAACCCAAATAAAAGGGAATGAGTAACGGCTCCAACCGAACTGTCCGCCTTAACTGCCGCATTTACCCACACACACACACACACACACACACACACACACACACACACACACACACACACACATACACACATACACACACTCGCGTTCCAATCTGAAGCTAGCTCTTGTGGTAGGCAGCATTTCAACACAACAATCGTGTACTCCCAGGAGAAATGCTCTGTCCCATTTGGACGACCAAACATACAAATGGAACTGAATTTCTCATCTCAAAGCTAACGAACACACAGACGAACACACACATACACACGCACAGAAACACACAGTGTAATCTGTTTAACCATCATTCCATGGTGAAAAATCAGCTAGCTAGCATAACACACTGTCACAAAATACTCAGTTTGTAGGGTTAAAAGGTTCATGCTAATAAGCTAGATATTTAACTAACTGGCTGCTTAACAAGTTAATACTTCTTAGCCATGTACTTAGCAGCTAGACGAAAGTAACTAAAGGAGATAAAACTCATTGGTGAATAGCATGCCAACCATCAAGAATTAAGTACCAGTTATCATGCTAAATAATTACAACTAAGGAAGTAATAGCATGCTAAGCAGATATTAAAAAGTACATAATTGCATGCTAAGCAGCTAGAACTAAGAGCATCATGAGAAGCTAAAAACAAAGTACTGGTTATCATGATAAATAGCTAGAAGTAGGTACTGTACATAACAGCATGCTAAGCAAATATAAGGAACTATCAGCATAATAAGCAGCTAGAACCAAGTGACTAATAGCATGCTGGTGCTAAATAACTAACACGCTAGAGCTTACTAACTAACTAATAGGCAGCAAAAAAAAAAAAAAGGCAAGAAATTAGGAGCTAAAAGCAAACGTCATTGCTGCAACTAAGTAACTAACAACATGCTAATAGATATACCTAACTAACTAACTAACTAAGAGCATGCTAAGCAGTTAGTACAGAGGGAGCAACAGCATGCAAAATAGCTAAAACTGAGGCATGAATAGCATCCTCAGCAGCTACTGTAGAACAAAATGACTAAGAGTATGCTAAAACCACTAGAACTAGAAAAACAGTAAGTAACTAGTAACATCCTAAGAATATAAAACTAGGTTAGTAGTAGCATCCTTAGCAGCTAGAACTAAGTACAGGTTATAATGCCTAGCTAGTTATAGTAGGTTAAAGCTAGTTAAAGTAATAGCATGGTAAGCAGATCTAACTATCTATCTATCTATCTAACTAACTAACTAACTAACTAACTAACAAAGAGCATGCTAACCAGCTATAACAAAGTGAATAATAATATGCTAAATGACTAGAGCTAAGTAACTAGTAACATCATAAGAAAATCTAGAACCAAGTATGTTATAATGCTAAAAAGCTAAAACTAGATAGGTAATAGCATGGTAAGCAGCTATACCTAAGTAGGGCCGCAACTAACGATTATTTTGATAATCGATTAGTTGGGCGCATATTTTTTTTTCTTCGATTAATCGATTAATCATATAAAAACTAAACGCTTCTTTAAGTTGATGTTTTGCTTATAACTATATACAACCATAAATCAGGGTATTAGTTATGTATAAAACTAAACTTTAAAAAATGCAAAGGCCACATATAGAGTTTAATGATCTTTAATTTTGACATTTTAAACCTTAAATTAAAGACAAAGTTTGTTTTTGAACAGTAAAACTCCTCTAGATATCCAAAATATAAATAAATAAATAAATAAATAAAAAAGCTAAACAATTGTTGTACTCTTATTATATTGGATGGCATCTGTTATAGTGGCTGCTTGTTGTGGAGTGCATGGGGGTTTTCTTTTTTGAATGAACTCATTTATGCTGACTTCTAAAAAATAAATAAATAACAGCATTTGAGTATGCAAAATACAGCATTTTAACAATAATTGCAGATATTGCCAGCTGATAGAGAAGGAAATCAGAAGTAGTGTGTGGAAGTCTGTGATTGGCTGGTTTGGACAAAGTTGAGCGAGCGTACACAGAATCGAGAAGTCGCGCATGCGGGGAGAACATGTTGAGCGCGCACAGAATCAAGAATCGAGCTGTTGAGCGCGCAGTGGAGACACTGCACGCGCATAGAGTGCTTTGTCTGCTCTCAAAATTTCAAAATTTTGCTTTTTCCTGCAGACGCTTCTGTAACCTCCATCGCCCAAGCGGCTGTGTATCTTTGTGTACAGTATTTGTGCATCTTGTGGTCGCGCTCCTCAGTAACGTGAGCAGTCCAACTAATCGATAACGGCATTCGCTGACAACGAATTATCGATTTTATCGATTAGTTGTTGCAGCCCTATACCTAAATATTTCATATCATGCTAACAGACAGAAGTAAGATGAAAATGATGTGTCATAACAATAAATAATTACAACCCCACTATCCAGAGAGCATGTGGCTAAGTGTACAATTTTGTTGTACTGTATAACTGTCTGGAAGGTGAATTCAATAGCGTGCTAGCTAGCTAGCCTGACATAGACCACTGACGTAAAATGACCAACAAGTTTGCAATTAGCTGTGCAGATTTCCTGACAGATGTAACCCTTCCTGCCCGAAAGGCTTTTAAAAAAAAACAAAAACAAAAAACAGATTTATTAAATAACTATCTGACCTAGCTAGCTAAAATAGATGCTAATATTAGGAGCAGAAACACGATGTCGTACCATACAGATGTATGAAACACGGCTTTAATTAACTCTGACCGTTTATCCCTCTATCAGGAGCTTGTGTGTGCGCGCGTGTGTGTAAGGCGTTATCTCATGTGTGTGTCAGACCTTGCATGTGTTCATGCCTGCTGCTGCAAACATGTGGGAGTTTTAACCCTGATGATGTAGAACAGCTTGTGCTAGCCTCTGTGTGTGTGTGCGGGTGTGTGTGTGCGCGCATGTGCTAGGATTTTTATGCATTTATTAAAATCGCAATGAATTGCATAAACATATTAATAAACAGACGAACGACCGTAAATGCCGGAGAAGCATGTCTACCGTAATCTACGACTAACAGGTAAAAACAGAAGCTATTGCAACTATTTATAGTAACGATTGAAAGTTTGGGTGAAAACGCCAACTGGAACTTTTGTCAGTAAAGCAGTTAAGTTGACGTTAACGTGCTAATTACGACACAATTACAAACACTGAGGATTTTATTCTCTCCCTCTCGCTCCCTCTCCACCTCTCTCTGACTCACGCACATGCAGATATTCAGCGTTATTGCTGAAACTGGATTAAACCAGGTGGTGTTAAAAACGCGTATGACATCAAAGACTACGTTCAGTCGCGAAGGATCATGGGAGATCTAATTTTAGGTGAGAAAAAATGCACTTGCTGAACTTCACACCTCTGTGGAGCGATAAATAGGACCTGAGCATTATTCACATCGTCGTGAAAGGAAGAAAAGGTAAGAAGGACCGAAATTGACGACTGCGTTAAACATAAAGAAAGAGAGTTACTGAGAAGCGTAAGAGGAACACTGAGGGATTAAGAAATACTGAGCTAGTGTGGAAAAAGACATAAGTAGAGAAACTGGTAAAAAAAAAAACGAAAGACGGAAGGCACAAAAACAACAACAAACTCTCAGTGCTGGGTTTCCATCAATCCATCGTGGAATTGAGGGAGTTTATTTAGGACCTCAGATTTCAGCACTTTGTGTGTCCGTGTGTGTTTAGAATAGCACTCTTCCTTTCACTTTTGCTAGATTTGTATGATGTTTCAGAATTGGGAAAAATCTCTGTTATTCCGAAATTCTTGAAAACGTTCGCGGATTTCAGATTTACAAAATGTTTTGATCTAACATTAGCTGGTGGGTGGTGCATTTTACAAAATTACATAAGCACACAAACTAAAAATTCGATCCATGATGGACAGATTTGTCATAGCTGGTTACCTCGGTCCGGGTTTGAGTCAGAAAACCATCCCAAAATTCTCCCACTTGGAGGTCCCTGTAAATGGTGTTTTCTACTCAGAGGGTGGTAATTACTGTTATTCCCATACGAGCTCATAGT
>CM059218.1:2738477-2780977 GCA_030347435.1 Clarias fuscus | reverse complement strand
CCTGGTGAGAATAACAACATGGCAGCTGTCGGCTAAAAAAAAAAGAAGAAAGAAAAATTAAACATTTTCACATCATGACGTAAGTTGAATCTATGTTCCTTCAAAGGCTGAAAAGTGGAACAAAAAAAAAAAAAAGAAAGCGCCTCAATGGAAAATAGGCATACAGATATAAAAGGAAGGCTAAATTAAACACAAAAAGCTACCGGTTTCATCAACGTCATGCTTTTTTTTTTGCTGTTGGTAAAATTCAAACTGTTTGAAATTTAAATTTTTACTAAAAATTATACTACCTATTATATATTCTTACTGTATATATTATTATTATTATTATTATTATTATTATATACTACTCACAGTTTACAGTTATAGTTTTGTTTTTCTACATTCTGTAAATCCTGTGTAAGTTATATATTTCTATTTTAATTTTGTAACTTTGGAAAATGTGCAAATTTCCAGAATTATTTTTTTATTTTTTAATGTTTGATTTAAAAACTCTATCTGTTTCTCTAGTTTGATCTTACTCTCTAGTGCATTTCGTTGGACAGTTGCATCAACAGTTCACGTGTATGGTTGTGTACGCGAAGAATAAAACTTAAATGTGAATTTTGTGAATTCGATTTGATGGGTGGGGGAAAAAAAAAAAAAGAAGAAGAAAAAAAAAAAGATTGGTGCGGAAACGGCAATGTCACGGGACAGGAACTTGCTTGTCTAAAGAAAAACCTTATAAAATGTTGCACGTGTCGTTCTTTAACGCACAATATATATATATACAATAGCTTCCAATGAGAACAAGTTAATATCTGCGAATTGAAAACGAATTTATGCTACAATTCGCTCATGTTTGCCTTTTTTTCTTTTTGGTCAAGAAATTTTGAGTCATCATCCTAAAGTATCAACGTGTGCTCCGACATCAGAACTTGAAAAGCGCTCGACTTGAGCTCTTCTTGTACATGAACTGGGACTGTGTTACCGTCTCCTTTTTTTGTTGTTGTTGAGCAATATAGTCCTAAGTAAATCTGCACATCTACTTTTTCCTTTAGTTCTTTGTGTGTGATGATTTGAGAAGGAGGAAGTAAATCAACACACACCTCTTTTTTTTTCCTTTCCCTTTTTCATCTCTCACCTTCATCCCAGCATCCTGTGATACTGTGACCTCGCGACACCCCCCCTCCCCCCCCCCTCTCCACACACTTACACCTTCTCACTCGCACACACGTGCACACAGACACACCTCTTTTATCCCTTTCCCACTCTCCCGGTAAGCCTTTATTGCACCTCGTGCAGCAACAATACCTCAGACGCAGATGGGAAAACACACACATTTTATTTGAATGTATACAAAAGCACAGAAAATCAACTGTACCACCAGATGCAGCCGCACAAAACAAGCCTCTGACAAATACACCAAGAATCGCGCATGTGTGTGTGTGTGTGTGTGTGTGTGTGTGTGGGTAAATCTAAGCAGCTGCGTCTGAGAGAACAATCTGACAAGGGCACTGAACATGAATAAAAAGCTCAGTGCAGTAAGTCAATACGCCAGACAGGAGCTTAGCGCGTAAATCTCAACCACACACGCACACACAAACACACACACACACACACACACATGCACAGAGAGAGAGAGCAAATTTCACAGCCTGTCTGTCATCTCAACGTCTCGCAGCCACTTTGGGCCAAAAAAAGAATTACCTGTCAAAAAAACTGCAATATCACTAAACATAAAAATGAAAAATATATTAGCGGCATCAGCACGCTGTCTTCCTGTGCCAGATGTCTTAACACAGTCGTGTGTATATGTGTGTGTGTGTGTGTGTCTGTGTATGTATATATGGGTCGGGACTGTGTAATGTGGATCTTGATCTCGGCAAACGTTCATAAATATTGTCGCTCCCTGTATGTAAATATGGCCTTGATAATTGCATAATAGCTAATTTGCTTCCAAGTGAAACAGGAAGTCAGAATGATGCACTTGACTGACTTACACAGCAGCCAATAGTGCTCAAGAAAGGCCACGCCCCTGCTGAATCTAAACTCAGCATGAAGGTAGCTCCGCGAGGGTTCTTGCTTGTCACGCTCCTCAGAAATATAAGATACTAACGTCGTGTATCAAATCATCATACTTTAGCTTCGTACTGATCTAGACGGCTGTTGAGTCTCCTGTTACAGCAAGGGTTTGATTTTTGGAAAAGCTCTTTCAAAAAGAATCAGCCTTCCAAGGAAACAAATGTCGTGTGATCAATTAACATACGAAATCTAAGATGGAACGGCTATTATGATAGATGATCCATGCCTCCTAAAAATGTTCTGTGAAGGTTTGGTCAAATTCCCATGAATGGTTTAGGAGGAGTTGCAGATAGAGGAGAAGTGTGACTAAATCTAAACATAACGTGATGCTAGCTTAGTGAGCTAGCTAAAAATGAAGAACAACAAAGAGGTTAACACCAACCGACTTTACTTATACGCCTGATTTACAGTATACATGATGTCAAGTACATCAAGTACAAGTTGGGGGTCTCGCTCGTCACGGTCCTTAGAAATTTAACATACTTCCATTGTGTATCAAATCAGATACGATTGCTTACTGCTCTAGACAGCTATTGAGTATCCTGTTACAGTAGGGGTTTGGTTTTTAAAAACCTCGTCCAATTCTGTTTATGCTTCCCAATAAAGGTTAGGTCAAATTCCCACGGATGGTTTAGGAACAGTTACGTATAGAAGACGACCAAGCGTGACGAGGATGGATGACAGACGACTAACGCTGGATGATAAGTAGTGATCCCAATGTGTCGTGCATGCTTTGCATAGCTCGTCCACATCTACAGTATTAAACATCGACTATATAAGTCAGTTGTCGATGATACAACATTCATTAGTGATACATGAACCGTACTGTAGAATATAGCAATCACACACTGCACTGCTCGTTACTGGGGAAAATCATTTCAGCGAGGTAGATAATCAGGACGGCATCGTGGCAAAACTTCTTCTGAACATGTTGTCGGCTCTGCTCTACCACAACAAAAAGAATTGTGGAATTGCTACCCAGTGACGTTATTTAGTAATACCGTGTAGACACATTACTAAAACTCTGACAAATATGTCTACATTATGTTGGATTTTTATTAGATTAAAAAATTGCATCTGGAGAAAGTTAAAAAAATCTTTTCAAAAAATATGAACTTGAAGTAACTTGACTTAGGAAAGAAAGTGGGCAGCAGAGCTGCTGTCGATTTTATTTTATTTTCGGACAATCTGATTTTCAATTAGATAAAATTTCAGATTTTCAAATATTAAAAATAACTACACGGATCTAACAAACATTGGATAACATTGAGTAACTGTTGATTGTTTAAATGTCATGTATCATGCAAAGCTTTTTTTTTCTTTTTCTTTTCTACACTCCGGTGCAGCAGGTGGCGCCAAGGTATTCCACCTCAACAGAAGAAGCTCTCGCAAAATGAGAGCATTTTGTGAGTAGAAGACATAACCGGTTCAACAAATGCCCCGCTATATTGTCCAACAAGGGGGTGGTTGGAAATTCATTCGCTCTGGAAGTGGTCCTGAGCTGAGAAACTCATAGCTCACGAGAAACTCATGAGACCGAGCCAGATGTTGTAACCGCACTTTTTCCTAGCATCATTTTCTTAGATCCCTGTCCTGGACTGTGCCATGAGGACAATTGTCATATTAAGGTCTGATAATTAAACCAGCTTTGAAAGTGTAGCTGAAAGTTGTAAGTCCTTGTTAGAAAAGCCAATAATCATATAATTCTGTTCGCCACTCGATTATTGTAATATCAACATTTAATATCGACTCGATTTTATTAGGCATATTCCTCTCTAGAGTAAAAGGTTTGTAGTGGAGACGTTCAGTTCTTTCTCGTCTATGTAGGAACAAACAGGAACAAATTCAGACCCACTGTCACACTCGTCAGACAATGTCAGCAGAGACGAGACATCACTTTGTAATAACTAGAACATGAAGCATAAACTATGACCTTTAGAAATCAGCACACATCAAAGCGATCTAATTAAATCAGGCAGGAAGTTAATGAGCATACTAATTAAGCGAATCACCATGTTAATTAGGAATATATCAATTTGCCAAGCATGTACCTGTCTCATCGTCGATGGTGAACCTTCCAAGGCCACTTCCATCGCGGATGGAGTACTGAACCTCGCCGTCTCTGCCCGTATCATCGTCGCGGGCTGAAACCCGAAGAACAGATGTCCCGATCCGTGCGCTTTCCTTAACCGAAGCATTCACGGCAAAATGGGAGAAATATGGCGCATAAAGGTTTTCGTTTACATCTACCACCTCCACTTCTACAAAACTAACCGAAAGCAAAGAAACCGGTCGTCCTCTGTCTTTGGCTCGAATTGTGAGGTTGAAGAATTGTTGAGTTTCATAATCCAGCTCCTTAGTTAAACGGATAGCTCCACTGATGGGATCCACCTCGAAGCGGCCGTCGTATTCGTTCCCAAGCGAATAGCGGGCTTCTCCGCCTGGACCGAGATCAGGGTCCTGAGTATCAATCCAAGCGATCACGGTACCGATCGGAAGATCCTCAAGAGCTCGGGCACTGATCACACTTGGGATAAACGCAGGAGGACAGTCATTGACATCGACTAGCTCGACATGAAGTGTGGTCACGGAAAATTTCTGAGCGCTTCGTTCTGCACGGTCTCGTGCCTCAACTTTCAGTAAGAAAGATGGCACGGATTCGTGGTCCAACTGTCCGGCAACATATACGATCCCACTGGAGCTGTTGATTCCAAACTGAGAGGTGCTCGTGAGCAAGGAATACTGAATCTCCCCATTTGATCCCAGATCTTTATCTGTGGCTTCTACCTGGATCACCTCCGTGCCAATGGGAGTGTTTTCAGGAACCCGTGCTCGGTATCCACTGCCTTGAAGAAACTGAGGAGCATTGTCATTGGCATCCTCGACATGGACCGTTAAGAGATGCCAAGCAGATCTTTGTGGCTGTCCCAAGTCGTATAATGTAAGGTTTAGAATGTAACGGTTTGTTCTTTCCCGGTCTAATGGCAAGAAAATCCTGATCTCGCCGCTGAGAGTGCCAATGGTAAAACTGCTATCTGTGTTACCACTTGAAATAGAGTACAGTATCTGGCCATTAAATCCTGTGTCGCTGTCATATGCTTTCACCTGGAACACGCTCGAGCCAATTTCCATATCCTCACGAACTGTGATATCTGTAGGGAAGGATTTGTCAAACTGAGGTGCTTGTCGGTTCACTGAGAACAAGTCAATGAAACCTTCCTCTATTTTGGGCTTGCTGTTGGCTTTGGCCTTTTTGAGCAGCTTTTCTGCGAGTCTCTGAGCTACATGTGTCTCTATACAGGTGAAGCTTTTAGGCGGGGATTTTCCCTGTGCTATGGATATGTTTACAAACATGGGGTCGGAGAACGTCTCCCCATCTGTGGCAGTGATTTTGAGGCTAAAAGTGCTTTTTGTGTTGGCGGTAAGAAGAGACCGGCGAAGAGTCATGACCCCGGAATCGGGATTTAGATCAAAGAAGCCATGCTCATTTCCTGAGATTATTTTATACTTCACAAGTTCCATCTCATCGATGTCTATGGCAGACATGGTAGCGATGACCTCACCGACCGGCAAGTCACGGGAAACCACACCAACGCAGGAGACTTTCTCAAACAGTGGCTTGTTATCGTTTACATTCTCAAGGTGCACCGTGACATTCACTTCACTCTCTCTCCTGTAGGGGGCACCCCAGTCTGAAGCCCGGACTACAAAGCTGAAGCTCTCTGAGGATGACTCAAAGTCCAATTCCTGCCTAGTTGTTATGGCACCATTAAACTGGTGAATGGTAAATGGCAGAGACATCAAACTTGCCATGCTGTATGTGATATAACTGTTCTCGCCATGATCTGCATCGAAAGCCGTGAGCACAACCACCGTTGTTCCAACAGGGATGCTTTCATTGACAAATACTTCATATGACTGTTGTGTAAATACTGGAGCATTATCGTTGGCATCTTCCAACAACACGCGAACCTTAGCCTTGAGATCACTCTCAACATCCATGACCTCAAGCTCAAAGTCTCGTTGCGTGAGTTTTGTAAGCCATCGTGATGTGCTAATCACTCCAGTCTCACTATTGACACTAAAAAATGCTGAATCTGCAGATGGCGTAAGGATGTATTCAACACTGGCTGGCTCGGGATGAAGTTTTACAGCTAACACGATTGTTTTGGGAGGCGCGATTTCACTCAGGTTGACCTCGTATACATCCTTCTGGAACCGTATTTCTATGGGACTCGGTCTGGACAATTTAAGACGCACCACTTGAACCTCTGATGACTTTTGTGGAGTGCCTCGATCTCTTGCCTGCAAACTCAGATTCAGCCCGAAAGGGTAACTTTCCCAATCTAGATGCTCAGGAGCTTTGAGGACAAACTCACTAGATCCTCTCTCCTCCCCTTCCCTGTCTGTTCTTATTCTTTCAACGCTAAACAGATAGAACGGGTCTCCGTCTACAATGTCTACTGCCTCAATCTCCCCGTTCAGACCTGTATCGGCATCCTCAACGGTCACCACGGCGACTGCTGGCGTAGCCTCAGCCCAGACAGGTGCTAGTGTGGCAACACCGAGTGCGGGTGCGTGCTCATTGATCCGTTCCACGTGGACGAAGAGTTTTGCTGTGCTGCTGACACCGTTGTTGCCATAAAGCTTCATCCCACGGTCCACAGCCTGGATTTCCAAATCGTACCGGCTTTGAGTGTCCACATTCAGCTTACCACTGAGGGAAACAACACCGCTGGTTGGGTGCACAGCAAAAAGTTCCATCTTTTCTTTGAAGAAATAGTAAAACTCCCCATTAGATCCAGTGTCCGCATCTGTGGCTGTGACTTGAGCAATGCTGGTGCGCAGCGGTGTGTTTTCCGCAATCGTAACTGAATAAGTAGTCGGGGAAAAAAGAGGTCGAAGGTCATTCATATCCAGCACTTGTACGCTCACTTTGGCCCATGCCTCGACTGTTTCGCCCTTAATGGACGCTTTGACTGTCAGCTGGTAGTTATCCTGAATCTCCCGGTTCAGAATGGCAGCATTTCCTCCTTTGGTGCGTATACGGAGGAAGCAGAAATCCCCTAGAGTGTATTCTTCTGCCTTGAAAAATCCCTCGTCGTCCCCGGACGTGATCCTGTAGCGTACTTCCCATGAGCGCTGTTGGAGATCCACGCCCATTCGCACCTGGCTGACCGCGTACGTCCGCGCCGCCGAGTTCTCGTACACGGACGCATGGTACAGAGCCTGGGTGAACTGAAGCCGTGGCCTGTCACTCTGGCAGCGGACCTGAGGAGGTGGTGACAGGAAGAACACAAGGGCCAGACAGAGGAGGAGAGCGGCCCGAACGCCCGCCCAGAGGGCCATGATCATTGTCTTGCCATCACCAAATTCATCCTGGAGAAAGAGAGAGGGAGAGAAGAACAGAACGAGCGATTAGTCATTGCAACGACACGTGTTCACACCTTTCACGTCCATGCTATGAGGTAGCTAATGTTTCTTAATTCACTTTTTTCATTTTTATGCAACTTGAGGTGCTAATGTTGTTCTCTTTTTACTAAGTTGGTTCTTTATTTCCTATATGTGCCACAAATGAAAAGCTCTAACCATGCTTTAAGTACTTTAAGTCAAAATTGAAAATTGAATCAAGAATAGCCTACTATTAAATTTTTAGTAAACAGCACACCACATATTCACTTCACATCGCACACCACATATTTATGCTTTGATAAAAACTAATGATGTCTTAGGAACGTTTTATCTGTAGGCTTAACAGATTTACCCTGCAGGGTTTTAATAAAGCGCTCATTTAGGGTTGTATTAGGATCTGAGAGCGAGCGGTTAATAAGTTCCACAAAGATTTCGTTTTCTGAATTTAATTGCTACTCTGCATCATTTAGTTTGGTCTGTAGAAGTAAAAGGGATTAAACTGTTAAAAACATACGGTAAGTTGTTTGGTTCAGGTAACAACTGTAAAATTGATCTAGACCTGCATTCAGAAGATGAACGACCCCTTCGTGAAATTCATTTTCTCTCGCACTTATTCACTACACCTCTTATCCCGTAAAGAGTCAAGGGAGGCATGGAGTCTATCCAAGGGGACTTGGGGGACTAGGCGGGGTACACTCTGGACAGGGTGCCAATCCATTGCAAAACACAAACATGCACATTATGGGCAATTTTGGGAACGTCAATGAACCTAATCTGCATGTCTTTGGCCTGTGGGTGGAAATCAGAGTACCTGGAGGAAACCCACCAAGCATGGGGAGGAACATGCAAACTCCATGCACACAGACTTCTGAGGTAAATCCTAACATTGCAGAACGTTCTGTTTCGCCCTTCCACTATCGGTATAAAAGGAACCAGTGACTCAAACACAAACTGACAATTTTCATTTTCATTTTATTCCATTTTTTCCGTACAGTCTATTCAGTCCTCAAAGCTTCTGTACTTCAAACCTTTTCAAACTGGAGAATATGGAAACATTATCATTTGTGTTTATGATGAACCTCATTTTAGAGAATGACATCAGAATCCAGGCATCAAAATGGGACTGCAGCTCACACACACACACACACACACACACACACACACACACACACACACACACACAATTATATATGAGAGAAAAACCAACGAGGGAGTAGCACAACTCAAAATAATTACACAGAACGAGAAATCAAAAATACATTTGAAACGCACACACACACACACACACACACACACACACACACACACAAAAATCCCACATATCCTCGGTTTCAGAAAGAACCTGCGGGTTCAGCAGTGTGTGTGTGTGTGTGTGTGTGTGTGTGTGTGTGTGTGTGTTCTTGTTTTAGATTCTGATTGTTTTCCTGAACATCCCACAGGACGGACAAGCCTCGGTTCAACCCACAGCAATGTAGCATAACACACACACACACAGACACACACACAGACACACACACACACAAAGGAACAGCATATCATGGCACCACAGTGGTCAGTCTGTGTATGATTCAGCAGCACACAGACACGAAGAATGATGTCGTAAAAAACACAAACTCACAAATTGTGGTGTATAATTACAAAAAATGTGAAGATCAGCATGTTTTTTTTTCTTTATTTCTTGTCTTTGGCTCATTTTTGTTCTGCTTTCCTCTCTTTTTCTTTTCTGTCATTTTCTTTGACTTTATGAACGCTACAGAGTGAAAAAAAAATTGTTCATAATCAGCACAATGTTTCTACATTAGAAACATCTACAAACACTAACATTAGAAGTTCTTTAGACTTAATTTGAGCTACATGCTAGCATGTGACAAGTCACTGAAGTTTTCCTTCTTGTGGGCGTGGCCTGTCCAAAAAAAAATTTATTTATTGAATGTAAAGTAGTAACTATGTACTGCTTCGAAAGCTAGCTAGATAACCAATGTGAAAACATTTTGTGTGATTGTCATACTAGCTTAGTTTTGCAGATCAGCAAAACAGGCTAACAGTACTAGCTACACACTGTACACTACTTTTTATACACAAGAATTACCAACAATTTCTTCTGTTTCCTGTTTCCTAATTTTTGCATAATGTTTCTGTAAAGTGTGAAAGGAGATGAGATGAAATGACAGCCATTACTCTGTTAAACGTTAAACAACAAAATTGAAGCTAATTTAGTAGTAAAGAAGTGCATTTGTGTGCGAGGAACTGGAGAAATGTAACAGTATGAAGTAGGATTTTTCTCTTTCTGATGATTTGTTCGAGCCATTTGTTTGGATTTGTTGATGTACAGCGTCACAGCTAATTTGTGTAAAACCGGACGTAAATTGTCGCTTGTAGCTGAAATATTAGCTCAGTATTGTGTATATGCGAACTTGGCTATGGGGAAATTTATGACTAAATACCTATGTTCTTATGCTTTAGTATACACTATGATAAAAAAATTTCTAGCAGCATGTACACTATGCAAGATCCTGTGTAAAATTACTAGCTGCGTGTGCACTAGATCCGGGGCAAAATTACTCATAGCATGTATGTGAAATCTTGTGGAAAATTACTAGCAACATGCACACTAGATCCCATGGAAATTCATTAGCAGTGAGTACATGAAATTCTGTGGAAAATTACTAGCAGCATTAAGTGAGAACTTATGGACACTAGATCTTATGGAAAATTACTAGTAGCGTGTATGCTAGGTCCTGTGGAATATTACTAGTAGCATGTACGTGAGATCCTGTGGAATATTACTCAAAGCTTTATGTAAAATCTTGTAGAAAATTATTAGCAACATGTAGACAGGATCCTGTAAAAGTTACTAGCAACATGTACGCTACATCCTGTCATGAATGACTAGCCGTGTGTACGTGAGATTCCACTATCCCACTGATCATGTCTATTGAAAAAAACTGACATAAAATGTCTCTTGTCATTAAAACCTGCATCCGTATCATGTATGTATACTAATACCTGGTCACTGTTTTGATCAGTAATGTGAACCGGTAATGTGATAAGTAGGGTGAGCCGCGTAATCTAGCTGCAGTATATGAGCACCGCTACTCCGACGCCGCTATAATCAGGCAGAACGGCCTTTAGGGAAAATGTAGAAACCCTTTAACCAAAGTAAAATGAAACACTGTGTTGTGTTCTTCACAATCCCTTATATTCTGAGTGTAAAGAAATGCTGCATTTCATCAAAGTATTTGTGTGTGTGTGTGTGTGTGTGTGTGTGTGTGTGTGTGTGTGTGTGTCCTTATCATTAATTGCAGAAGGATCGCTTTTCCCAGTAGCAGTGTTACACATAAGCTGTCATCCTCAGCCAAGAACACACACACTGAAACCACTAATGAGCATATGTGTGTGTGTGTGTATGTGTGTGTATGCCAAATTGGGAAAAGACCCTAGAGGAAAAATGAAGAGAGGACAGAGTTCAAAGCCCTCAAAAAGACGGAAATAAATTGAATTATGTATATATAAATAAGTATATATAAACGTGTGTGTGTGTGTGTGTGTGTGTGTGTGTGTACTGCTATACTTCTCACCGGATGGATTTTACTTTTATTAGCAATCTAAAAGGATTCTGCTGAGCCTCAGATCAAACACAGTCCAGAGGTGTGTGTGTATGTGTGTGTGTGTGTGTGTGCATGACCCGATTAAGTCTATCATTGGTGAAATCTTTACTGCGGCAAAAACTGGGAACACGTTGCCGAGTAAACGTGTGCATGTGCGTGAGTGCGTGAGTGTGTGTGTATGTCTGTGTTGTACCAGCGCCGGATGCACCTTAGTTCACTTTATCCAAGAATAGAAATCTGAACCTGACTCATTCAGCTTTTGCCACACACACACACACACACACACACACACACACACACACACACTCAGAAAGAATGGAGTCGGCCAAGCAGGTTTAATGCACAACTGTCGGCCTGTATGGCTTTGCAAGCCTCCTTTCTCTTTCTCTCACTTACACATACAGACACACACACACACTTAGTCCTAATTCTGTTCTTTCAAAGTACTGGTGGGGCAGAGTACGAGAGAACTAATTACTAAAAAATTTAATATGCACAAGCGTCACACTACAAAAAGATTAAAAGATATGTATTTTTTTTTTGTTTTTTGTTTTTACATTTTTATTAATCTTCATTCCGGTGTCTAATGAAACATATAGGGGAAAAAAAAAAAAAATCTGCATATGCAAATAAAGTGTAAATAAGTGCACACACCATAGAATGTGCTGTGTGTACAGTCAGCAAACTTGGCAGCACTTCATTTATGCAGATTATGCAAATAAGCCCAGGCTCTCCCAGCATGCAGCGTCTGCATATTAATGAGCTTGTAACGGAAAGTGGGCGGGGCTCGCGGGCTGAAATCGGACAGCGGGCCAGTGGGAAGCTGTGTGCGGTCCTGGCGACCAATCAGGCGAGAGAGGGCCTTACGGTTCAGAGCACAAAAGGAGAAATTCCTTCACACACACACACACACAGATTATCTCACATTCTGTCAGTCTAACTTTCTCTTCCTTTCTCTTTCTCCTTCTGTCTCTGTCTTGTTCACATCAGTCTCGCTATCTTTTGAAATTCATATTCTATTTTCTATCTCTATTTATCAATCTTTCATATATATTTTACTTCTTATCTTAATTTTTGGATGAAATCAGTCATTCCCTAGTCTCTTTCTTTTTTCGTCCATATTCAATCCTCCTTCTTTTCAATCCTCTCTCCATCCATCGTTCATCTATGCTCTTTCTCTCCTTCTCTTTTTGTCTCTCTCTCTTCCTCTCAACTTCATTCCGTCTCCATCTCCATTTATATCCTTCTTTTTCTGTGTGTGTGTGTGTGCGCGTGTGTGTGTGTGTGTGTGTGTGAATAAGCGCAGTGTTTAGAAACGTCTGAAGTCAGCCAATTTAGACCTGAGAGGGGAAAAAAGGACAGACAGCGAGCGCGACAGAAAAAGAAAGAGAGAGTGACAGAGTGGAGCTATTAGGCAGCAATATACTGAATTCCCTTTATCTCAGATATCATGGACCCAAGTAGTGCTGGGACACACACACACACACACACACACACACTCACACACCAGTGCGTAATGGGAAATCTCAGCTCCCAGCAGATCGAGTTCCGCCTCCCTTTTCTCCTCGCTTAGCGATTTGATCCTTCCTTTGTTACTTCTGCTCCAGCACACACACACACACACACACACACACACACACACACACACACACACACACACACTTACCAATCCATGTTCTTGCTTGCTGTGGGTTAATTACAACAGGCTTGGAAAGATAATCGCTTCGTGTTTTATCAGAGTTTACAAAATCATTACAAAATTGTCTTTCAATTCCCGATTAATTAACATCCCACTCGTTTAAGTGATGTCGTTAGGTGAGTTCTCTAAGTTGCACCTTCAGATGACTACAGCTGTGAATAGGAACTGGACTGTTGATTCAATTAGATTTTTGCGCATTCAAGTTGATTCAATAACGCTAATCTTTATATCGCTAATTTGTTTTGAATAATTCAATTATTATTAAAAAACATCCAACAAGCACAGAAATGCCGTGTTACTCGTGCTGTCGCTTGTGTAACTGATACCATTTCTACAAAGTGATCATCGTTTTCCATCCCAAATTCTCCTCCACAATCCAGTCCAGAAGGTGGCGGTAATGCACATCAACTCAACAAGTGAAGAAGCAATGTTCTCACAAGATATGATTGTTTGTGAAAGATGGAGCAGCTTTGTAGGGTCTCTTATTCAATTAATTGAATCAACCCCAAAAAAAAAATCTATTCAATTGCACAGCGCTACAGATGAGCCAACTTCATGGCTGGTTTTACAGTCGCAGAGTCGCTCCACGAGATTAAATGCAACTACAAAAATCGGTAAACCGTATCCTGCGCCGCTCCTCAATTACATAGACAATGTCATTTTTGTTTTTGTATGAGGAGAATAAAACTCTTTATTGCTGATACTGTAAAATAATCAGCTGCAATGTGAAAAGCCTGAGGCAAGTGACAGTGACGGCCAGAACACAGAATAAAGTGAGGCTGTCAGTTTCATGTTTAAATTACAGGGAGAACGAAACGGGATCGAATTAAATTAAGAGCAAGAGAGAATCAAGATCGAGTCCAAGTGAAAGTGAGACAGAATTGAGTCTAGACCAAAGTGAGACCAAATCAAGATCAAGTCCAAACAAAAGTGAAACAGAATTGAGTCCAAACAAAAGTGAGACAGAATCAAGTTCAAGCCCAAATACAAAAAAAGTGCGACCAAAGCAAAATTGGATCCAGACGAAAGTGTGACCAAATCAAGATCATGTCCAAATTAAGTTGGGACAGAATCAAGTTTGAGTCCAAATAAAAGCAAGATCAGCTCCAAACAAAAACAAAACAGAATCATTGAAACACAAGCGCGACACTGTCAAGATCGAGTCCAGACAAACGTGAGACAGAATCGAGTCCAAACGGAAGTGAGACAAAATCAAGCCCAAACAAATGCGAGACAGAATCAAGATTGAGTCCAAATGAAACTGAGACCAAATCAAGATTAAAACATCGAATCCTTTTTTAGGCCAGGACTTTACCTCAGCCTCCTGTGTGCATTGCGTCAGTGATTATCCTCGCTTCCTGCCAAACTCTACACCGTGTTCGGTGACACCAATACCTCAAGTCAATACAGAAAACGTCTCGAGACTGGACTCAGGGCCAAGATACAGATACAGAGAGTGGCATTGTGTTACACCTCAAATGTCCATCATCACTTATTTCCCAGACTTTCTCCTGACTGATGCAAAGTGCAGGAGCGCAAAGCTGAGCACACACACACCCAACCACACACACACACACACACACACACATACAGACTCCCTCTCTCTCATACACACACACACGGTTTACATCACAGTGAATAATGTAAGTAACTGTGAAGGCTTCTGCTTCAGCTTTAACTCAGGAGCTGTGATTGTTATTAAACGCTACCATGTGTAACATGTTTTTGGGTTTAGATGACGGATGACCATCCTTGACGCCTTTATAAACATTTTTTTTTAGCCTTTATAAACGCAGCACTACAGTTTTGATGGAAGTTTCCTTCTCATGCTGCCTAGTACCTGTGCTCGCTACTAGATTACTCAGCAATAAATCTTCCTAACATTAGTAGAAGTTTTTAGCTCTGACAAATTTTTTTGCACAAAATTCCAATGCGAGGAGGGGGGGGGGGGGGGGGGGATTATCCTAACGTTAACATACTAATAATAACAACAACAATAATAATAAATTCAGCAAGCATAATATTCCTTTTCATTCTATTTAATAGCTGTGTTAAATCGCTAGCTGCATTATGAGGCGTTACTCAGCAGAAAGTATTTCTAACATTAGCAAAAAAAGGTTAGCTAGCATGAGATTTATTTTTTTTCATGATTCTTTTCTAGTAGCTGTGTTAGCAGCTAGCTCTGTTATGGGGCGTAATTAGACAGTAAGCATTGCTAACACTAGCAAAAAGTTAGCTAGCATAATGTTCTTTCATATTTCTTAGTCGCTATGTTAGCTAGCTTGCTGTGAATTGGAACACTACTCAGCAGTAAGTATTCCTAACATTAGCAAAAGTTTGCTAGCTATCAAAATGTTTCCTTCTCATGCTGCATTAGTTACCTAGCTGCGTCATGGGACATGTCTGATCCAGCATGATTAATGTCCTAACATTAGCAAAACTTTGTTAGCTAGCTGTGTTGTGGAACATGACTCAATAATAAATGTAATTCAAATGAGCAAAAGGCAATTAGCTAGCACAATATGTCACTTTTATGCTGCCTAGTATTCATGTTAGCTAGATTTCTGCCTTATGTGGGTTATTCAGCAATAAGTATTTATAAATTAGCAAAAAAAAAAAAAAAAAGTGAGTTAGCATAATGTTTCTTTCATTCTACTTAATAGCTATGTTAGCTGGGCAGCTGTGTTATGGGACATGACATTACTCAGCAGGACATATTCCTAACATTAGCAAAACTAGCATGACATTTTCCTTTCATGACGTCTAGTTTTCATAATTAATTAGCAAAACTTTGTGAGCTAGCATTAGATTTTCTTTTCATAATGTCTAATAGCTGTGTTAGCTGGCTAGCTGTGTTATGAAATATGACTCAGTAGTAAGTATAGTTAACATTAGCAAAAGTAAGTTAGCTAGCATAATATTTCACTTTCATCTTTCTTGGTATCCTTGTTAGCTAGCTCTCCGCATTATAGTACATTACTCAGTGTGAAGTATTCCTAAAAAAAAAAAAAAAAAAAAAAGAACGAGTTTCTTAATGTTTCTTACATTCTCCTTAATAGCTGTGTTAGCTGGATAGCTGTGTTATGGGACATTACTCAGCAGGACATATTCCTAACATTAGGAAAACTAGCATGACATTTTCCTTTCATGACATCTAGTAGCTGTGTTAGCTTGCTAGCTGGAATATGACACAGTAGTAAGTTGAGTTAACATTAGCAAAGAATAATATAGCAAAGAACAAGTTAGCTAAAATAATATTTCACTTTCATTCTACCTTGGATCCGTGTTAACTAGACATTACTCAGCACAAAGTATTCCTAAAATCAGCAAAACTTTAACTAGCATGATATTTTTTCCTTTCATGTTGGCTAGTAGATTAGTTAGCTTGCTAGCTGTGTTATTTGGCATAATTAGGCAGGAAGTATTGCTAAGATCAGCAAAAATTTGCTGGCCAGCATGATGTTATAATTTCATGCTTTTTAGTAGCTGTGTTAGTAACTAGCTGTGATGAGGACCATTACTCAGAAGAAACTATTCTTAACATTAGCAAAACTTTGTTAGCTAGCTTGCTGCCTTTGTGGTCCATAATTAGACAGTAAGTATTATTAAGATCAGTGAACGTGGTTACAGAAGTTAGCGAGGTGATGTGGGTCAGTGAACAGGTACGAGTATTAGGACGGTGCTCAGTGTAAAAGACGGACGCTGATCCTGTAAACACAGCAACAAGTGAAGAAGTGTAGCGTTTGTGATTTGACAACATAACAATGGTACTGCAGGCGTTTGCTTAGCCTTTTGACTTCAAGTAACACCACTGCCCACACACACACACACACACACACACACACACACACACACACACACACATACACACACACCCCTCTAAAACACTAGCTGGATAGATTCCAGATGTGTAATCATACATGTACACACACACACACACACACACACGCAGACTGGAGTGAATCTGGTAAGTTCATCAAGGATGATGAAGAGAGCGGTGCTGTGGCCAGAGTATCAGTTACAGTAAAGAATAACACACACACACACACACACACACACACACACACACACATAACACACTCTCACCCAAATAACCTGGAGCTCCAGTTCAATCTCTCAATCATCCACCTCATTATACACAGACACGCCTGCAACTTCAATTAGTTTGTGTGTGTGTGTGTGTGTGTGTGTGTAAATGTCCAGCTGCTGTTCCAATCTTTACTCAAGACGTCTAAGTGTACTTACAAACTAAAACAATGATCGAGAGAAAGAGACAGACAGAAAGAGAGAGAGATGGATAGAGGGAAAATGAAGTGATAAAACAGTCACTGAGAAGGAGAAAGGAATGAGATGAGATGAAAAAGCATAAGCAGATCAAAAGAAAGGAGAAAACAGGACAGAGAAAGAAAGGAAAAGAAAAAGAAGATATTAAAAGAGAAGAAAAAAAGAGGGGGAAAAAAGAACAAATAAAGGAAGTATAGAACAAAAAATGAGAAAGAAATTACAAGAGGAAAAACAGCTGGAATCAAATTTCTTTTGTGTGTCAACATACTTGGCGAATAAAACCCGAAAGAAAGGAGAAGGGAAAGATTAATGGAGAAAAATAGAAAGAAGCAAGAAAGAAAACAGAGAGAGAAATAGAGCAAAAAGAACAGAAGAAAGGCGGAGATGAAGTAAAAAAAACATGAAAGAAAAAACGAGACATGGACAGGAAACAGAAGGGACAAAAGTAAAAAAAAAAAAGAGAGAAAGAAGTGAGATTTAAAAAAGAGAGAGACGGAGAGAAAGAGTGAAGAGCATGAAGTAAGGAAAGGAGCGACAGGTGGAGAGAGAAGAAACAGAAATATGGGTTGAGAACAAAAGAAAAACAGAGACCAAGTCCTGAAAGTACCTACGACTCCATACACACACACACACACACACACACACACACACACACACACACACACAAAGGGCCAATGTCTTGGATGAACAAGGCTGGTAAATCGCTTTAGCAGTGATGGGGTGAGTAACAGTACACTTACACACACACACACACACACACACACACACACTCACACACACACACACACAGGTAAACGATTCCCACCTGCCCAAACAGAATGAGCTAAAATTACAAATATGATACGACCTTGACCTCACACACACACACACACACACACACACACTCATTAACATGCACACAGTAGGCACTCAACAGCTTTATCACTCCTAGTTCATATTCATTGTATTCATTGATTTTCTTTTACACAAATGAGTCCCATTTATATTCATATATTCTTTAACACACCTACAGTTATTAATGCACACACACACACACACACACACACACACACACACACACACACACACACTGCTGACTGACACACTCTGATATTAGCAGCACTAAAAGAGTGCACTTGGGTCCGGTCAGAAGTCTGAGCTACAGTTTATTCGTCGCTATGGCGATATTTTCGTCCTCGTACGCTTCAAGATCAAGGGCTCTAGATAAGGTTCGGGGTTTGGACAGGTACCACAGGGTCACACTGTCATGCTCGGGCCAGTCTGTGGTGACACATACAAACACACACGCCGTCACACACTGTCCTCGAGTGTATTCACAACACACACATCTCCAAAAAAAATGTGGCCACAGCATGTGTGTGTGTGTGTGTATGGACTGATGGAGTTGTTAAATAAACGATGGAAACAGACATGGCGCTTCCCCCCTTCTCTCTCTCTCTCTCTCTCTCTCACACACACACACACACACACACACACACACACACACACACACACACACACACACACAGTCTCCTTTCTCACTTACTTACAAGCTGGACAGGAGCAGCTGTACAGACTCAAACATGAGCGCTTTAACATGTGTAGACACACACACACACACACACACTCACACACACACACATAGAGAGAGAGAAAGTTTGTGTGCAGGATCTTCATGAGGAGCAGTTGGCAAAAGAAAGAAAAGGAAAAACAAGTGAAGAAAAGTAAAGAATGAGAAAAAAGAGAAAGAACAATAGAAATAGAAAATTAAAAAAAGATACAAATGAAAGAACAAAAGAAAAGATCAAAGAGCACAATGAGTAAATAGATACATAAACACCACACACACACACACACACACAGACACACAGACACAGACACATTCTCATATATTATACACACACTTACAGTACATCACTCTCATACAAACTCATACACATTACACACAATTAGACACAAGACACTGGACATGCACATATTACACACACACACACACACACACACACACACACACACACACACACACACAGGACACCACCACATATTACACACACACACACACATCTGTGTCTTTATTCATGTTTTAGCTGTTTGTCAGAAACCAGTGTTCTCAGGATAACAGAAAAGCCTGTGGAGACTCTGTGTGTGTGTGTGTGTGTGTGTGTGTGTGTGTGTGTGTGGTTATTCTTTGGAGCAAGTCTATATGATTGCTGATGTAAAACTGGAAACATAATTATGACCTTTATTCACCACAGCTCTGTGTGTGTGTGTGTGTGTGTGTGTGTGTGTGTGTGTGTGTGTGTGTGTGTTTTGTGTGTGTGTGCTACACAGAAATGAATTTCAGTTATCTTTTTATCGCTCCCTCTCCAGGGTCACAAAAGCAGCTTATCATCTCACAGCCTGACCTGTGTGTGTGTGTGTGTGTGTGTGTGTGTGTGTGTGTGTGTGTGTGTGGGTGTCTGTGTGTGTGTGGATGATTTTTCAGAGATAGAGACACATGTATGAATATGAGTGTGGCACGTTATCTAAGTGTGTGTATGTGTGTGTGTGTGTGTGTGTGTGTGTGTGTGTGTGTGTGTTAGCATTAGCATGTGAATAGCCCTTGGGTCATTGAGATGCGGTTGCCATTGACAGCCAGCTGCCTTACACGTTAGGTCAGTAAGGTCCGATCTGCAGTCTACGGTGTGTGTGTGTGTGTGTGTGTGTGTGTGTGTGTGTGTGTGTGTGTGTGTGTCTACCCCTTTGTCATGTAAAGCATACTTCCCTGAGCAAACACACAAGAACACACCTCGGAGACAGACATGACAGTGTAATACCTGCAGGTAGACATGTCACTCTGTGTGTGTGTGTGTGTGTGTGTGTGTGTGTGTGTGTGTGTGTGTGTGTGTGTGTGTGTGTGTTGATTTAGTGTGTTGTTGCCATTTCAGACTGTCAGCACCACAGATTTATTGCTAATTAGGTTAGAGCTGCACTCTTGACCTGTCAGTACGAAGTGTGTGTGTGTGTGTGTGTGTGTGTGTGTGTGTGTGTGTGTGTGTGTGTGTGTGTGTTTGGAAAGGGATATAGAAACAGCAGATTTCAAATGTCAGCCAGACAGCCCATCCAATCCTACTGACACACACACACACACACACACACACACACACACACACACACACACACACACACAGGACAGTGTGTTATGATTACAGGTGTTAGTTGTGTAAGTGAGCCTCATTCCTTCTATCTGTTCCTCATGTCTGTATTTCTTACTTTCTTTCATTTTCATGTCATCAACTTTCTTGCTTTATTTTTTCCCGTACGCCAGCAAGTTCTTACTTTCTTATTCCAGCAACTTTATTTTTCTTATGACTTTTTTCCTTCTTTCTCAACACTGTAACTTTTCTTTCTTTCTTTCTCATGCCAGCAACTTTCTTGCTCTTTCTTTCTTATCCCTGAAACTTTTTTCCCTTCTTTTTCATGTCAGCAATTTTCCTTCTTTCTTTCTTTCTTTCCTGCAAAAAAAATTCTTCCTTCCTTCCTTTAATTTTTTCTTTCTCATGTCAGCAACTTTTTCTTACTTTCTTTCATTTTCATCCCTGCAATTTTCCTTTCTGTTTCTTTCTTCCTTTCTCATGTCAGCAACTTCCTCGCTCTTTTTCTTCTTTTGTTCTTCTTCCTCTTTCCCGTATACTAGCAACTTCTTTTTATTTCTCATCAGCAACTTTGTTTCTTTCTTTCCCTGCAATTTTTCTTCTTTCTGTCTTTCTTTCTCATGTCTGCAACTTACTTTTTCTTTCATCTTTCTTTCTTTTTTTTCCCATCTCAGCAATTTTATTTCTTTAGGTGTTTCATACTTTTCCTTATGCTAACAATTTTCATTTTCTTTTTTTCTTCCCTTCTTTCTATTTTACTAAATTTTTCCTTATATTTCTTAATTTTTTTTCTCATGCGTGTGATTTTCTTTCTTTCTTTCTTTCTTTCTTTCTCAGACAAAAAATTTCTTTCTTCACTTTCACTCATCTCACAATCAAACAGTTGGGTCACATTTTAGTTTTGTTAGTTACAGTAATAAGCCTGGGCGAGAAGAATAAATGCTGACTTCACACTGTGACATCACAACACTAGTCCTGAGGAAATCTCTGTTCTGTGATGTAACAGTTTCCATGACGACTTGGCCCAGAAGTGCTCGCTAGTTATTAATGAAGAAGCTTCACTGTGAATTTGGACAGTGTGGTGCAAGTGAGAATAATGCATGCTGGGAAATCAATGTCACTCTCCATTTACTGCCAAAGCTGTTGCGCGCACACACACACACACACACACACACACACAGAGCCAAAATTGACATATTGATCATGCACTCTTTAGTGTGCTTGAGATTCTACTTGTTAAATCGGTCCTCAGTGAACTGGAGAGGAATCACTCACACCCACACACACACACACACACACACACACACACACACACACACACCACCCACTTTCTCTCTTCTGTGCTGAACTGGCATAAATGTATGAGCAGGAATTTAAATTCCTGTTTCAACCTGAACAAATAATTAGCTTATACATACACACATGGACACACACACACACACACACACACACACACACACACACACACATACAGCAACACAGCTGTTTCTAAAAATATAATTACATGGGAACATCTGGATTCTAACTTGACCAGAAGCACAAACACACCTACAAATACCCTAAGGGATGAATGAGGTCCCCATAATGCTCAGACCTCACAAGTGTGTGTGTGTGTGTGTGTGTGTGTGTGTGTGTGTGTGTGTGTGTGTGTGTGTGTATGACTACTCAGCCGATCTGATATTGTACTCAAGGAAATTAAATCTGTTCCCGGTTCCTGTGCCCATATGTAAATGACTCAGTGATGCGTGTCTTTGTGACTCGAGTGTTTTGCATTTGTTTGCTTGTTTATTTGTTTACTTGTTTGTTACTCTTAGCGACGACCCTTCACGGTTTTTTAATCTCGCTGTTCATTATCCATTAATTACGCAAAATGAATGTAGTTTCCGGTTACTAGGAATTGACATACTTGGTTTCCGATGATGTCATAAGGGGCCTTAAATCAGCTGACCAATCACCAGCCTCGCTTCACTCTGTACTTAGTGAAACTGTAGAGTCTCTCGTTTATTTCTCTCTCTCTCTCTCTCTCTCATTCTCTCTGTCTCCCTTCAAACACAGTACTTACTTCAGGGTGTGTGGGTGTACGTGTGACTGAAAGACAGAGAAGAAGATGGCATTTGACCAAACTATTACACACTTTCACTGAGCAGCTTGATGCCTCCGCAGTGCTTCACACACACGCACACACACACACACACACACACACACACACACACACACACACACACACACAAAGAGAGAGAACAAACCTTTAGTGTCAACCAATGTCTCTTCAAACTCCCAGCTTCTAGTTTTACACTGACCTTCCTGTCCTCCCACTCTTAGTCTTCAAAGTGTGTGTGTGTGTGTGTGTGTGTGTGTGTGAACTCAATACTCACACCCTCAAGTATCATGAAGAGACCATAAAGATTAATGAAGCTCATCAAGAACGAAGAACAGCCATGCAAAATTTATCACACACTCATACACACACACACAAATCTAGTTTTCACAATAACCCTTACGAATGTAAATTAATAAACAATACTCTACGTACAGTGCGACAAAGTGGGGACACGTACTAGGGACCCATACTCAAATCCCAAATTCTGTCTCATCTGTTGTCCCTCAACGGTGCCTGGTCATGTCTGTCCCTCTTTAACTTTACACTACCCCTCTCATCTGCCCCACTGCTATTCCTACAGTAAAAGGAAAGGTACCCAGTTGATCTGCCCCGTTCTACATCCTCATACACACTATCTGTGGCTCTTTATTTAACCGTTAAACACTACGTGAGTCTCACATTCTCCATCCTATTATTCCAAAACAGCACCCTGTCTCACCTGCTTCCTTTCTGGTAAGTAATATTCTCACCACTCATAAACGGTACCCACTTGATCTGCCCCCTTTCTACTCATAAACAGTCTCACTGGCCTACGAGTTTACCACTAAACAGTACCACTGTGACACCTGTCTTTCTTTTGTTTAACCATTAAATACAAACAGAGTCTCAATTTCCCCATCAGGTAATTCCAAAACACAGTTTTCCTGTCATCGTCTTTTTTTTTGTGTGTGTGAATGATACCCTAGTTTTACTGCCCCTCTTTTCTTGCTAAACAGTACACTACAGTATTCTTTTTGCTCTTGAACACTATCTTGGTCTACATTATCTGCCCTGTTATTATCCTGCCATACCTTACCACCACCACCCCCCAGCTACACCAGTCCCTGGTTTGATCACTGAATATTACCCAACTTTCCCAATCTTATTATTCCAAAGAAGCATTCTTATGCTACTTTTTACCCCAAAACACTGAAGCTTCACCTTTTACAGGTACCCCACTACACCAACTATACCCTGTCACACCAACCACTTGTTTCACTGCTAGACACTACCCGAGTCCCACCTTCTCTATTTTATTATTCCCAAACAGTGAACTTTATCAGTTGCGTACCCGTTTCATCTGCCCTTCATTTAATGGCTTCCAGTTACCCACCTCATCTGTCCCTTTTTACTTATATACACCGTCCAATATGGTCTACAATATCGGCCCTGTTTATACAGATATTGTCCGGAAATTGGGTCCTCCAGTAACAGGCATGTGCCCATTTTTTCCCCATTTCTCACTCACTTAGGTATGTGGCCTCCCCATCAGCAGATATGTGAAGGGGCGGGTCTGTTAAATATGGCACGGCTGGTGTGAGTTAATGGCTAAAGAGCTCTGGCTTTGTCTGATCAATAAAAGGGAGGTATGGAGCTCAGTTCGAGGTTCGTTAGTCAGGAGAAAGAGTGGCATATTTAGAGGGCCCTGTCATATGCCTCGCGGACTTTAAAACATCTGACATCGTTGCTCAGCAGCCTGCCGAGGGTCAGCCACTGGAGGATTGTGCTAGCTGTCGAGCACTTTAGATTTCATTTAAGGTCAGTTGTTGCAACTCATCCGCCGAAAGGAAACCGGCCACTGCCTTGACGTTAAGACCCCCATTCGGGATTACCGTCACAGCAACAGGAGGACGACAGCCATGCCAGTTTAGAGGTAAATGCTGGATATGCCGCTACAGCAGTCTTGCAGTCTACGATGCCCTGGACTGGCTCGCCGCTGCCCCTACCAGACCGCAATAGCCATTGCAGCAAGGTCGCTTCCAACTCCCGCTACCTGCTTCTGCAAATATGCTGCTAAGACGCCTGCGAGAGGTGCTTCCTTTTTGGGCACTACACCACTCTGTCATCGCCATCGCTCGCCAGCCTCGTGCAAACATGCCGACTGGACACTACTCTCCACCCACACATGCACATCCTCCCTCTTTCTCGTTCCGCTCTTTATTTATTCTCTCCTTAACTCACTCATTTCCTTTTTTTTTCAATAAAACCCCCTTTTTCCCGTAAGACGTCGCCTTGTATCCGTAGTCTTATATACTACCTCTGTTACACAAAGCCCTTGTTTTTTTTTTGTTTTGTTTTTTACCTCTAGACATTACCACAGTCCCCCCTTCCCCATCTTATTATTCCTAAATGTTACCCTAAATTCACACCTGTCCCTCTTTAACAGTTCCACAATATCCATGTTTCATCTGCTCCTTTATACCCATATATAGTATCTAGGTCTCACTTGCCTCATTTCCAAACAGTACCCTTATGACACCAGTCCCCGTTTTTTAAACCACTAATCAAAACTGAGTCTCAGCTTCCTTATATTCTTATTTCCCTACATTATCACTCTTACACCAAGAATTTTTTTTTCTATCACAAACAAAACTTGTGTTTCACCTCCCGCTCATTTTACACCTCATGTTAGTCAACTATTAACAGTCCCTTTTCAATTTGCTCCCACCTTCGCCATCTTTTACCTCCCCCTTCTAACTGTTAAACAATACCCTGCCCCAGTGTACCCACAGACACTATTCAAAACGGTACCCCTGTTACAGAAGTCCATCTTTTCTGTCTCATATCACCTGGCCAAATTTTCCCAATAAACGGCACCAATATCATCTGCCCCCTTTTTTGTATTTTGGATGATTCCCATGTATCACTTACCCTGCTTTATATCCCTAAGTACTTTTTTCTATATTAAGTCTTACTTGCCCCATCTTTTTGCCCATAAAGAGGACCCATGTCTCCTTTCTCTTTATACCAAAGCCTGTTACACATTCCGGTGCTCTTGATTCCTTGTACCCTGGTACCCGAGACTACTTGGCCGTTATTTCCCCCTGCCTCATTGGCTCCTCTTTCACCACTTAAATGCCACCCCAGTCTCTTTAACCCCTATCAATAGCCCTGTCTGTCCTTTTATCCCTTAATGCACCACTTTACCAGTAAGTGGTACCCGCTTTGTTTATCTCCAGTTTCAGTGCACTATAGATTTGTACTCCTTGTCTGTCTTGCCCCTTAAGGACCTTTCGTTTTACCCCTAACATTACCCATGGCTGACATGCTCTCTATATTTAATTCCTGTCTAGCCTGTCCTACACTTTATCCTTAATCACCACCAGATCTCAAGTGGCCAGATGTTTACAGATAAATGTTTTTCAACCTGTGACTCGGTTGCCTCTGTTTCTTTTGTCCTAAACAGTACCCTGGTTTTACTTTGCCATCATTTTACCCGTACCATTTTAGTTTCTTCATATTTTTACACATCTGGCTCTGTCAAGTCAAGTCAAGTCAATTTTATTTATATAGCACTTTTAACAATTGACATTGTCGCAAAGCAGCTTTACACAATAAAAAGAAGTAAGTTTTTATGCAATGTATATGAATCAAAATGACAAGATTGTCCCCGATGAGCAAGCCGAGGGCGACGGTGGCAAGGAAAAACTCCCTGAGATGGTCAGCTCTGTCAGTGGGTTACTTTTATTACCGTTCAAGACTGAAGATTTTCGTTGAGTCATGTCAGATCGAGATGGTGATATCCAACACAAGACAAGAGAGATCGATACGGCGAAATTAATTTCTCCGTGAATGGACCCTAAGGGAAAAGCGACTTTGATTTATCGCCGCCAACTTATTGACTGTATTTTTTTTTTTAAAAACACTCAGGAACTCAAGTGCCACTGCTAGACAGCAGTGTGTCTATGTGTGTGCAAGTGTGTGTGTGTGTATGAGTGCTCATCCTGTATCCTGTATCACCATTATAACAAGACCAACATGCCCCGAGGTGAACATCCAGTCATCTAGTCGTGAGTAATTCACCATCCTCACCATCTGCCCACCGACACACACCCACACACAGGAGTACATTCGGACATATGCTTTAACATACTGCAGCGGCTGAGCTTCAGATCAAACGTTCAACCACTTATTGTTATTATCATCATCCAATCACTACGTTTGCACTTTATCATTTATGTGACTCTACCTTCCTGCTAGCAACATGGAGTTAATTTCGTTACTCTAAGAGCGCGCTATGGTTGAGTTATAACTCTGAACTTATGAAACGTTGATATTTAAACAGCGCGTATACTGTTCGCATGTATGTAATTTAATATTGTTGCCGTGGGGCAAAAAAAAAATAAAAAAACCTTCGCAAACGCCATCAATCTGCTACATAATGTAATTTGGAAATGTTAGCCATAACCCCGTAAGCTGTTTGACTCATCTTTCAAACAGTCATTATGTGCAGTTTGTCTGTGAAAGTGTTTATCCGGTTTGGGAAATAATATCTGCCTAAGTCTGAAACGTGATCCGAGTCTTTAAAAAAAAAACTAAACATCCATTTTTTCCCCCCTTCTTGCAGCTCTTGTTTCCGTGCCTCAGGTTCTCGATTTATGAACAATTAACAAACAAAAGGGGGAAAAAAAAAATGCACGGGAGAAACTCCTTCTGGAAATAGAAAATGTGTGCAGGAAAGCATGATTGTTCCTACTTTCACTGCTGTTGCCCTCCTCCAAACCCCCCTCACCTTCTACCCTGCGCTCCTTCTTATTTTTCTCCTTCGATGAGATCAACACAGCCTTAAGCCTGAATCACGTCACTCGAAGATGAAGAGAAGCAAGAAGCAGGAAAGCGCTCATATTACATTTCGTATCGCGATAATTTTATCACAGTAATTATATCATAGAATATTTTATTACACAATTCTAAATGATCACTTGAATTATGGGTTTTCTTTCGCCGAGGGTTAAAAATTTTCCAAAAAAATTAAACCTTAAATGTCACCCCTCCCCAAACTCAAAAAATCTTTTCGTAATAAGATTTTAATTATGTGAATCATTCATAATGCAAACTTCAAAGTGAAATGAAATGCCCTGAAATTCACTTACATGACATCATGTAAGAGATGATGTGAATTATTTGAGACAAAAATTCCCGAAGAATGAAGCTGCATTAACGACATGTAAACAAATCACCCCTGACAACTATTCCATTGTATTAGAAATTGTGCCCTACAATGAAAGAAATACCAAAATGTAAATAATATTAAATATAAAAAAATGTCAATCTATATCTGTATTATAGCTATAGCTATTATTATAACTGAGTAATAAAGTGCTATTGGGTATTGGGGTGGTGGTTATGTTTCCAAGAGTCCTGAATGAAAAGGAGGCGTAAGGACTGAACACGGTTCTATGTGGGAGGCTCAGTGCATTAAACTGTCAAAGTGCCCAAAGCCTAGGAACAAGGTTGCGGTTCAATTTCTGAAAATCAACTGCATGACAAAAACGTTCCATGTTTATTTGTACATTTATATGCGTATCTAGTTAAATTTTATTCTTGTAGCATGTATCAACATACACGTTTTTTTCTGAAATTTCCATGAAATTATTTTTTTGGTCATAAAACTTTATTTAATTTGAAATGATTTATAAGCATAATAACGTTCTTAGTGGTGGGTTGTGATTTCCCCCCCACTGTAATAAAATTAGAAAGCAACAGACCCTCTGGCTAAAGCTTCACAAACCCTGTGGTCCCCCTTTAAGGGATCATAGGTCTAGAATTAAGGAATCTTTAAACATAGGCAAGAAAAGAGAATAAGTACATTAAGGAATGCTGGTGACTTTTATTTTAGTGAATAAAATTCCAGATGTGATGAGAAAACCACAGTGTGGATGATTTTAATCAGGTCCTTGTAGCACACAACCTATATTTCCTATATTACCCTTTGAACTTACAGTAACTAACAGTAACAAACTACTTGAAAATATGAGTGCACTTGCTTTAAGTAACATACTCGTTTAGAGATTCATTACACCCTGAGAGTGGGTGATCAAGAAAAAAATGAGTCCCTGAAAACAAGTATTAGTCCATAAGTCTTTGTAAAAGTCTTTGACGCAAGTAAAAGCGAGAGTGCTTACAAAAATAATGATCCAGGCTATTTATTGACTGAAAGCAGTAAACAGTAATGAGCTATAAACTAAATCAATATTCAAGATGCCTGTTTTTTTTTTTTTTTTTTTACCTTTAAAACTGCATCTCATGTTAGCTCTTGCACTGTGTTATTAAAAAGGCTATCAGCCTGCGCAGACTTAGTGGTTGCACTAGAGAATGGAAAAGGTACCTAAGTGAAATTATGCAATGTTAGATTATACAACTAATTAAATGTATCCACCCTAAAAATGTACTGAAGTCAAAGTCAAAAAGTGTAAATGTACAAAAATGTTTTTAACTTATGTAAGTAAGTGGGGCACTAGAGATAACAATTGGTTTTCTAATTGTTTGATTAATTTGATTAGAAGCTTAGAACTGAAACATGAATAAGATGTGAATAAAATGTGCAGGAGCTTTTTCTATTGTATAGTGCACAGTTCTTGGCTGCTTGATGGAACAGACTGTCGTCAGGGGTAATGAGTGCACTGAAGGTCTAAAATCCTATGGAGAAAAAAAAATAAGACGTTTTCCTGGAAATGTAATCTAGAAGAACTACAGGTATTCAATTTCAAAAACTCTTAGGTAAAGAATAAACCTCCAAATGAATCATTTATACAGTGAAGTACTAAAAAAAATGTAATAATAATAATAATTTCTATCAAGTTACAGGACTATTATGTGAAAAAGGTAGCATTCCTGAATATGTAACTTTCCAACCACATTTGAAAAATGAAAGTAGAAGAATATAAAAGTTTATATTTTAAGAAAATACAATGTTTTAATCAAGACATCAAGATTTCATCTTGTGGGGACATTTGGTATATAAGGTATAACTATTAACTATATAAATAACTGGTGTAGAAAACTGGTCTTTCAAGAAATGTCTCTACATTCTACAAATACCATAAAATACTATAAAAAGTAGTAAACAGTAATTAATGAAATGAAATAAATAATTGGCGTGATGAGCCTTTGATTAAAATTTAGTCAGTTTGTGCAGTTTTATAAGAAAATGAGCTGCTTAGTTTTACTGAACACCCTGCAGAACCTGTCCTGTATATAAAAAGAGCCACAATGTTGTAATTTTGTTGTGCCAGTATGTCAATGCCAGGTCCTCATAAGTACGCTATACAGATACAAGTGTGTGTGTATATATTTGTGTGTAGTGGTCAGATAAGTATGCTGATGGATTAAATTTGGGGTTCTTATCGCTCCTGAACACACACACACACACACACACACACACACACACACACAGGGCAAGGCATACCAAGCCCCCCAACCAAATGCACACACATTAATGAAGCTCCATGCATGAGTGTGCACACACAAAAGTGCACACACACATTTCTATGGTCTTTTTCCGAGGCCATATCATTACTTTAATCTTCCACAGGGAAAAGAAGAGAGAGAGACAGAGAGAGAGACGTAACCTTTCTGTTCTCATTCTTGTCCTTCATCCATCGTGACTCAGAGACCCATCCATGTGTGGTTAGAAAACACACACTCACACACACACACATACAGAAAGAAAGAGACAGAGAGAGAGAGAGAGAGAGAGAGAGACAGTCGAGGGAGGGCGAGAGAATCCTGTCTCCTGGAGTTCTCACTCAATTGTCTCCGTCAGTGTGGAAGCAGGTCAGGTTCCATCACATCACACACTGACACACACTCCATCACGCACATAGAGACGCTGCAGGGCAGGGAAAGTGTATGTGTGCATGTGTGTGGTGTATCTGTGTGTGTGTGTGTGTGTGTGTGTGTGTGTGTGTGTGTGTGTGTGTGTGTGTGTGTGTGTGTGTGTGTGGTGCCACTCAGCCGCCTGAAGAAGAAGTTCGACCGGACGGGAACTTTATTCGTTGCCATGACGCCCAGCCACTGACCTCTGGGCATTCAGAGAGTTGGCATAGCGGAGAAAGAAAGACAAAGAGAAAGAGACAGTGTGTGTATGTGTGTGGGTGTGTGTGTATGTGTGTGCAAGAGAGAGACAGATTGGAGCATGACATCATTTCCCATCCATTGGTCTCATTCTCACACTGTAGGAACGGAAAGTGTGAGAATGTGTGTGTTAAATTTGATCGGTTAACTACCTAAATTCTACATTAGCGACAAACTCCAAGTTGTACAATACTATTAATTAACAACAGTAAGGTCCCTAGGTAGGCAGGACCCAGTTTTGGGGAGCAAAGTAAAAAAAAATAATAATAATAATTAACACATAGCGGATAATAAGATTAAGTCATAGTTGCATTTAATACAAGTCATGTAAAGAATAAAACACTTAGTGTTGTGATGTTACTGGAATATAAGCAGAGACAGGGTGTGAGCAAAAAGTTACTGTCATCTCCCTAAAGATTGACCACTTCATGTGCTGGAGTGTGTTGTTCCTTGTATACCTGCAACAAGTTCCACTTTTCCTCGTGTTCTCATTTATGTTACAGCAGCGATAAACAGTAGTTCTATAAACCAGACCCCTTTTCAAATGTTAGTCCGAAAAAGTTCCCAGCAAACCACAAATCATAAAAGAACAACAAAAATACATAAAACACTTTGACAAAGTCGTTAATTTAACTTCAAATAAAACTTAACCATTTTACCAGTCATAATTAGAACGTGCGAATGAACCTGCGGTTCGAATTGTAGCCACAATAACAATTGTGAATTTTAGGGAACAAATCGGCACCTTCTGACCAATCAGAATGAAGAATTCAACAGTATGTTGTTTTTATATAATTGTAAAAATATCATTAGCAATAAATCTGCTTCAAGCTAGCTCTCAATGTAGTATAACTCTATACCATCATATTGAATGTTGAATTAAAGTAAAGCAACAAAACACACATTGTTATAATACATTAAGGCTTCATTTTTATTAATTGCCGCAATTTATGGCTAGCTAGCTATTATTGATTTTGTGTTAATTAGCATTTTACGCAGCCTTCTGTGTCCCTTGCTAACAAGGTGAGAATTTTTTTAATCGTATCCTTTAAGTGTTGTTAACTAGCAGCATTAATAAGTACTGGAACCAAAATTAAACTTTAATTAAAAATATTTTTAACTATAAGAAAAATGCAAGAATGAACGGACGAATAAACAGTTAACTCAAGCTACTTGTGAGAATCAAGTCGAAAAAGGTTATGCTAATGATGTAATCAGAAACGCCAAGGTAATTACTGTGAAGAAGCACCGATTAGCTGTGTTAATTAATGTTGTTAATAATTTTTTTTTAAAAAGTCAATAGAGTCTTTTACCAGTAGAGATGAACATTTTGTATCCAAGAATGTTTAGGAAAAGATGGTGGTTACATGCTAATTAGGTCAAAGCTATGCTAATGGAGATGGGGAAATGCTAATGAGTTTAAAAGCAACCCCGAATCTATAGACTACATTCAAGTTATTCTAATAAAACATAATAAATACCAAATTATTAATTAAAAATAAGCAAAACTAAAAGTATATTTTACACTAATAATAATATCTTCTATTATCGCTGTTCAGGCAATACTTCATATGTGAGCTAATACTCATATGCTAATGAGGAAAGATTAACGCTAATGGAATCTATAGAAGCAAAGATGATTATTTTTATGATTAGAAAAGATTTAATAATGTTTAATAATGGTTTAGAATATTTAAAATTGAAAGGCGTTAGATAAGCCGCACAGCGCGCTCCTGAAATGCTGCTAAACTCCACACTTGTGATAAGCCGGCTGCTTTATGCTAACGACGTCAGACAAATGCTGATAAGGTCAGAGAAATGCTAACGGGGTCACTAGAAACAGCATGATGACAATTGCACTTAATGAATAAACAAAAAGACAGGGGAGAGAGAAACAGAGAGAGTGAGGTCAAAACCGCTTGTGTCAATAACTGATAAACAAAAAGTCGAAAGAGAGAGAGGGGGCGGGGTCAAAATAGTTTGTGTCAAAGTTCTTCTATAAAATATTAGCAAAGAATAAGAAAATGAGATACGTCTTGAAAAGTTGTATTTAAGCGTGTGTGTGTGCCAAAGAAAACAGGTGCACAGAAAAAAAGGATAAGGAGAGATAACCAAAGACAGGAAGATAAAACCCAATACTTGTTAGCATGCTAGAATGTGACGCTAATTAGCACAGACGGCTCACTCAGTTATCCAGCCTGACAATGTTTCCTTTTGTCTTAATCAGTTTCGCCTCAAAAACTTAATCTCATTGCTCGAAGCAGCCCTCCACCCTGTTCCCTACACAGGACTATCAAGAGCACTACTGAGCATGCTAATCAAAGGAACAAGGGAAGGTCAAAACAAGCATCGTGAATTTATCAATCTGTCACT
Source organism: Clarias fuscus (assembly GCA_030347435.1). Lineage (NCBI taxonomy): Eukaryota > Metazoa > Chordata > Actinopteri > Siluriformes > Clariidae > Clarias > Clarias fuscus. Next base: position 2,748,208 of record CM059218.1, on the reverse strand, counting down.
ATCACAAGCCTCTCAGTCCACTGTGGGCGTGTACCAGATCGCATTTCCTGTTCACTACATAGGCATTATGGACACCATCATTAGTCCACTGTGGACGTGTCCCAGTTCACATGTCCTATTCACTACAGAGTCATCACGGCCACCATCATCAGTCCATTGTGGACGTGTCCCAGTTCACATGTCCAATTCACTAACTAGGTAACACGAACAAACAATTCATTCCTCTATTGTAGACATGTCCCGAATCACATGTCCTGTCACAGCAAATCACAAGCAGCATGGACACCACCATCAGTCCGTTGTGGACACCATCATTAGACCTTTCTGAACATGTCCCAAATCACATGTTCTGTTCACTACAGAGACAACATGGACATCACCATAAGTCCATTGTGGACGTGTCCATAATGTCCTATTAACTACAGAGGCAGCATGGACACCATGTCCACCGTGGACTTGCCCCGAATCATATGTTCAATTCACTACAGAGACATCATGGACACTCGGTCCATTGTGGACGTGTCCCAGATTACATGTCCTATTTACTGTACTGCATAGGCAATGTGGACACCACCATCATTGTGGACCACTATAAACATATCCAAAATCAATCCAAAATGTCTCAATCTACTATGGAAGTGTCCCAAATTGCACGTCCCGCTCAATATGTAAGGCACATGAACGAAATTACAGATGTTGAATGTTTCACCTGTGGATGTGTCCCAAATCACACATGCTACACCGTCATCAACCCACTGTAGAAGTGTTCCAAATCACACGTGTTTTAATTCATTATACACTGCAGGCCACATTAATGGCAACACTCTCTGTGGAAGTGTCTCAATTTATGGGCCACATAAACACCATCAGTGTCAAACCACCATTAGTCCATTGGGGACGTGTCCCAAACCACACATATAGCTATCAACTATATTGGCCAAATAAAAACAAATCACACGTCATCAGTATAAAGAACATCATCAGTCCACTGTGGAAGTGTCCCAAATCACACAGCCTTAAAAAGAAATCCACTATACAATATACTGTAGGCTACATTAATAGACTCAGATGCATCAGCTTGCTGTGGACGTGTCCCAAATGGAGAAACCTATCCACTATACAGGCCACAAAATCACGTCAGAAACACCGGGCACTTATAGATCCAGTGCGCTCAGTGCACTGTGGAAGTGTTTCAAATCAAACACACCTTGTCCTTACGGGCCACATAAACACAAAAAGTCAGCACCGTTGGGCTGCTGTGGAAGCTTTCCAAATCACACACCCTGTAGGTCACAAATCCACTCACCAAGTTCACTTTATGGTCCATTTCACTGTCTCCAAATCCCAAACTGTAGAGTGTTAATTCTATTGCAGGACTTTGTGGGATTTCATGAGTCCACTATGTAACTCTGAAATAGCAGACTTCCCGAAATACGATTGTGGTTTGGGACACGGCCCGGGTGAAATTATAGCTTACGCATCCCACGGTGCCTCGGTAAGTACGGGAGTGTGTAGCGCAGCAGGGGCGAAAAAGAATGGGAAAGCAAATGAGTGAACAATCAACTCAGTTCAACTACACACACACACACACACACACACACACACACATAGATGAATGGTTTTTTTTAGAAGTGCTATTTCCTTTGACACTGATTGACTAGCTTACATTGACTGCGCCTGCTTTCTCTCCGCAACGGCTCCATTCTCTCCCTCCCTCCCTCTCTCTCTCCCTCTCGGCTCTTCACTCATCCCATCATGCTAACACTTCCCATATCACTCAATCTTACACTCCATCTCTCACGTCAAGCAGCTAATAATATACCGAGAAGACTAATGCTAGGCTATAGCTACATGTCTGTCCGTACGGCGTAGGAATCTGCACTTTCGGCACCGATAAGTCACTGCAAACCTCGTTAACGTCCCGAGATTTGTCAAGGAATGAAACAAGATGAGGGCCGAAGTTTATTTTCCGTCTCATGGCTTCAGACAGAAAGAACATTGAGTGTAATTATTACCGTAGGTTGTGTAGCATTTATTTTGTGCAAGCGCTAATATTTCTGTCAAAGGACAAAAAAAAAGAACAACAACATGCTGTCCATCTTCGGAAAAGGTTTTGAATAGATTGCATCCAAGTTAATTGACAAAGTGACAAACAGCATGAAAATTTGCATGCTTTTCAAAAAAAAAAAAAAAAAAAACTCAATACATTCAGACCGGGCGATACATTTGCGGTGCGGCTAGCGGCTAGCCTGCAAGCATCGCGACTCTGGGGCTCTTCAGGGGAATCAGGGTAAGGCTTCATCTTGGTCTTTTTTAATAAGTTTGACCTTTTGCTGCATCGGTTCGTTAGCCGTTTCAGAAATCGGAGCTGTCGGCGATGGAACGGTGCGGGTCGTGCGGAATATCAAAGAGGATCTGAGGGAAGAACGACTGAAAACGGAGTCGAGGCTTTTAACGCTAACACATGCTGCACTAATGAAGAGGTGTAGAGAAGACCATGCTAGAGGGTAATAAGGCTAATAACACCTTGATATGAAGCTAATAAGATCTTATATGTCAGCATGCATCAACCAACGGCGTCTAAATCTAATATGTCTAGATTTATGATAGCAAAAAGTATTTGCACCTCTTGAAGTGTTCCACATTTTATAGCATAGCAACACTGAAACAGATCCAATAGCGTTTCCCGTATAATAATGCGGGCCACCATGCTAACAAGACCACATGACAGTGCTGTGCATGAACACGCACATACGTTCATATGTTCGTGAATCAGTTTGCTTAAGAGCGTCAACGTGAACGTCATTAACAAGAAGAATGAGCAGCAAAGATATTCGCTCAAATTACTTCTAATATTGCTTATATTGACATCTCACACACTGATAAGCAACTCAATGATGCCTGTAAATCTTAAACAAGTGTCACGGAAAGCCATATTTTGGGAGCGAGATAGATCGTGTAGAAGTAAGAAAAAGCAAAAATCGATATCTATGTTGTACTATTGACATTATTGACTGTATTACGATGATATTTAGTTGAATTCAGAAGTTTACATACATTTAGGTTGAAGTCATTTTGAAACAGATTTTTTTTTACCGCTCCACAAATGTTAACATTTCATGTTAACAAACTAGTCAGTTAGGAAGTTTTTCTACTTTATGCATGGCACAAGTAATTTTTCCAACAATTTTTTAATTTAATTTATAATTCACTATATTACAATTCCAGCGGGTCAGAAGTTTACATACACTCAGTTTGTAACAGCTTGGAAAATTCCAGAAAATGATGTCACGGCTTTAGAAACATCATTTGAGTCAAATGGAGGTGTACCTGTGGATGTATTTTAAGGCTTCCTTCAAGCTCAGTGCCTCTTTGTTTGACATCAAGGGAAATCAGCCAAGACCTCAGAAAAAAAACGAAAAAAAAAAAAAAAAAAAACTATGGACCCCCACATGTCTGGTCTGGTCCTTGGGAACAACTTCCAATTGCCTCAAGGTACTAAATTCATCTGTACAAGCAATACTATGCAAGTATAAACACAATGGGACCACGCAGTTATTATACCACTCAGGAAGGAGCTTCCTCCAGGAGGAACTGGTGCACTTCACACTTCAGGGATGACATCATGCGGAAGGAAGATCTCAAGGCATAAGCCAGAAAGTTACAGCTTGGGTCTTCCAAATCAGTGGTTCCCAACCATGGTCCCGAGGACCTCCTGCCTTGCACGATATAGTGTTTGCTCAGCTCCCAGCATACCTGGCTTCACTAATTAGCCAATTAACAATATTTACCGAAAAGTAGTGGGTGTGATAAAGCAGGGAAAGTACTTAAATATGGAGGGTCAGGCTCATCAGAACCAGGGTTAAGAAAAATGATTCCAAGTCCACAATGACCCCAAGCATACTTCCGAATTTGTGGCAAAATGGCTTAAAGACGACAAAATCAAGGTATCAGCGTTGCCCTGACCTCAATCCAATGGAAAATTTGATATGTTCACGATACTAAGTACAATTATATTACCATGATAGAGACACAACTGTCCATATTAGCAAGATATAGAACCATCCCTATCTAAATTAGCATGTCATATCCATTCATAAATTCATTTTAACGTGTTTAAGACACATCATTGTCTGTAACTAGCAATCACAGAACCAAGACATACAGTACTATTATCCGTATTAGCATGAAAGTTGGGCCAAGATTAGAAACATTACACACTAATAATCACGCCCTGGTGTTGTACGAAGGCCACTGTGAGATTTAACGAGGATAAAACTGTAATGGTCTTACAACAATTTAAAATCTAAGCTGAATAATTGTCGTTCTGTGGCTTATCAATTTAAACACACTTTCGACGGTATAATGTCGTCTGTTACGCCGCTAAGCTTTTCGAGAAGCACGACTCATCCCAGCCTCATTGGACTCGTCCATTAAGGAACTAATTTTCTCACTTCCTGCTCGCCTATGCATTTGATTCCTTGAACCTAATGGTTTTGAGTGAATAATGCGTGAACGTAACCAAACGAGACGTCATTAAAACGGATTTCACAAATCGTAGCTCAGCGCAAAGCCGTTACTGAACACGGAGGCGGTCTGGTCTAAAGTTCTAGCCTGCGTTAGAGGAAATGACTTACTAGCTATACGGTGATGGTTTTAAAGTCTGCTTTCTATTCTATTTCTTGTAGCTTTTACAGACTATAAATAGTAAGAAAATTTTGTGAAAAGAGTTTGTCAAGCATAATATGTACCACTCTGGTATTATACAAAGAGCATAGTATATACAGTATTGTACTATGTTTCACACTATTTACAGTATTAGCATTAATTAGCCACACTGTTAACCGAATTAGCATGATATAGACACACTATTGATGCGTGGAATGACAGCACCTCAACAGTGAACGTATTAGAATGATATAGGCACGATTTGAAGGAAAAGTCTGCTTTTATTCTGCTTCTTTTACCCGCTGTGCATGTTGGAGATAACAAATAAGAAGAAGAAGAAGAAGAAGAAGAAGGAAAGGTCTGAGAGAAAATCTGTTGCTTACCAGGTATATTATGTAACATATACCTATATTATATACTCGTATTATGCGCAATACCCAAAGCACATGGTACATACAGCGAGTCCCCTACATACGAACATTCGAGTTACGAGCCCTCGAAGATACGGAGATGCGTTCACGCGTCTTTAGTGGAAGTTAGATCACAGTTCCGGTGTACATTTCCACGTTGGTGCAGCGTTGCATCCCAGGATGTCCGGAAGCAGGCGTTAAAAGCAACAGCGATGCTAAGAAGCGCTAAGCAATAATGATGGAAACAAAAGTGAAAATAATTAAGAGAATGGAGCGGGGTGAAAAGATGGCAAAAATCACTCATTCTTTTAACATGAATCATTCAACCACCATCTGAACGATTCTAAAGAATACTGCACTGTGATATACTGTGTATAGCCAATTGTGTTAGTTTCCTAGTAATTAGACGATGTTTGTTGGACTTATGAACAAACTTGACTTATGAACGAGCTCTCCGAACCGAACTCATTCGTATGTAGGGGCAGTCCTGTACAGTCATGTGCTATTGTTAAAAAAAATGTGTATCCTTGTGCACTAGGGGCATCCGTATACGCTACCAGTCAGTTGTTACTTTAAGACATAAAGGTCCGCATTTCTGACCCTAAACTTCTCAGCGGTCGTGTAAGTCCACTATGATGTTTGAACAAAATTTAAGCAACTTAACTGTCTCGATATGAAGACTTGGGATAGATTTGAAATTTAAAGCAGGATTTCTCAGGCTGGTAAAACAACAGATGTGCCTCTGTTAAGTATGAGCACACACACACACACACAAACCAACATAGACTTGATAAAACACATTTACGTCAGAGGGCCTGATGTACATAGATCAGGAAGTTCTTGTTAACTAAAAGCATGGAGAGGATTATAATTATGATTGTTTTCCACAAAAAAGGCTGCTGTGCACAAAATACTTCAGGTAAAATGACGCAATTAAAGTAATAATTAAAACTGTTACTTCTGGAAAATAGGCACAGACTAAGCTCACGTGTTCCTCACATACATGCTATGACCTGTGATACCAGATCAACATGGCAGGTAAAAAAGCAGTATAAAGAGACAAACTGCCTAAAATAGATATTTTCACCAATGTCCTAAAATGGGCTTTGATCAATAAAATAAACACACACACACACACACACACACACACACACACACACACACACAGTAGAGCAAGCTACTCTAAAGTACATGTCTAAGTACCTGGAAAACCATAGAAACACTATTTATTAGAGATGGCGGGGAAAAAACGATTCAGTTTCATATCGGGATTCTTTTGTGTGGCAGATCATATATATATATATATATACATATTTACAGTGACTCCAAAATCGATTTTTTTCAAAATGAATCATTAATTTACATACAGTATGTTTGCATCTGATATGGTAATATGTTGCACTTCCTCTATAATCCTACAGGTGGCGCATGCTAAACCGTTCACACGTTGGCAGGCAGCACAGCATCCTGTTTGTTTAGAATTGTAACAAAATCTGGACGCAAAAAAGCAATCGGAATATTCATAAAACCATGACGCGTTGAAAATTGCAATACAAATTCGAATCGTCACCTCGTGGTATCGTGATAAAACGGTATCGGGCGGCCCTGGTTATACGCTCCCTGGTGATTCCGAATCCTTACTGCTTGTACAGTTCAGAGCAACATAGTGCTAAGTGCACCAACAGACTCCTGGGTCAATTCATCACACAAGATGTAAGTGTTTTAGCACATAAGAAATTACAGTTAGTTTATTATTGTGGAACATCCACAAAAACTATAAACCGTCCTTCCATCACCAGGCTCTCTGCTGGATCTCATACTAATATCGCACCCTGCAACCACACACACACACACACACACAGAGTGTAGAATATAGCTCTAGAGAGCACTTCAATTTACTCCAGAAAACTTCTGTAATGTCATCAAGAGGAAGATGGAGAGTCACGGAACGTTAAACTGAGCTTTTTTTGCAGTTGAGTATAAAGTTACCCAACAGCAATGTGAAAAACACATGTAAGCTGTACCTGCTAATCGGCGTTAATCCACCAATTAGTGATTTCTTAATGTTATTCAGCCAAAGCAATTTGTTTACCAATGATTTGGTATTTTGTTTTATTTGAGTTATTAAAGCTCTACAAATACCGCATGCATAACTTGAGTTATTTTAATGTGTTCTGATGATGTCATTTTCACTCTAAGTAACAATAGTTATATTTTGAATTTCGGAGAAATATTGTCAGCCGTTCACAAAAAAATGAAACAAAACTAATAAACTGATTATGCTGAAGTCGTCTCTTGTTTTTTCCAGAACTGTATAATAAAACACAACTTTTGTCCTGAGAACTTGAAAAGCACCGACACTGGAGACTCCTTCCAAAACCGCTACATAACGGTCTCTCTCTCTCTCACCAACAAATCTCTGGATAAGGTGATGCTAATGAAAGGATGCGATGCAATAGTAATAAAAAACGTGTGTTTTTTTGGAAAATTAAAAAAAAAAAAAACACGATATATCCAGTAGTGACGTCTTTTATTTGTAAATTTGTGGTTTTGTATCATTCAATTACATTATGCATTACATTACATTACGTTTTCATTCATTTCATTTCATTTCATTAGCAAACGAAAGTAAAATGTCTGGTTAGGTGATGCAATGTAATAAAACAATAACATTAAAATGACGAGAGCTTTTTTTTTTTCCCGGCACACCTTTCCATTACAATGATACGAGCTTCTTCTCCTAAATCCTTTTCGGTCTCCCTTCATCATTTACGCAGCAGGCACCACAAATTCAGCCTACGAGATTTTCTAAAACTGGATCCGCTTCAGAAACCCGATCTCTCTCTCTTCTCTCTCTTTTCTTTCTCCATACATCCCTCGCTCTTTGGCCCCCGAACACGTTTCCGTCTCCTAGCTCTTGTCTTTCATTTGCAAAATCCAGTCTGTAACATTATACATTTACCCTTTTCTCTCTCTCTCTTTCTCTCTCTCTAACACACACACACACAAACACACACACACAGTGTTGCTTGCTGGCAAACTGCAGTGCATTTTCCAGCCTCTTCCATAAATATAGGGCATGCACCGCAAGCTGCCTTGGAGGACTGAATCAGCAAGCGATGGACGGGATGTGGTCCCTGCATATGTGTGTGTGTGAGTGTGTGTGGCTTAATGACGATGTATTAGAGAACACCTACAAATTATGTACCCCTGATTTGTTTATCTTGCCGATTGCCTTGCCTGGCTAATACAAGAAAATGACATCATTAGAAGCTCATGACACGACGGGAAGCAGTAATCTGGTTAATGGACGAACTGCTACAGCAGCCTTTCAGCAACCGGTGCCGCTTTTAGCTTAGCACCACTGATCAGCTATTATCAAGTCAGTAGTCACGATGGTGTCCCCGGCTTCCGTGGTATTTCACTTAAGTGCTGTTTGTTTAGGATCTGGTACAGCTGACACCATGGGATTTACAAAGGGCGTTCGGGTCAAAGCGGGACTTTTGAATGCGCAGAATAACTGAACGCAGTTATGAGATTAAAAACTCCCTTTTTCTCGCTCAAAAGTTTGGGATCGGCCTCCGAGTGGCGCAGTGGTAAAGTGCTCGCCCTATCATCCGGAGATCGCGAGTTCGATTTCAGGAAATTTGAAAACGCATCGTTACTCTAAAGAAAACCCCACCTTCCCAACAGGATATGACAGAATGACACTTCTATAAAGAATACATTGTATTTATCAATTTATCACGATGAGATTGAAACTGAAAGCATGTCAGGAAAAAAAAAAAGCTTTGCTCTGAGCCCGAAGAGAAAGAAAGCAAAACAATCAGTATTTAAAAAACAGTGAGGTAGCTGCCGATCAGATATCTTAACCGAACCTGACACCGTAACGAGACTACAGAGGATTTGTAGTAAGGAAACCCAATCTGAACACAATCACGCGTTATAGTTCTGAAATATTAAATGCTATTGATCTGGTCTTGTCTGCCATTTTGAATCGGATGCCCTGTGGGTAAACCTGCGCTCTTCCCCACGCTGCAGTCTGCAGCGATATCGACTCGAGCCGGCGGTGTAATGGCACGGGCTTCGGCGGGTGAAAGATGATCGGGGCATGTTTAAAGCAGGATTGGAGCGCTGCCTTTTATACCCAGGCCTTATTAGCAATTAGCAACACTGGGCAACAGGTGTCTCTCTCGCTCTCATCCCATCTGTTCTGCGCCGTGCGCTAAACAAGCAGCCGTCTATCATCCTGCCTCGTGTCTCGTGCCTCATTGTATTTTCGCCGCATGCACTTCCTCCGACGTTCCGTAACAACGAAACTCCCAGTGCAATATAGCAGCTTCTCTGTAGGTACTTGGACTGGAATAACTGGGAAACCATCAATGCTACCAGATAAATGTCCACAATCAGGTGTGCAGCTTTTAACGTTGTCAACGGAAATGAACAAAGGAGTCAAATAAATGTTTTTCTGCTAACTGCGAGAACATTTAACCCCAAATTTACTGTAGAAATATACAGGTATATAAGTTGAGTTCTCATAGTATGCTTGCTCTTTTTTTTTTTTTTTTTTGGAGTAAGCCATGCGGTGCCGCGCGTCACGTGAGGATTTGGGCGCTGTACACAGTAGGTTGTTTCTGCGTCTTCCACGTACTC
>CM059218.1:2728477-2733477 GCA_030347435.1 Clarias fuscus | reverse complement strand
GATCTCTTTTTTCGGTCAATTGTTGGGTCAGTTTTCATTCAGAAAATTAATGACTTTTTTTCAATTGATTATATAAACTTGCAAATGTTAAAAGGTCTAAGATTTGGAGTTGAATATTACCAGGAATAAAAGATTAACACAAGTTACACAGAATCTCAATGATTCAGTGAATGATACAGTGGAACCTCGCTTCACAACCTCGCCTGCCGAGTACAAACAAATCGGTTCACAACCAAAGAATTTGTCATCTTTTCACAACCTTACTTGGAACACGACCCAGAAACCGCCATCCCAAGCTGGCGCTATCAGCTGAACAAAGGTAATATTATATATGAAAACTGAATCATTCTTCAACCAAATCAGGATACGAACAGGACGCAGGAGCGAATTACGTCTGTGACCCGAGGTTTCACTGTACTTTTAATACTTCCTACGAGCTACTTCATAAGCCTAGCTACTACTCAAAGCTGCATTTTTAAAATGAACTGCAAATTTCTTACACAGTCATGTTATATAGTCGTATTTTAATTACTCGTTATCAAAGTAATTTTCAAATATTAGATTGATGTTTTTCCACTGCTGTACATGTTCTAATCACATTGTTAACGATCTACAGTGAATATTGTAAGCTTGTATTCATCTCACACTTAATGCATATATAGTTAAAAGCCAAGAAGTTTTCTGGAATTCGTTTGAATTTTGTGGCATTTCATTTTGTAGTTTTCCTCAATGTTGTAATGTTAATGCTGCACATCTTAGTCACCACTTCTGTTTTTTTTTTGTTTTTTTTTTTGGTCATTACACCATACAGTATGTACAGTAAGCATCAAGATTTTCCAGTTTGGTCATCACGGTGTAGGGTCATACCGATACATCGTCCCGGTCCTAATTAAAATCTACTCAGTGATTTTTAATTTGCAGCGTTTGTGCTTCGTCAAGCCCGAGAAGGTTTGGAACCGCTTGTCTACACACACACACAGGTATGCAAATCATGATGTGAGCGGTGCATAAAGCGCATTGTATTATGTTTTGTGTGTGTGTGTGTGTAAGAGTATGTAGGTGGGTGTATGAATGAGATAGATAGAGAGAGAGAGAGAGAGAGAGAGAGAGAGAGAGATCATGCTTCTATTGTGATTTAACATCAGCACTGAGACCTGGAATTGCTTTCTTTAGTGTTGACAAATTGTGACACTTACTCGCTGATGTAGTGACAAAGTGAAGGGTGAATTGGTTTTACACTCCACACACACACACACACACACACACACACACAAAGGGAGTCATAGTCTCTGTATCTCGAAATGCCAAACACACTACTTGCCTTACAATATATGAATATATGTATATATCTACACACACACACACACACACACACACACAAAATTCTGTGCCCTAATGAATCAGCAATGGGAAGGACAAACTATTTTTTTCCATTGAAACTCAATGCAATTCAATGACAAGTTTCACATTTTCTTAAATAATGGAGAAGATTTCTGATTAACAAAAAACAACGTCAAGGCTGTCTGAGATGTTACCAAAAAAAAAAAAAAAAAAAGTATTTTCTTCAGGCCAACTGTAAGAAAACATTCAAACATTGTGTTTCCCAGGCAATCGCATGGGGGAAAACATTGCTTTAGAACTGGAGGAAGACCACAGACAGCTTATTTTACAAGGTCGAACCATAGGCTTCATTTTGTAATTGGCAAGTTCATGTAAAATTTTTGCTTAGTCTGTAAGGTAAGGGGGCATAGGTGGCTCACTGGTAGGTTTCTCATCTGCCATGCAAATGCGTTTGATCCCCAGCCATTGGATGCAGTGCCAGTCCCAAGCACAGATCAAATGTGAGGGTTGTACCAGGAAGGGCACCCAGCGTAAAACCTGTGCCACACTGTGTGAGGGTCAGATGGTTACGATTTAGTAGCAATATTATTTCGGCTGAAGTTTAATAAATATAGCAAACTCAGTTTTTTCGATTCTGTTGTTGTAGCAACTTGCAAACATTTTGCTACATACACAACCTTAACAATTACTGATTTTTTTGAAGATCATGAGGAACACCAAAAGTTTAGTTTCCAGCATCATCAGCACCTCCACCACAGTGTAATTGATGACAGCAACTTATTACAGAAGTCCATGACTGCTGGGGAAACTGCAACATCAGCAACATACTGAAAGTGCCCTCTTTTTTTCTTTTTTTCTTTTTTTTTTTTTTTGGCTTTAACGTTATGCAAAAGTCCATTTAGCTTGTTTGGTTCACTCACGGCAGCCAAATTCGTCTTTCCAGAAAGTGATGAGATTGGCTTTTTAAAATCCGTCACATTTTGCCAAAAATACAAAATAAAAACAGAGTATGTTTAATGCTTTACATATTATTATTATTATTTTTTTTGAATGAATGATGATTTTCAAATGAAACATTTTGTTACAGACAACCTTGTGTGCCTGAGGTAAATAGTTTTTAAGAAGAAGTGAAAGTCAAACGATGGCATGTTTTGCAGGTAAACCAATCAAAGACTAATACATTGCTATTATTATCATCAGTTGTAATAGTAGTAGTAGTAGTGAGCAGTTGTGGCTCTGGGTTGCTGATCAGAGGGTTGGGGGTTTAAACCCCGCCACCTCTGGGTCGCCACTGTTGGATCCTCGGGCAAGAATGCATGCCGTGCTGAACCCAAGCGCCCTCTTAGAAAACTGGACGGTTGTGACAAAAAGGCCATCAAAACCTGCGCTTGTAATTGCGGCTCAAATGATCCGATGTGGTGACTAGGATAAAAGCCACAAAGCCCAAACGAAAACGTAGTGGTGTGGTATAACAGAATTTAATTGTACTTGAATAAAATATTCCTAGTAATTGAAAAGTGTTGTTCATTCTGTTTCCTTTTGAGACACTGCCCTAAAGGATGTGCGGGCATTGAGAATGCAAGAAACTAGTGTGCCACTTCTCCCACGTCTGGGGGAAAAAAAAAAAGGATAACCTTGAAAGATTTCCAAAAAGAACTCGACCTTCCAAAACACACACTCACATCTCACTGCCCACCACGATGAGGCTCATAAAATGATACCAAGAGTCCAGAAACAACTGCAGACTTTGTCACAAGGATAAAAAAAATAAATGAAAAAAAAAAAAAACACATCCCTTCATGAGACGATATAGATGTCCTTGAATCTGTAAGGCACTTGGCCAGCTACTGTACAGGAATCCAGTGATGCCAATGTCTTGTTATATTTAGATCAGTATATCAGTATATCCTACCTGCAGCTAGTTTTTCATTTTTGAAACACTTGTACACTGGCTGCTGAGTCCATTAAAGCAAATTGTCTAAACTTACTTAACTACAAATACTGAGGACTTTGGAGTTGAAAATCCCAAACAAAAAACGACTGCATAGTGTATAGTATATGACAGGGGTTCGAGTCAAACTGGGACTTTTAGATTGTGCAGGATACTAGTTTACGCAAATGCACTTATCCCAGTGTTATCCCAAGAACTAGTCCTTGGACATCATCAAGGTAGAAAGTTTTCTCAGTAAGTTGGAGCTGTTATCGGACTGTCTAGCCTTCAGTGTCAAAATGTTCCTTTAATTTATGGCAGATTAGCAATCATATGTGTTAGTCAGAGGCAGGGTGCTCTCTCTCTCTCTCCCTCTCTCTCTCTCTCTATCCAATATGTGCTCTCGTTCCAGAAATGCACCTTTGTGGATGATTGTGTGTACAGTTCCCACAGATAGATTTTCAAGGAGCAGTCCTGTGTCCTGTGCCAAAAAACAAGTTTTACCACCTTACCCTTACCTTATGGTGATGTAATTGTTTTCACTGTATATGTATTAAATGGTGTCCAAATGTAATCCCGCTATAATCAGTCATCTGTTGTTTATCATGTTTTAAGGAAACCGTAAGCTGCCTGGATCACCGGCCATGGGGACGCAAAACACTGAGTCAGAAAATCCACCCCGTTCGAAGTCCAGCAGGAGGAGGACAAGATGCCAACAGTGTTTCTCTAGGACCGCGCTGCCTCGACTACAGACTCCCTCTCATTTCAGTACATAAAGGGAGTAATTTTGGTGTGCAAATTTGGAATGTTACAAGAAATGTGAGCTACAAAAAAGGTTCCCATTAAGAGATATTTGATCCTGTTACAATACTGCAAAAAATGTTTGAAATATGTAAAATTGTTATTTTCTAAATTAAGAAGTGATTGAAGTGTAGACTTTCAGCTTTAATTCACGGGCTTTAACAGAAATATCAGTTAATCACACTAACCACTTAGGAATTACAGGCATTTTTCCCCTTCATTTTCACAGACTCAAAAGTAAATGAAGAAATTACCAACCGTAAATACACTGCCTGCCCCCCTGCCCCCCATCCCCAAAAAACAAAGATTTAATTCAGGCAGCTTGAGCTTTGATTACAGCACACACCAGTGGTGTCCAGTTCATGTGCGAAAAACGATTCCTCACTCATCCAGAACCAGAACCACACTTTCACACTCTGAGTTCGGGAATATACCTCGTGTCCCCAGATCATAACACTGTCTCCAGAGGCGTGTACAGTGGACACTATGCATGATGGATCCACGCCCTGACACGCCCATCACTCTGGAATAGGCTCAATCTGGACTCATCAGGTCACATGACCTTTTTCCAAAGTCTAACAAACTGAAGCCTTAACAGCTGTTTAGTTCTAATCCTGTGAGTATGGAAGTGCATTTACTTCTTACTCTTAAACACAGCTCTGAGTTTTATTGTTGATTTTTTTTACCATGCCATTTCACCAACTGTTTAAGGGATCACCATTTATGACTTTGACCTGATCACATTTTTACCACAAAGTTGTCTTCAAATCCCCTTAGTTGTTTGCTTTGCTTGACGAATCCCCATAATCGGACTTTTTCTTGGCCAGGCAGTGTATAATAATTATTTTTTAATACGTACATTTGGAGATTCCTCCTTGAGGTGCTTTACTGCAGTCGCCTTCAATTGCTGTTCTTTTGTTGTCTTTAT
>CM059218.1:2700977-2723477 GCA_030347435.1 Clarias fuscus | reverse complement strand
GTCGCCTTGCACCTCCAGGGTCCAGGTTCGAGTCCCATCTCTGTTTGCAATTTTCCTGGTGGGTTTCCTCCCACAGTACAAAGGCATGCAGATTAGGCTAATTGGTATGCCCCAAAATTGCCTGTAGTATGTGTATGTGTGTGCAAGTCTCCTGGGATAGGCTCCAGGCTCCTTGCGACCCTGAATGCAGGTTAAAGCAGTATAGATGATGACAGAGAGTGAATGAGCTGTTATTGAAAAAAAAAAAAAAACAGATAATTAATGTGTAAAAAATAACACGTTCAGATTTCTAAATTCATATTTGATGTCAAGAATAATTATAATATGCAGATTTTTTGTGTCATTCACATATTCTTGTAGGAAAATTAAGACATTTTAAAAGTAATTATAATTTTGATAAAAAATTTTAATCTACCTGACATTTCAGAAAACCCTAATGCATAGTTTGATGTCTGAAGCGTCCCCCTTCAACAGACTCTGACGGAACTTCCATATAAATAGTTTTGTTTTTTTGCAACTGGTCAATGATCAATGCTGTGTTTCCGGTACCGACCCATCCCGCTGGGTCTTAAAGGTTAAATCATTTTTCTTTTCAACATCATCAAAAAGGAGGTCCCCAAAACCCTAATCACATATCAGTTTTAGAGACCGTTGAGTCGGAATATATCCAATCGTGTAGGGGCAGGGGTGGCTCAGGGGATGAGGGCGTCTGCAAAATGCTGTAAATGTAAACTAATGTAAATGTATAATAAATGCAGATTCAGTGGTATCACAATACTGTGATCGTACATAAAATTATCTTGATGAATCTGAATTCATGGTTTATGTAGCATATGGAAGCTGGTTGGCGATCTGTGCGTTCACATTATTAAGCGACAAATTTGATTTGCATTTACATTTGTATGTATTTAAACAATTTTGTGCAAATTAGGAAGTGGTACATAAACCAGCAAACTATAATTTTGCATGACAAACCAATTGCAGTTTATTAGCAACATGGAAGTTTCCAAACATTTAATAAAAATACAAAATGGTATCCCACAAGGTCTTATGTTAGGACTATTGTTTTTCCTGTATTATATCTCATCCCTTGGATGCATAATTCACAAACATAATGTTTTTGTTTTTATAATGACCCTGAGGTTGATCCTGAGCTCAGGTTTCTGTCAGTCATGTTCGTGCCCTTGTTCTCCAAATGGCTGCGAGGATTTCCTCTATGTTCTCTGATAGCATTACACACCAGCAGGTAAATTAGATTGCCCCTATGATTGTGTGTGTATATATGTGGTGTCCTGCTGCGGAGTGTATTCCTGCCTTGGATCGATTGTAATGCTTACGGAAAATGAATGGAAGAAATATGGAAAATGAAGGAGAACTAGAGACGATAGGCCTTGAGGAAAAAAAGCGCAAAGCGGACGGCAATAGTAAAAAGCCACAGGAAATGTTAAAGAATAGAAGAAGAAGAAGAAGATATGACCGATACATCCACACAGCCATGTCTGCAGATGAAGGTAGTCTATTCTGTATCTGAGGCGTGTGACATCAGCAACAGCAGGTTCCTGTTCAACACTTTTCTCCTGAGCGCTGGAGTAGCATGAGACATCTGTTCATTACTTACATACACACACACACACACACACACACACACACATACAGAGACTTTTATGACTGAGCACAGAACGTGCGTGTGTGAAGCAGAAAGCTGTAAGCTAAATAAAGAGTCAGAGGGAACTTATTACTCGGGTTTTACCCAGGCGCCTGCGGAAAGCATATTTCATATTTTATACCGTCATTATTGATGTTTATAATGTCATATTCCAGAAGTATGATGATGGAGAATTGAGCCTCGGTCTCAAAACAAAACACAAAGAGCAAAAGCATCACGAGTCACAGTAGCAGTGTCGTTAATCAAAAGGAAATCTGCATAAAAACACACAGATTCCATAAGCTGATAAAAACTGAGAAAAGGGTGATTTGAAACACTGTGCAACAGTTTAAAAGTTACAGCACTGATTGAATGGCACAACAATACATTAACTACTACATAGCTAAATCACGCTAATTTACGTGTGCAAAAAGTGAGCTTGTTGCAGGCTAGTAACAAAGAACAGGCTCGGTCATCAAACCATTTTGCAACTATTTATCAGATTATTTCGCAACTCTTTGCAGGAGCGTTTACGCAAGATATATGTAGCTTTTTTTTTTTTTATTGAAAGTATAAAAATTTTATTTTGTTTAAAATCCTGTAAATAACAACATATGAACTAAACTAACAACATATAAAATAAATATGTTCATTTTATTAATTTCTAAACTAACATTCAAGCAACACTTAATTGTGTTGCTCAATGCTACCTTAAGCCTTTTATGCTGACTCCGCCTAGTTAGAAACATGTTAAAACATGCAAATTAGATAGTGTTTGCTATTTTGCATGGAAGTGATCACAGTCCAGAGGTCCTTCAGGTCTGCAGAAGCTTTTAGGCATAAATTGTTAAATCAAAACATACTTAACTGTACAAATATCGTACAATGACAAATTAGCATGTACAATGGTACAGAAAAAGCTACTGAGCCAAATTAAATCAACTTTTTTTCTTTTTTGTTAATTAAGACAATACTTATCATGTTTAAATTACACCTGCTGTCATTGATGTGAATAGACCTGCATTACTGATCTACAAGCCTGCAAGAGATTGTTGAACAGGCTGTAATACTAATGGACCAATCAGATCTCGTGTTTATCAGGCTGTAATACTAGTGGACTAATCAGGGATAGGGTTTATCAGCCTGTAATGGACCAATCAAAGTTTGGAACCAAGTGAAGTTTGTCCTTAGTTCTGAAATTTTAACAGACCTATCAGAGGTCAGATTTAACATTGTGGAATATTGACTGACCAATCGAAGCTCGTCTTTGGCTGTAGACTTTTATCTTTAGGATGTATCAATAAGAGGCCAGTCAGAGTTCATGTTAAACAGTCTGGAAGGTTAATGGACCAATCACGTAAGCGATCGCAGCAACTGATTATATTACACCATGACATCAGAAATCACTGATCATTATTTCTAAGCAGCAGTCTAGAAATTTGTGTGTGTGTTGAGCTGTTATACAGAGAGAGCACTGCAGTCCTCTAAACAGCATGGCTTGTTTATATTCTGATGGTCTGTCCATGTGTGTGTGTGTGTGTGTGTGTGTGTGTGTGTGTGTGTGTGTGTGTGTCAGCCTGACAGCCTCGTTCTTTCAATAACATTCTGAGCATGTTTGAAGTCTGTGCCCCATTTCATCTCACACTCTTATGTGCGTGCGCAAAAGCAGACATGCACACACACACACACACACACACACACACACACACACACACACACACACACACACACACACACCAATCAGGTTTTATTCTTGTGGTCTCATTGAATTTGTGTGTTCAGCATTTGCTGAGCAGCATACATATCAGGTGCACATACATCAGGAAACTGTTATGTCCAAAACCGCATATTAGTGTGCTAAGTACGATGTCAGAATAGCACACTGCTTCTGTATGGCACATTCTGTCACTCGCAGCATGTCGCTATTTTTCAAAAGGGCATTCATTTTTTCTGACACTTGAGACATGGCGCACACACGCACACACACACAAACACACACACATGTCTTTACTATCCTTGTGAGGACCTTGTGTTGACATAAAGATTACTGACTCTAATGCTATGCAAAGCCTAAATATAACCCTAACATTAATCTCAATAACCACAATGACTTGAGTTTAGTTTAGGCGTTTTTACTTTCCTAAATAAAAGCTGCAGTTTTTTGTGGGGACCAGCTATATGTCAGATATTCCTAGCATTGTGCGAACATTTGGTTCCGAACACGATTTTCAGCCATATTGACCCTCACATACACACACACACACACACACACACACACACACACACACACGCACACACACACACACAAATTGTCTGCTAAATCAGGTATTTATATTTCATGGTGACTTTAGGACCTCATAAAGCACAAGGAATCTTGAAAGCTGGACAAGCCCTTATGTTATTATTAGAATTTTTCAATCTGATCAATCGATGGAGAATGTGACCTCAGTTATTGATAAATCACACACCCACACAACACACACCCCCACCCATACAACACACACATATTTAGGTATTCCTGCCTTATGGGGACATTTGGTCCTCATAAACGAGGATAATATTCCTGAGCTGCTTTTGCTATATTAGATTTTTGGGCTGGACCAGACAATCAATGCAGGTTGTGACCTCACTGATTTATAAATAACGCACACACACACACACACACACACACACACACACACACACACACAGTTACTGTAAGACCTTGTGCCTGTGTTATTCATTTATCCTCACAAACAGTTTATATACAAAGATCATGATAAATGGGGTCAATTAAAGTACATGTGTATTGTTGGGGGATACACAGAGAATGAACACCTTATGTTCCTAATGTTTTATGTGAGAAATAAAGATGGTCTTGTCATCTCGTAGATCACTAAATAGCGGAGCAGAGTCTCTGCAATAACTCATGGTCACAACTTCATCGTAGCATTACGTTCTGGGACGTTTGTGATCTTTTGCACCAAATTTCTCAATAATATGATACTAGAACATGGTGAGGGAGAAATTAATCTCATTTATTTCTTTATTTATTTTTTTCAGGAACAAAAAACAACTGAGATCATTGACATTTAAACTGTACAGGTAATAACAATAACAGTTTTTGCCCGGTCATGACACTAATCACAATCTTTTTAATACAAACATAATTCATGTGTTAATGGTGTTTTACCCATTCAAAATACATGTCAAGCAAACAAGATCTCTGGCTTTTGTCATTAAACTTGTATATGTTCAGTCCATCTTTAAATTAGAATTTCAAACCCTATAAAATTAAAAAGAGCAAATATACCTAGCATTGACAGAACATACAAAGAACATGCACTGCAAGCTGCAAGTGTTTAATACTTCTTTTAAGAAATGTTATTAAGAGCATCAAAGTGTCAAGTAGAAACTTTCAAACTTTTACCTGAATTTCAGAATTTCTTATAAATTCCTAGGTCGATAGTATAAAATCTGATGATCAATTTGTTTACATTTATTTACAAGTTCACAAGTTACAAAGGAAGGGACGAGACACATTGAAAATCAGAATGACAAAATAGTTAGCATGGACAGTGTCACAAATTTACTCACTTTTAAAATTGTAAACAAAGGTAATTTTAAAATCATCAACATTGAATAATCAAGAATGTTTCATATTTTCTTTTTTTTTTGTATAAAATTGTTATTCTAAATTCTAAAACATCAAAAACACTCATGATTTATTTTAAAATGTTCTCAATTCAATTAAAATGTATTCGTATAGTGCTTCAAACAGTTGTCATTGTCACAAAGCAGCTTAATCAAAAGAAATTATGAAAGTTTGTATGAAATGCGAATGTGTAAGAATCAATAATGATCAGAATTTCCCTGATGAGCAAAGCAAGCAAAAAAGCCCTGGGATGGCGATCGTAAGAAACCTTAAGAGGAACCAGACCCAACAGGGAACCCATCCTCATTAGAGTCGTAACAGATAGCAGGGATTGATCTGCAGTCATACTGTGTGTTAGACCTGTGTCTCAGGACGTCTGAACTTGATACTGCAGTACAATACGTAAAAAAAAAAAAATATATATATATATATATATATATATATCCATTATACACATTATACACCACCTCAGAACACTTTTTTTCCTGACTTATATTTCATATTTTAGCTTTGATCCTCCAGAGGATGTGAGTTCTCAACTCGAAGCCTGCTCTGCAAAACGATCTCTAACATACCCCTGGTGTGAATCTATTCAAGGCTTCATAAAGCAGCCAAAGAAGTTTAAAATCAATTCAAAAAATCGATCGCAGTCGAGCCAGTTCAGAAGGCTTTATGTGAGATCTTGCTTGAAGTTTTCTTTGCTTCGGTTTCAAGATACCAGTTAATACGAGTCTGCAGCAGTTGTTGTCTTTTCTATCTGTCCTTTAGTGCCAAACAGTTTTCTTTGAACTTGGGTGCCTGGGTCTCTTGCTCTCATTTACCTCCTCCATATTTAGAGGTCAAAGCATCAAACTCAATACTGTTTTTTTTTTTTTTTTTTGTAAATTAGAATTTTTTTGAAGCAGAACATATTTTGAAAAAAAAAAAATGCAACATATATACAGTACACGTCCTTGTAAGAAGAATAAACTACCACTAATATCGCACTGTTGTTTAATTATTGCATATGTCCTTGTTTTACGTACAAATCTGGTTTTAATACTGTATAGTGAGCACTTCTCTCATCAAACTACAGTTATCAAGGGAAATCTGAAGAGAATTTCAGTACTTACACGCTCTCTCGCTCTCTCCATCACTAATTCAATTTAATTAACTTTAACTCGTTGCAATGTGCTCTCTCTACCTCAGTCCAATAGATTAGTGGAAAATCTAATTTACACAGTTTCCCCGCTCAAACCGAGTGTACTGCCTCGGCTGCCTACTAAAGCCAAGAAGGTACTGAGGCATTTCTCTGGTTTCTTTATCTGGATTCTTCTTAAAAGCAATCATTTGTTCTACGGTAAATGTCGGAAATCTGATGCCTTAAGTACATGTTGAAAAACTCAGAACAGCTTTAAGTTTCGTCTTAGCATAAAGAAAACTTCTCTGTAATTGATTTGGTTCAAGATTTCAGTCCTGATAAATATTTAACATCTAACAGATTTTTGGGATTTGCTAAAAGCTAGCTAGCTAGCTAGATTGTTTGGACACCATAACAATGCTTCTTTTACAAATCCGAACACATTTTTTTTTTTTTTCATTTGGTGTGTATGTTTAAATTTAATGGTGGTGAGAAGTCCAGTGATGTTGTAGCTACAGTATATAGTGCAAGCTTCTGAATCCCAACGCCTGCTGCACTACACATCAGCAGCAGCAGCAGCAGCAAAAAAAAATATGTCCATTATATGTGTAGCCTTAGACGTAGAACTGATAAGATTGACAAGAAAAAATTAAATCATTAGCTTGATTTGAATCATATTTTCATATATTATGCAAACTAACCGCAAACGCTGGACGACAACAACAAAAATACTGGGACTTGTGATGAAATTTCTGGGGAACGAAGGCGTAAAAGTAACTGACATTTACAGCAGATTTCAAGAGAAGTACGGTGATGCACTACAACATCTGAATGCTGCAAATGCTCAAAATCTATTACTCTCGCGCAACCAAAAGTCCCTGCTTGACTTGAACACACCTGGGTAAAATTCATACTGTATATTTATTTGAAATAGCTGACTTCTTTGCATTCATGACATCATCTATTATTCTGGAATGTGGTATTGTAGCAAGCACTAGTTTAGCCTAGTCATTCCTATTGTCACAGTCACATTTCAGGACGGTTCGTGTCTTGTGGGCGTGTTGCAACATCTTCTGACGAGAAACCGTAGTAGCTACATGTAGCTTCTGAAACAAATGAGTTTAACAGAAATGAAACAACTCACTATTTAGTGTAAAAACTCATTGTTTTATTTTGCTATCAGAATAGCAAAGCAAGCTAAATATACTAGCTACATACAGTACAATCAGTCCAAGGATTCATTCGAGCCATATTTATTCATTTTGTCACCCAACCGCATCATAGAATTGAGAATCGTAATTCAACTGTTGCCGGCGCATACTCGCGTTTAGTAACCTGCTAGCGTGAATGTACGGTTCTGAGGCAGCGGAACAGCTGTACTGGTACAGTCATGCGATTTGTGGGAAGCACGTTTTAAAAAAATCTAAATCCAGCTGCCGCTTGATGATGGTGTAATGTGCGCAACAGTAGCAGACATCAACTGCAGACTACAGAACCTGTGTGTGTACGTGTGTGAGTGTGTGTGTGGTCTAGACCCACGGAACAAATGTAACAGCATGCCCTTCTGCTGTCCACTTGCAATGCCAAGGCCGGTCTTTCCACTCACACACACACACACACACACACACACACACACACACACACACACACACACATACGTACACATTCATACACATACACATACACATATATATACCCAGAAAAAATATGGGATATCACATACAGTGGAAAAAAGATGGGAGCCGCAGTGCTGACTAATGAGGTCACAGTCTTGTGCTCTTAGACAGTGTTGATACATGGACACACACACACACCTATCCGAACATGGAGCACCTGCCAGGGATTTTCTCCTTTTCCCTGGGATTCCCTTTAAGTCTCTCACAATCTTTTTTATTTCTCCCACTACCAACTCTCACTCCCCGTATCGCTTCTTGCCATCTCCTTCTCACTCCTCTTCTCCCCCCGCCCCCACTTCTCTCTCTCTCTCTCTCTCTCTGTTTCACACTCTGTGTGCGTTAATATCTATCAACCTTCTTAACCTCCACTCTCCCTCCATTCCCCTCCCCATCTCTCTTGCTCTATCTCTCTTTCCTCATTGGCATTCTCACACACTCAGCTTCCCTGAATTCTCATGGGAAATATCACACTTACCTGCTCCTAAGGAATTGTGGGTAATGGTACCCTCATTTCCCTCCAAAATACCTCCCATGTGTCTGTCTGTGTCAGTGTGTGTTGGGCGGGTGAGCTTCCTGGGCAAGAAGCAAAACAGCATTGGAATAATCTTGCATTAAAAGACACACACACACACACACACACACACAGAACATTTGTGAAGAGTTCTTTTTTTATTACAAACACGGAACAGTAATGCATAATGACAGTGTGTGTTTTGGGCCAAATATATGCCTAGGACAATCTGACAGTTTTGACATTATGGGGACATTTGCCTGGTCCCCAGAAGGTCAAAACTAACAGACATTTGCTGGGCTCCCAAAAAGAAAAAGAAAAAACAACAACAACAACAACAACAACAACAACAACAACATTACATATTACAGTTTCCTTCATGTTATTCATTTTAAGCTTCTGGTTAGATTGTAGTCCATCATAGCATTAAAAAGCCACGTTTATGATAAAATTTCAGGTCCTCAGAAGGATAGTAAGACGCCATATGAGAGTGCTTGAGTTCAGCTACAGTACAGACCAAAAGTTTGGACACCCCTTCTCATTCAGCGAGTTTTCTTTCTTGTGTTCTTTAGCCCAAACGCGTCTCTTCTGCTTGTTGCCTGTCCTTAGCAGTGGTTTCCTAGCAGATATTCTAGCATGAAGGCCTGATTCACACAGTCTCCTCTTAACAGTTGTTCTAGAGATGTGTCTGCTGCTAGAACTCTGTGTGGCATCGACCTGCTCTCTGATCTGAGCTGCTGTTAACCTGCTGTGATTTCTGAGGCCGGTGACTCGGATGAACTTATCCTCCGCAGCAGAGGCGACTCTCGGTCTTCCTTTCCTGGGTCGGTCCGCATGTCAGCCGGTTTCTTGATGGTTCTTGATTGTAGCGCTTGATGGTTTTTGTGACTGCACTTGGGGACACTTTCACAAAATTTTTCCCAATTTTTCGGACTGACTGACCTTCATTTCTTAAAGTAATGACGGCCGCTCGTTTTTCTTTACTTAGCTGCTTTTTTCTTGCCATAATACAAATTCAGCCTCTTTGAATGAGAAGGTGTGTCCAAACCTTTGCTCTGTACTGTACATTCCTATCATTCTACTGAAGCATTCTGTTCCCCTAAAAGGACAGACAAGTCATCAATATTAATTCACAATATAAAATATTTGCTCTCACAAACTCCAACAACTCCAAAATCAGACGAGGGTTATTCAACTCAAATTTCATCCCTCATTTAAAAAAGTCTGGATACGTGATTAACGTGACTGAATGGAGATAACAACATTTATCCATTTCCCCGAAAGGCCTCGCCTTTGCCAGGCCAACCTGTACTTAATCTGTCTTGCCTGGTTAAATAAAGGTAAATAAAATAAATAAATAAATAAATAAATAAATAATTTCATACTTAACCATAACTTGAAGTGACTATGGTTTATTTTTCCTTTTTTGGGGCTCTTTTTTTTTATATTCAACCAACATATTATTCATACCAAATGACATATTTACTGTAAGTAACCACAAACATAACTGCATGCTGACTTATCTATTGTGACAAAACTGTGGGAGGCGGAGTTATATATTTTTGAAAAATCACACAATTCATGCTCATATAACCCAAACAATTTTGACAAAACATTGTACTTTTTAACATGTGCAAAATATTCCCTATCAGTTTGCTTTATTAGATAAAAAGAAATCTTGTTTTACGTAAAACAGCAAAATAGGATTCTTTCATTTTTTATTTCTGTCAAACTGTTCATTTGAATTTTAGGAACCTTATATTGGTTTGCATGACAAGAAACTTGTGTAGAGAAGCGAACTTTGGAGACATTTCCAAACTTTGGAGACATTTCCAAGAGCTTAAATTGCATTTTTTTTTTTTTTTTTTAACCAGTGGGAGCCCTGAAAAGTTTTCCTAGAAGAACAATTTAAAGAATGTTAAATCAGAGAAACCTCTTCAGGAATATTTACAGTATGTGTGTTTCCACCCCGGGAACTTTTAGAGGAAAACTTTTTTTTTATCCAATACAGGAAACCTTTCAGGAAAGTTCTTCTGTGCTCTTTTTTTTTTTTTTTTTTTTCACTTTTCAAGAACTTTCTTTTAAAAGAAGCCTCCACTGCAGGAAACTGTCTCGGAACCTTATAAGTGTTTCCACAACAAGAAACTTTAAGGAACTTTCGGGACATTTCCAATGCAGGAAACATTACAGAAATGTTAGGTCATTTTACACTATAAGAACCTTTCCAAAAGTTCAGTTGCCTTTTTACCAGACAGAACTTTTTCAAAAACATTTCTGCCAGAGGTACCTTTGAAGAATGTTTCACAGCAATAACCTTTTCAGCAGTGTTAGTTGTATTTCCACAAGACATTTTTTTTTTCATTAACCTTATCCTCATGAGACCCGACTGTGCTCATACGATGACATCAGATATACCTTCGTCTATATCCTTGTAAGATACGCACCATAAATTAGGGGGGAGTCAATTACCCAGTAAGACAAATTCTGCTTTAAATAAATGTATTTGCAGTATTGGTGTATGTCTGGTTTTTTGATGTCCAAACAAAAAGTAACCCAATTCTAATTCATAATTAAAAAATTCCATTACATGGTACAAAAAGAAAAGCAAAATTTTATGTCAAATATACAGCTCTGGAAAAATAGAGACCACTGCAATATATATATATATATATATATATATATATATATATATATATATATATATTGCAGTGGTCTCTATTTTTCCAGAGCTGTATATTTGACATAAAATTTGACATAAAATATATTGTCAAATATACAGCTCTGGAAAAATAGAGACCACTGCAATATATATATATATATATATATATATATATATATATATATATATATGCTTTTTTTTTTTTTGCTTTTTTCTCTTACAGGTGCATGTATTGGTCAGATGGATATTTGTAGAGCTATAATAACTCAAATAAAACAAAATGCAAATAATAATCTGTTTTTTCCCCAGAGCTGTAGGTCAAGAAACTCATATATAAACTTCAAACTGTACATATGCTTATTTTTTCGAAGCTTTTAACCTCCAATTTTTTCAATCTCCATGTTTAAACCGTAACCCGGCATGGCTGCATTACGCTGCAAAACGCGACATATCCAGAAAATTCGAATAGCTCCTTTCTAGCGGGTGATCAGTAAAGTGAAACTACCAGCTTGACAACATACACACTGCCTTGAGCAAACTAAATGCATTCAAATGAATTTTGGTGAATGTTTAAGCCAAGAGGAAAAACGTTTACACAGCGTCGCTGCCAGCATTACAGGTATGCGTCTTTTCACGTGAAAATATATTCACTGAATAGGACACTATGCGATTTGGATGATGCACATGCAACATGTTCTATACTATACGTTATATTCTACAAAATATCATCTTCTGTTCACTTCCAAATTGATACTTTTCTTTTTCTTCCTCCTGCTGTCACTTGCGCTGGTCTTGCTGCATTTGAGAGCCGCGATGCAATAGCGGTGATGTTCCCCAAAGACAATTAAGCAGGCAGAGAATGTTACAACCCTCCGGTGATGTGCAACGTTTGTGTACAAAAGACATGAGTGACGCGCTGCGCGAGAAGCCGCTGCATTTGCTACGTCTGGTTACATTCAGTCCATCTCGTTTTCTGTAGGGATTTGTGCAGAATGAAGGATTATACAGCGCTGTACTGTGATATGGAGCTGTCATCATGTGCTGAATCAAACAAACAAAAAAAGAGATGTTTTTGTATTGTTTATAATGTTTCTCATGACCTACAACAAAACTCAACACTTTTTTCCTTGATCTAATTTGCTGCCAAACTACATGCTAAAAGCATGAGATACTGTATTTATTTATTTTTTTTTTTAGTTTTTTTGTAAAAACTCAACCAACAACTTATTCATGCACACAACTGGAGCCTGTTGTGACAAAATTGTGCGAGGTGGAGTTATAGCGTTTTGTAAAATCACACAAAATTCACATTATACACACACACACACACACACACACACAACTCTATACTCTATAAGATTTAACAATGCATCTTGCTCTATTTGAAAATAAGATAAAAGATTTTCTTTAGGAACTTTAGGCGCAATTTTATTGCAGGTCAATTCAGGAACTTTAAGGAAATTTCAATTGCAAGAATATATTTAAGGGCTCGAGTTGCTTTTGTACAAGATAGAACTTTTTTTTTTTTTTAATGAACGTTTCAAAAAGAGGAAACTTTTTTTTTTTTTTTTTAAGTTTCAGAAGCAAACACATTTCAGGTACTTGTATGTGTATACAGTAGGTAGTTACAATGTACATGTAGTGCAAACAGTTCCACTGCAGGAACCTATTCAGGAATCTTTTCGTGAATGTTAAGTTACAAAATGTAAATAAAAAAAATTTCAAAAACTTTTGAAAGCACAATTTGCAAAGTTACATTTACCCTTTTTTTTTTCAGGGGTTTTGGGCGCATTGATGTACTTAAAAAGCAGATGAATGGCTGTCTGGAAGAAACCAACCAGGACGCCTCGTTACTTTCTAACAAATTACAAAAAGCCGAGGTTTTAATGAACAATGGATTTTCCATAACTTTTAAAGCAGCTGGAGGGAAACAGCTTAAAGGTAACAGTTCAGATCAATCAGCTATTTTTCTCTCTTCCTCTTTTGCTACAGTAACACTGAGCACATGCTGCAAGCCCATTTTACCCAGGATTCCATGCTCGGAAATACTCCAGAGTCAATAGCACACACACTGAGCCGTCATGTCTGGTGTGTTTGTGTGTGTGATGTTGTTTAGTGAAAGTTACAAATGATTATGTGTTCAACCAGAGTAAGAGCAAGCCATGACAATGAGTGCAAGCGTGCACACACACACACACACACACACACACACACACACACACACACACACACACACACGCACACACACACAGCATTAGCAAAGGGAAATGGGAGCAGACCACAGAGAAGCTATTCTGTTCAATCCATCACACACCACTCACATATCATCACCTTCTGCCCATGCTGAGTGTTTTACAGAGAACAAGAGAGAGAGAGAGAGAGAGCAGCATGGATGGAGGGAGTGATTAAAAAGAAGGAAAAAAACAGAAAAGAGATATAGGCGCTAGGAACAAAAATTAATGAGAGAAGAAATATATCAAGGTATAAATAAGTGATGGGATGAAAAACAGAGAATGAACAGAAGAATAAAAAAAAAGAGTGTATATGCTATGAACATAAGAAGGGTGAGGATACGAGTGAGATGAATGGAGAAAAAAAGGGAATAAAGAGATAAAAGAGCGAAGAAAATGTGACGGAGAGAACGAGATGAAGAATTGAGGGAAGAAGAAAAAAATAATGAAATGGATAAGAGGTGATGAGAGACAGAGAATAGGGGATAGATAGATAGATAGATAGATAGATAGATAGATATGGAAATGAAAAGTAATTAAAAAAATAAAGAGATAGGAAAGAGTAATATAGATGGAAGCCCATAGGAGAGATGGAAGGAGAGAAGGTCGGAGGAAAGAAGGAAGAACTTTATGCAAAAACGAGTGAGACAGAGAGGGCGGGGGGATAAAGGGCTGAGAGAGACCGAACTGAAGATGAGTCAAAATGTATGGATAAAGAGACAGGTGGAAGACATCAAAGAAAAAGAGGGAAAAGAAAGCGAAGACAGAGATGAAAGAGAAAAGGAAAAAGTGAAAGTATAAGTGATGAAGGTGAAATATAGCGAGGAATATAGAGAGCTTAGGAGAAAAAAAAGGTAAAAGAGGGTGAGGGAGTGTTGTGAATAAAAACGGAACGGCTGAGCGAGAGATCGAGATAGGGAGATGGAAGAGAAAATAATGAAGGGTGTGCAAAAGGAGGAAGAGAACAAAAATAGGAAAGGGGAAAAGAGAACGAGGGAGTGGAGAGAGACATCGAGGAGGAGAGGAAGGGGAGAAGGGCATCATGGGAAATGTGATTGCATTAGTGGTTTTGTTAGACTCACTTTGTGGTAAGAGACAAAATGGATGGAATGGTGCGGCTAACACACGTGCGCGCACCCACACGCACCCTGTGAAGGTGTCGACGATCTGATCTCGTTCCCTTCACTCAGAATTAGACCAATTTAATAAGCCAATGAAATTATGGGATATTAATGTAATTGAATCTCGGCGGCTGAGCAGCGAGCGTGAAATACGAGGAGACGTCTCTTTTTCTTACATCATTAATGATTCGCATTAACAGCGTGGTCAGGGTCCCTGTGTGAGTGTGAGCGAGTGCAAATGTGTGCGAGATAGACAGAGAGGAAAAGAGAGAGACAGACAGATGGTCAAACCAGTCTTATACAACAGTTATGGCTGGCTGAGCAATCTGTTTGGACGAGAGGTGCTCCACGCGTGCGACGGTAATAGCACTGGGATGTTGAACTGCATGTATCACTCGTCGTCCCAGGTGTTGTCCAGCGGTTAATGACACTAACTGTGTGTCTCAGCGCGGGTGAGACTGGGTCTGTACGGTCCGCAGTACCGAGGAGAGAGCAGCTGCCTGACCACGCCCACATTCACACCCAGTCACAGAAGCACTTTCTGCAACAACACACGTCTGATAGGGTTATGTCGTCTTAAACAACACGCCGTCTCCTTAAAACTGTTTCCAAGTCGAATCTCCGAATCTCTTCCTTGTTGTTTTATTTAGACTTGAGAAGAGCTAGAAAGTTCACTAGCTTTTAACACAAGGTTGAATCCCAAATCCCTCTCTAACCCCTGATCAAGGGCACTACTTGGTGTGTGGAACAAGGGATTGTACACCCTGCATAGCGCACTTGACATAGCGCATTTAACACTATTTGGGATTGACCCCAGGAACCCGGACGTGAACGAAGCTGATGTTCTACAGCGGAATAAGTGGAAATCTAAAGTAAATCTGGTAAGTTTCTTAGGACTGTCCACCACCTCCACGGTTTATTCTCCTCACCTTTTGGCAACAGAGTACCGCTAAGAATTTACTAAGCGCGTACTTATGTCCCGCCTTCCGTGCTCGGGAACACATGAATCGTTCCCCAGACCACCTCTGCAATCGGTCCAGGGATTCGTTCCCGAGCGCGGAACGATTCGGAACGATTGCATTCTCACAAACAAAAATCAACTGGTCCCGGGGCCAAGTGTACTCGGAAACGGATCCGGGACCCCAGTGTGAAAACGCCCTAAAACTACTTTCACCCCTGGTAATTACACTACATTAATTGACCCCCAGTTGTGGTCATTTGGTTCCACCAGGCGGAATATCACACTCGAGCACAACCTCACTCCTTCTTGTGAGATATTGCTTAATTAGCTAACAGTTACAACTGGGAAGCATGATGCATTTTACCATCACTCGTACCCCACAACAAAGCTTAATCCTCCATTCTACAATCAGCAATCCAGGTGAACCTTAAATTAATGTCGCGTGAAGAAGCAGCTGAGGCACTGTACTGTATAGCAGATGTGTTACTTCTTTGATTCTTGAACATGAGCAGAACATCAAGAACAGAAGTGCACACAAAACAAACAAAACAGAGAGCGAACGAAATTGATCCAAGACCACAAATGGAGAAAAAATAGGAGCTTAAACTATGAACATCATCATGCGCTAAACAAGAACAAACCGGACAGTGACTGGGAAGCAAGAGGCAACATCAACATGAAAGTCCAAATTTTCCGCAGCCACTAGGGGACAATTCCTGAAGTGCCTACAAGTGGACCAGGGAACCCTCCGCACCACGTTCTCCAAAACTGGGGCTGTGATAAAGGACATGTGGACAGAGACAGACAACAACTAGCTATTGCTAGGGCTCAGAGCTTAGGACAGGCAGTGGGCATGACCTTGACACGGGCATAGAAACAGGCCAGGGGTTTGGGCAAAAGAGGCCAGTTTGTAGACCCTAGATGAGCAAGTTTGACTGAATATGACTGAAGGTGAAGTGTGTGCAGGGACCATGTTAATAAAGGCAGATAGTAAAGTGAGCATGACATTCTTGAAGACAGGCAATGGAAGAAGCACACAGTTCTCAAATTAGGCTGGTGGAGAATGCAGTACATTCTCTGCACCCTAGGCCACTGCCAGGTTAGGCTTGTGCAGTACCTGGCTAAGATACTGTAGTACAGGGTGAGATGGTAAAGTGGCAGTGCAGGGAAAGGCTAAGGATCATGGAGGAATCATGGGCAGAACACGGCATGATTCATGCACAGCATGGCATGCGGCAGGGCATGACCCGAAGCCAGCTCACAGCACAGCATGGAGCAAAGCATCATTCTTGGTTTTTATAGCATAATTCCGGGTCCACATGGCAGGCAGACTAGACCAAGACTCAAACAAACCAGAACAGTGCTCAGATAAAACAGGGATCACAGGAAACATCTCTGAATTAACAGGACTTAACTCAGGTCTAACAAGAATTACAAAGCTTAGCTCAAGGCTAACAGGAATTAGCTCAGGACTAACAGGACATAATTCAAGCATAACTTGAATAATTTACTAAAAAAAAAAAAAAAAAGTGCTTAAGTTCTTCCGGTCAACCTCTGTCTGAGGCTGGACCAGGTGGACATGTCCCTGGATGTGAAGCTCAGCCTTCACCACTTGTTCTTGGAGCTTCTACACCAATTGAACAGCTCAGCATCTGTGCCAGAAGGGTTGCTCTGCAAATGTCTGCTGTATAGCAAAGTGAGCCGCTTGCTGCTGGATGTTGTGCAGCTGTTCAGGTCATTCCTCGGTGCCGTCCACCTGTTGTTGATGCATGTTACAGAGAATCCCCACAGCATGGATGGCCTTGCTTTCTTTGGCCAATTGTTGATGCACAATACAGGGAGCAATTCATGCTGGACACCGTGGTCTCTTCGCTACCAGTCTTTCTTCACAGCATCACATCACATCCATTTCATCACTGTGCTTAGCTTGATACTGTATGCCAAGGTGCCCACCCAGTTAAATCACCTCAATATTATAGGAGATCCTGAACCCAATACAGGAGGGACACTAGAAAGCAAGAAACGAAGAAATGTCAACATAGAAGTCCCACAATAAAACGTAACTAAAGATCAACGCACCCGCGGCCTCATGCAGCTAGGGGGCAATGCTGACGAATAAAGAAACAGCATCAGCCTGCGTGCTAGGCAATATTAATTCATTTTTTCTAGCCAAAAAAAACAATCATCTTCCTAGTCAAACCTGATAAAGTGCTAGTGCAATATTTTTTAAGCTTATTGTAAAGGACTTGCGTGAAGCCCAAAACAAGCATGGCTAAAGATTAGCTAGCTAGCCAAGCACTGTTGAAGCATATTAGCTGCATGTAGCTACATAAAAAAAAACTAACCTGCTAGTTCAACAATTGTCGATTCATCAAAATGCTATGTGTGTGTGTGAGAGAGAGATTGTGTGTGTGCAGTTTAGCTATAAGTGTATATTAATGTCAGTACTATCTCTATTAGGCCATACAGTTAGTGTATATAAATAAATAAACTAAGCCGTCAGTACCCAAGAGCTCATGCTATGTATTTATTATGTGTGTGTGTGTGTGTGTGCATTTGTTTTCCACAGCAGTCTAATAGTCCACCACTTCATATCCAATGCAGGAGAAGAACCCTGTGCATTTTATGTTTTATGTTACACCTTTAACAGAAGGGACCATTAGGTTCAAAGTTAGAAACTGACCGGCGTGTGTGTGTGTGTGTGTGTGTCAGTAGGATGCACTGTTGAACTTCACATCAGTCAGTGGCAGGAAAATGTTTGTGTATGTGTGTTAGAGAGTGTGCTGTCAAAAGTGATACATTTCTGTTGTCCTGAAAGCGTATATTTCACCTGCAGATGATGAGCCCTGGATGCTTTCATGCATTACGTTTTTTTTTTTTTTTTTTTTAATCCGGAAGGAGGAATAATAGTCGCATCCTCATAAACAAACACAGTTTTACATCGCGACGTTAAGGGGGTTATTTCCAGTACTATATTTTCCTATATTATAGTACACTGTGCTTGACCAAATAAAGAAAAGAAAAAGTTGACATTTAAGTCAAATAAATAAATAAATAAATAAATAAATAAATGACTGGATTAGGGTTAAAAACTGTCCAACACATTATTAAAGCAGGAAGGATAGTGCTGAACCACCATAATTTTAGATCACTTAAACGCCTGGTAAAGTTGCATAATGTAAACCTTCAGTAGAAACCAAAGCTAGAAAGCTATTGCTCAAAAAAAAAGAAAAAAAAAAGAAGCATTTCCATGTAACGAGGACTCACAGGATTGGGACTAAACAGCTGTGTGGCCATGAGGAATCCACTCGTTGGCAAGTCGCACCAGAAAAGAGGCTTCAGTTTGCGAGGCAGCATACAGACTGGACTTTGGAACAATGTCATGTGTTCAGTGTTATGATCTGAGGATGCTTCAGTCGCTCAGGTCGAGTCTCAGCATCGTTATGTCGCAATAAAATGAAGTCAGCTGACCACCTGACATGCACTGAATCAATGGAGTTTTACCTTCCTGATGGCACGGACATATTTCGGGAGTCAGAGTCTAAAAGAGTGGTTTTGTGAGCATGAATCATTTTCACTCATGAACTGGACACCACATTAGGTGCACATTATATTATCAAAGCTAAAGGTGATTATATAAAATATTAGAGAAAGACTTTATTTTGATGATGCAATGTAGTTTCCCATGACGTGGACTTTAACCACAACATCCCTAACCTTAACAACACCATCAGTCAATTTAAACAAAATAAAAACAAAAACAAATCATTAGTCATTTCTAGTTTTTGTCTGATAAAAGTACCCTTTTTTTTATGATGACCAGCAAAATGTCCCCACAATGTCATGTACACTGACTTGACACTTAATTAGGGACACACAAGCCTCTAACTCTGGGGATTTAAACTTTATTGCTTTGCCAGTTTACTTGAACCTAGACAGGTAAGGAATAAATAAATTCACATCATTACGGGAAACCTGCTAAACACACACACACACACACACACACACACACACTGACACACACACACACACACATTTTCAGCAAGGAGGAGCGTGTCTTCCATAATGAATATGGAGATGTTCTGACTTGTTCACACTGTTTCTTCATTTTGATTCCTCTCCAGTTCCCACTCAACACACACACACACACACACACACACACACAGTATATGTTGAATATTCCTGTAATTACCAGCAGGCTGATTTATATTGGCAGGCGGTTGTTGCTGGTGAGTTGGAAGTCATTCATCACAACAGCTAGGGGATGCGAGTTATACGATTTCTCCGAGTGTAACGAATTTTACCGTCTTCGTGTGATGAACGAT
The DNA here is from genome assembly GCA_030347435.1 of Clarias fuscus. Classification (NCBI taxonomy): domain Eukaryota; kingdom Metazoa; phylum Chordata; class Actinopteri; order Siluriformes; family Clariidae; genus Clarias; species Clarias fuscus. The sequence continues at coordinate 2,703,594 of CM059218.1, read as the reverse complement.
AACTGCTTTTCTCATATGCCTTGTGATCATTCAAAAATATTTACTAAGTTGATTGTTGGATTATTGGACACAACATTTTCACCTAATTACAAAGCACAATTTCAAATTTGAAAAGAAATTGGAAAGAAACTATGCAACGTGTGTTTATTTTAGCTAAGGAAAAAAAATATATGGATGGCCTAAATGAAACTTGATATAATTTTGGTCTTTTTTCTTCTTTCTTGACATCAAAATTTTTCTTTTTCATTATGACTAGACTTTCTAACATTCAGCTCGTGAACGAAACCCAAATCGTGCGCTAATTTTCACATAAACAGCATGTAATTTGCCTCATTGACAGGTTGTTCATTCACTGGACAGAGGTTAATAAAAAGACATTCGTTAAGCACAGTTTGGCATTTCCCCTAGTGCACAGCTCTTTACTGGTGCTCAAGGACACACCACAAAGGCACTAAAAAAAGGAGGACACGTTAACTAACTCGAACTGTAAATCTCATTCTCCAGGAATGTTGTAATAAATTTTGGGGGTTTTTTTGTAGTTGAATGTAGATTTATATTTCTGTCCTTTTCCGTGTGTGTGTGTGTGTGTGTGTGTGGGGTTTATCAGCGTGTGACAGATGGCACACTTATCACTCTGAGCTCTAGACAAGACTCACTTTAATATAAACGCACTTTCTTTTTCTTTAGTTTTTGCGCTTATAAGGGGATTATCATTCAGTCCTTATCTCAAGTTTTATGGACACACAATGAAACCTGAATGAGTTCAATGCAAAAATTCATATCAACTCTGGCTAGATATTAATATATATTCACCGCCACTTTATTAGGTACATATATATTTACATGTAGGAATTGTGTCAATTCTCCAGAGCGACTTACAAAAGTGCTTTGTAGAGTCTAGATGCACATCTTCCTCAAGCTCTGAGACATGGTGGGACCAGCCGAGCAGTGCTGTGCTGGAGGACAGGAGGGAACATGGTGCAGTGCGAAGTGTGACTAGAGCTGAGAGGTAGGTGGGTGCCGGGCCGTTTTTGGCTTTGTAGGCAAGCATCAGGGTTTTGAATTTGATGCGGGCATCTACAGGAAGCCAGTGCAGGGAGCGGAGAAGTGGGGTGGTGTGGGAGAACTTGGGAAGGTTGGGAACAAGACATACAGCTGTGTTCTGAATCAGCTGCAGAGGACCAAGGGTGGACAGAAGCAGACCCGCTGGGAGTGAGTTGCAGAAGTCCAGTCTTGAAATGACAAGGGACCGAACGAGCACCTGAGTCGCCTGTGAAGAAGGAAAAAAAAAATCGGTGAATCGTTCTGATGTTGTAATGAAGAAACCGAGTGAGGGTAACAACGTGTAGTGAAAATGACAGTTGATTGTCCACAGTTACCCCAAGATTGCGGGCAGTTGCTGATGGAGTGATCTGATTGTTGTCCAGGGAGATCACAAGGTCTGGACCAGGGGATGAATCACCAGGGATGAACAGCAGTTCAGTTTTACTGAGATTGAGCTTCAGTTGATGAGCTGGCATCCAGGATGAGATGTCTGCCAGACATGCGGAGATCCGGGTGGAAACCTGAGGGAGGAGAGGAAAGAATAAGTTGCGTGTCATCTGCATACTGTAACAACGCTATGACATGACCTTGCGAAGATATGACCTTACCACCACTTCAACTGTTTGTTAATGCAAATATCTAATCAGATGGCAGTAACTCAATCCTCTTAGGCCTGTGGTCACGGTCAAGACAAACTGCTGAGGTTTAAACTCAGCGTCAGGATGGGAATGAAAAGTCATTTTAAGAGGCCTTGAATGTGTCATGGTTCTTGGTGTCTGACAGGCTGGTCTGAGTACTTGTGAAACTGCTGATCTACTGGGCTTTTTCCACACAAACCATCTCCAGGGTTTAAAGAAAATAGTGTGAAAAAGAGAAGGTCAGGGGCAGAATGGTTCAACAGAACTAGTTCAAGCTGATAGAAAGAGAAACTCTTGTTACTGTATATCTGAGGTCCTTCGAAGAGCATCTCTGAATACACAACATGTCAAACCTTGAAGCAGATGTTCGACAGCAACAGAAGACCACACAACTGAGGCTATAATGCGCACAGGCTGACCAAAATGGGACAGCAGACGATTGGAAAGACATCACCTGGTCTGATGAGTCTTGATTTCTCCCGGGATATTCTGATAGAATTTGGTGTAAACACCATGAAAGCATGGATCCACTGTGCATTGTATAAGTGGTTCAGGCTGGTGGCGGTGGTGTGGGGGAGATTTTCTTGCCACACCTTGAAGGTGCATCATGGATGTGATGCTATCATGTCAATAGGCCAGGGTTTCCTCCCAAATACCACACATGGTTTAAACCAGATAAGAAATCTAAACTCTAAACACTACCATTATCTGTCCCAAATTGTCTAATTCGTAGTTTAGTTGGGCAACGTATGTTTAGGCGATCTACTTTTTTTTCTTTTTTTTAAATCCAGGGAGCATGTCACTCTGTTTCACATGACATAACTGTTACTGCATGAAGCTAGAAAGAAATCAACCCTGGCTTCAGTTTCTCAAATATTTTCTTTAGATTTTGACCACTGGTGGCGCTGTCGTGCTCCAAAATAATCAAATGATAC
>CM059218.1:2658477-2698477 GCA_030347435.1 Clarias fuscus | reverse complement strand
AGCATGATTGATGTTGGCAGAGTGTGTCAGGCTGAAGCGCATTAGCACTTAGGAAGTATCGGATGAATGCTAGTGTAAAAATTTGAGCAGCGAAAATCTACGCATTAGCAGGCTAAAATGAGAGGAATGGCTGGAGTGTGCTAGAGTGAGGAGCTTTAATGCGTTTGGAAATGTTAGAGTGATAAAAAAAAAAAAAAGAGGGGAATTCTCAGCTTTTTAGCATAAGAAGCACTAGTTTGAGGAGTGTGTTAGCTTTAATGCATTACTGAAGTGTGTTAGAGTGAGGAGAGGAACGTTTTCAGATTATGTTAGCTTGAGGACCATTAACATTCAGGAAGCATTTGATGAAAGCACATAAGTGGAGCTAGCACTAGAAGCATTAGCACGTTCCGGACTGTTCTACAATATCAAATAAAGGTTGAATTGCCAGTGGTGTGAGTATACATTTTAGTGACGTTAGCATAAAGCACATTAGGACATTTGGGGAATGTATTAAAGTGAACATTTGTATTAGCGAGAGTGGGTTAGTGTGTTAAAGTAAAGCTAGGCATTTAGCAAAACAAGGTTTGTAGTAGCAAAGGGGTTGTGTGAATGTAGCATTGATGCGGTTATGCAGCGTGTTAGGATGAGAAACTTTTTTTTCTCGTTGTGTTAGCATAAGACACCTTAACATTCCAGAAGAATCTGAAAAACATCAGTGTGAAACAAGACATGAGCAAGTGCAGGAGCTTGAGCAGCATTGCCGCAGTAAAACAGTGTGTTCGCATGAAGATACATATTAGCAACATTAGCAAGAGGAGTTGTAGCAGAGCGTAAACTGATAGCATGAACATCAGTTTTACATAGCTCTATCTGCATTTGTGTAGCTAGCAGATTTTACATGAACAAAAGAGAATCCGATGAACGTTAGATCAATTTTAGCATAAATTAGCTGGAACATTAGCTGGAGCCATAGTGTGTCAGTGTGTTAATGTGAAGCTACGTGTTAGCATAATATTAACAAAAGAAGTTTGTTAATGTGTGAGGCCATTTAGGAAGCAGATAGTACACAATAGATGGCCCTAGCGCGTTGTTGTAATTCTCTGCTAGCATGAGGAGCATTAGCACATTCAAGAACAGTGACGTTAGCGTGAATCTAAACATTTAGAAGGTACGTGTTAGCATAAACAAAATGAAAATAGTAGTAATGCATGTGAGTTAATGTTAACAAAAGTAGCTTTAAAAGTGTGTTAGCATGAAGCACCTTCACATACTGCGTTGTAGAGGTATGAGATGGAGACTAGCATGAGTTCACACGTAAACAAGGAGTGCGTTAGTGTAGCGGCAGTGTGATAAAATGGCTGACTGACCATTAATAAGATTTCTACCACAGATGACCTCATTCGCTGTTAATCATCTTAATGCTTCATTAACCGATCCCTGTGAGGTAAGAACACACACATGTACAATTTGCGCATGTGTGTATCCCTTATGGATCATAGTGTGTGTGCGCGTGTGTGTGTTGGTGTTTACTCATTTATTAGTAGCTGTGTATAATTATCAGTCTGCATTCCAGCCCCAGAGCTGATAGATATGAAGGTCGCGTTTGTGTATGTGTGTGTGTGTGTGTGTGTGTGTTTGAGAGATAAACACTAGCTGCTTCCCCATTCTTTCTACACTGTCCAATAAAATCCCTAGAGACACAGGAACATCTGTCAGATAGATGGGACAGGGCGAGAGAAGTAAAAGAAAGACCAGACATAGATCCATCAATCATACACACACAGACACACACGTGTGTGCACGCACACACCCACAGACATCCTTGCTGTGACCTTCCTCCATACGTGCCATTACTGTGGCCCACCCCAGAGAGCAATAACTACACGTGTGACTTTATGTGACTTTCGATTTCGAGCGGCCGTTCGTCATTTAAACGATCACATTTAATCGTTTTAATGTTTTCTTTTATGACTCTGTTAACGCGGCTTTAATGAATTATTAGATAAAACAGGTGAATTAGCATGAAGAAGAGCACAGGAAAACGTGATATTTAGGTGCTACTGTAGCGTATTCTGTCGCTAGTTACAATCTTAGATATTGGATAATTAGCAGTTAGTAGTACTAGTTACTAGTTAGCTAGTATTCTAATAAATATTCTAAATACTACAAATTTTAAATACTGTACAGTTTTACAGTTTTAGCATATAGAAATGATTATACTCAGAACAAATGAAGAAAATAAACAAGTGATTTGATGTCCAGGTAAAGCTATAGCTATGCATTTACTAGCTAAACATTAATATAACTATGTTGGTTCATATTTCTGTGTTTTTCCTGTTAGGCCGAGTTTTATGATTTACATGCATGCATTTCGGTTGTTTTTTCTCTGTTAGCATTTTTCTGAACGTTTTATGAGGACTTGGCGATATGATGACTATTGCAAACAATAATTTCACAATACAATGGCATAATATTGTGGATATCATATCTCAAATTTATCAATAAATGGATAATTTATTAATTTGACAATATTTATGTATGAATATTATTTTAAAGTTATTTATTAACAGTCAACATACAGTATGTAGGTAGCTCCCTGTGAACCCAAAAACTCCCTGGGGCAGAGTTGGATCCATGGTTTCATATAAGCCTAGCCCTAACACATAACCCCCAACATGTACAACACTGTAGAACATAAAACAACACACTTTAGTAGACTGAAACACACTGACCAGCACCACCTCCTGGTCGGAGGACCTACATGAGATTTAAATTAATTTCAGGGACATGGCTTTTACTGTAACTTTAAATCGGTACTGGCTACACTGACTATAAATGTCCACATAAAAAAAAATAAAAAATTACCCTAGCACAGAAAATACCCACAATGCACCACTTCACGCGGACAACTAGTGGGCATTTGGAAGGTGTAAGGATGCCAAGCTTTTATTATTTATGTAAGTAAACATACGGGCGCTTTTAAGTTTCACTCTGGCCTTTTTGGAAATTCAAAGCGGGTTTTTTAACCTTAAATCCTCGCATTAGCATTCAGACATCTTCTTATTTTTTTGCTTAGTCATGTTTGGCAGGATTTGGATATTTCCACACAGCTATAAAATGTGAGACAGAGTTAGGAAGGTGATGTGTAGGCGGTGCACTAATGTCTGCCAATAAGTAAATAAATATCTAAGGAAATAAATGTAGAAAGGTGCCAAGAAGTAAGTGCAGGTGTTTAACTTACATGTTGAAAACAATCCAGGAACCCACTTTACATTATTTTTTCTGTTTGGTCGAAGTTGATTAATTTTCTAAAACTAGTGTATATTGATATTCCTCTTCTAATATATTATTGCTCCTATGTTAACAACTTACCAAGATACTTTTGAGCCAGATTCTCCACATAAACATTCATTTTGCAATTGAATTGTTGTTATGCCAGAATTTACTATTTAACATTCATGGAAGGAGTCTCCAGTCCCAGGGCTTCGCAACCCATTCATCTTCGCCACATCTTTACCTTAACTACCTCCATGTGTCATGTGTCTAATGGCTTATGTAGTTATTTACTAATTCAGGATCAATAGTTGTAAAATATTTACTGCCAGCACGCTAACAAAACAGTGGGAAATACGTGAAAAGAAAGCGTTCCAAGCTTTATTTTAGTTGATAATATGCTAGCTAACAGCTATACTATACTATCTATACTATATGGACAAAAGTATTTGGCCAAACCTGCTTATTATTGAATTCAGGTGTCCTATTCAGGCCCGTATCCCTAGGGAAGGGCAATCCTAATGATTCAACATGCCTTGGTCAATGCCATCTTGGACAATGCACATCCAGGGCACGAAGCTCCCGTTCCACCACATCCCAAAGATGCTCTGTTGGGTTGAGATCTGGTGACTGTGGGGGCCATTTCAGTACAGTGAACTCATTGTCATGTTCAAGAAACCAATTAGAAATGATTCGAGCTTTGTGACATGGTGCATTATCCTGCTGGAAGTAGCCATCAGAGGATGGGTACATGGTGGTCATAAAGGGATGGACATGGTCAGAAACAATGCTCAGGTAGGCCGTGGCATTTAAACGATGCCCGATTGGCACTAAGGGGCCTAAAGTGTGCCAAGAAAAGATCCCCCACACCATCACACCACCACCACCAGCAGCCTGCACAGTGGTAACAAGGCATGATGGATCCATGTCCTCATTCTGTTTATGCCAAATTCTGACTCTACCATTTGAATGTCTCAACAGAAATCGAGACTCATCAGACCAGGCAACATTTTTCCAGTCTTCAACTGTCCAATTTTGGTGAGCTGGTGCAAATTGTAGCCTCTTTTTCCTATTTGTAGTGGAGATGAGTGGTACCCGGTGGGGTCTTCTGCTGTTGTAGCCCATCCGCCTCAAGGTTGTGCGTGTTGTGGCTTCACAAATGCTTTGCTGCAGACCTCGGTTGTAACGAGTGGTTATTTCAGTCAAAGCTGCTCTTCTATCAGCTTGAATCAGTCGCCCATTCTCCTCTGACCTCAAGCATCAACAAGCCATTTTCGCCCACAGGACTGCCGCATACTGGATGTTCTTCCCTTTTCACACCATTCTTTGTAAACCCTAGAAATGGTTGTGCGTGAAAATCCCAGTAACTGAGCAGATTGTGAAATACTCAGACCGGCCCGTCTGGCACCAACAACCATGCCACGCTCAAAATCGCTTAAATCACCTTTCTTTCCCATTCTGACATTCAGTTTGGAGTTCAGGAGATTGTCTTGACCAGGACCACACCCCTAAATGCATTGGAGCAACTGCCATGTGATTTGGTTGATCAGATAATTGCATTAATGAGAAATTGAACAGGTGTTCCTAATAATCCTTTAGGTCAGTGTATATACAGTATATACTGTGTATAGAAATCACTTACACTGGATAATAAAAAGGCATACATACTTGGTTAAAAAAAGATACATTAGCATATACAAGGTTGTGTAACTTAGTTGATTATCTACAGAAACCTTTTCAATTTGCAAATTATATTAAACAAATATTAAACCTATTATCATTTCCATAAATTAATTATCAAGTTAAATTAAACAATTACATTTAATAATGGAAACTTTCCTAACAAACAGAGAAGCTTATTAGCTAATGTTCATGCTAATATTTATGCTAATGCAATTGCTAAAACAAACACAACACAGGAATAAAATGAAGCATGTATTAGTAAGCTGTGGTCGTGTGAGAGATAGATCAGATGTGTGTGTGTGTGTGTGTGTGTGTGTGTGTGTGTGTGTGTGTGTGTGTGTGTTAGAAGTGAATTAGCACCAAATAATTACATTAGCAATATTCCAGTCTGTTCAGATTTATTTTTTGATTTTTTTTCCCCCTTAGATTTTGCACACACACACACACACACACACACAGACACATGGACACACAGAAGTGTTTATGAGTCTGATTTTGACCTTGATTATGTGCCTTTGAAAGAGGGAGAAAGACACAGAAAGAGAGAGAGAGGAGAAATCTGAGAAGAGAAACAAGAAGCAAATCAAAGAAACGCCAGACAGACGGACGCAGATGGAGAGAGAGAGAGAGAGAGAGAGAGAGAGAGTAGTGAAACTGAGTAAGAGTAAGCGTGAGAGATGAGAAACCAGGGGAGGTAATAATTGAGAAATTAATATAAAAAGGCAGACAGAGGGAAGGTAAAGAGAAGGATGAAAGGAGGAGAAGAGAGACTAAGTGATGAGAGAGAGGGGGGGGGGAGGGGAGGGGAACGTGTTAGGAGTTAGAGGTAAAAGAATGAGAAATTGTAAGAGGAAAAAACAAACAAAAAACTGAGAATATGAGACAGATAAAGGAGGGAGGAGAGAGAGAGAGAGAGAGAGAGAGAGCGAGAGAGAGAGAGATGTGTTAATCAGGTGAAGTATATTGCGCCATTACCACTAATGATGATTGTATTGGAGGAAGTGTATTTCTCTCTCTCTCTCTCTCTCTCTCTCTCTCTCATCACTTAATCTTACTTTCTCTAACTGTTTCTTTTTTATCTATCTTTTTTCTCTCCTTATTTTTTGTATTTCATGTTTATCTCCCTATTTCCCTATATTTTACATGTTATCTTTCCTCTAGCAATTTAATTCTCTCATCTACATTCTACAACAACACTGGGGATTTCAAAACTATAAAACAACACATATGTAATTAGGTAGGCATGTAACAACAACAATAACAGTCAGTTGTTATTTTAAGACACGGAGGTCCGCCTCTCTGTAATAGTGCTTGCAAGAACAGTATTGTGTTGAGCGCGTTTGCAAAACCCATCAAGCTCCATGATGAAACTGGCAAGACCAAAACTTTTAGCAGAAACATCTCAATATCAACTGTTCGAAAGACATTGCAGATTTTGGATAGACGCCGTGAGTATTGTTTTACAGTGTAGAAGGAAAAAAAAAATCAGAAACGACTTTTAAGCAGTAGTATGTATGTATATATATATATACATCATTCATATATATTTTTCTTCACTATACTTTATATTCCTGTTTTAGAACTCTTTTTCTCCATCTATTTGTTTTCCTGTATATTTCTCAATCTTCACTTCATTTTTTTGCCATCACTTGTTTTTTTTCCCTCTTCATATCGTCTCTTCTTCACCATTCTGTTAGATTCTTTCCATCTCTCTTTCTCTGTAAAAGGTTTTTCTTTACTCTCTCTCCCTCTTTCTCTCCATCTCTCACTGTCTTGCTTATTCTCACTCTCTCACCCTCTTTCTGTTTTTTTCTTCCCACTATCCCCCTCTCTCTTTCACACAGCTCCTCCATCATCATCATTTGTGTCCTACAAATAAGCACTCACATCCAGCATTCATAACGTACGCCCGAGGCCTCACTGTGTGTGTATGTGTGTGTGTGGGACCTCACATCCTCTTTCTTCCAGTCTTAACTCGAGTGAGAAACTGTCTAGTGACACACAATTAAATTAGTGAATCATCAATAATTCATCACTGAAAGAGAAAAACAGACTTAAACCAGTGTGTGTGATAGGGAGAGAGAACGAGAGTAAAAAAAAGGACAAAAACAAAGGGGACAAAAGCAGCCAAAGTGACAGAGACTAATGATAAACTGTTCAACGTTCTATCAGACGAAACATTGGTTACTATAGTAACGGCTCATTCACAGAGACGTACAGCACACGCTTCACGTAATCTATGCCTGATCATAACTGTAAAATATGTTTTTAATTTAAAAGCGCCAAGACATAGACTTTTTGTTTGTAGTAAGGACATTTAAAGAAAAGTCTTCAGCGTCAGAGCTTTTTTCCGCGACGGGACAGTACTCATGAATCTTCACTCTTGCCAGTTTCTCAGCAGCAGCTGGGGGAGGGGCTCTTACTATATGAGGTCACATTAGGGGACGAACCAAATTGGCCTGTTTATGCCCTGGTCAATGCAAAAATGCAAAAGGGTTTTTTTTTTTTTTTTTCCACTTTTTCGTTTGTAGATGCACACTGGAAACCCATGTGAATGTCTAAACATGACTAAAAAGTGAACACAGTGGTACCTCGGCGTGCGAAAGCCCAGAATTGCCTTGGCATCTGAAAGATTTTTGGCCTGCGAGTGACCGAAGCAAGACAAACCTCCAAGTTCAAAACTTGTCAAGCAAAGTAAATTTACATATCTTTATGTGTGTGTGTTTTTTTTTTTGTTGCATTTTGTACATAATTTCATGAAGACATAGCACCATGGGTCCCAAGAATATCATCAAGGACAAGAAGAAAAGGGAACCACTTTTAATTTAGTTTTTGTGCTAAGAGGAATCAAAAATTAAACTTAAGTGAGGTTTAATGTCTATTCACTTCATATTCTACTTCATTTATGTATTTTCTAAATGTTTTCATTGTTTTATATATGCAAAAATATGGAAATTGGTAAAATTGGTAATATTTTTGAGTGGCTGAAACGGTTTAACTGCATTTACATTATTTCCTGTGGGAAAATGCGTTATATAATATACAATTTCCCCTTAACAACTCAGCTCCGGGACGGATTAAATTTGTATGTTGAGGTTCCAGTGTATTTGCATAATAGGTCCCCTGCAACTCTGATTGGTTCCTGTCTTTCCATAGTCCCTGTATAATGAGTAAAAATTTTATTTCAGGCATTGGTCGCTAGTTTAGCCAGTTAGCAACATGTTTTTAGATGACTAAGCTCTGATTTTTCTACATAGCAAATCTACAATTTTAGTCAACAATAAACACAGTTTTGTCAGCGTAAAACCACAGTGAGAATGCAAACTTTATTAAACCAAAAGAACAAAAAGACTTCATTCAACTTCATTCAAAGAAGCATAGCATTGCCGGTTAGCCGAAATACAAATCGTGTGTCCTAGTGCTAACCACCTTGCTACAATTAAAAAACTGTCCGCTGTCGGAAGATTTTGCTGTGAGAGTTTGTGTAATTAAGTAAGGGTTTATATTACTGATGGTAAGGTGAGCGTTACTGAGGTGAAAGGTACTGTAGCATGTCTAAGGCATATCACTGTAATGAGAGTAAAGGTAGGATAACTGAGATAAGTCACATTAAACACCACAAGAGTTTGTGTTAAAACATTTTACAAACACATTGGCGACACGATCAAGTTTAGCTGTATAGAAATTTGCTTATTACCGGCAATATGATGGATGGAGTAGAATTTAGCCTTAAAAACAAATGTGTAGTTCTAAAAATGCTACTAGCTAGCTGCCTGTTAGTCAATATTGTCATGTCAGCATTTTGTGTGCTGCCATAGTAACAACATTCTTTGAATGTGAGATGAAAAGGTCTGATAGCAAGCGTGTGTGTGGGTAAAGTTGGTGACCTAAACCCTGAACCTAAACACTGATTGCGCACACCAACACATGCTCGCATAACCGCTTGGTAATATATATATATATATATATATATATATATATACACACACACACACAAGCCCTAGCTCCAGAGATTATTACAACCTGTGCATCTGTGTTTATTTCAAATGATAAATTCTGTGTATAAACGTAGTAGTGACACATGCAGTGCTTTTCGTCTCTCACTGTTTCTTTCCCTGTCTTTTTTCTCATGCTGACTTTTGTTTTTTTTTCTTTTTATCTCCATGTCTTTCATCACTGGTTTGTAGAGTGTGCAGGACCACACATGCCATCGTTTTGGGCACTCAGTCTGGCTTTGTTAACCTGCTGGCATCGATGTTGCACCACACACTGCTTCTTGACCCCTTGGCAGGCCTTCTGACTCACTGCAATACAAGTTCCTTGATCTGTGATAAGGCAGCCTGGCATCCAGACTTAATGACCTGCCCTGCTTTGAGGAGCAGTCTGTGCACTTCACCACACGTCTTTGTCGATATTTTGCTCAGGTATCCAGGACCGCCTTTATTTTCACTTGTTGTGTTTGTGGAGCTACATGTTGAAGATCATTCTGGGATCATGGAGTTTCATCTCAAGTCAGATTTCCCATAATGACATCTATAAATGTCAAACAACAAAAAAATCAGGCATGCTTGATTTTCTTTCTGTTTCACTACTTTGCCAAACATATTTTTACAGTGTCTGTAGATTTAAATGTACTGCCTCCCTTTGCAGAAGTGCATTTTTCTCGCCAATTATAATGCAGGGATTGGAACAATGTGAGTTTGGGAATTTCCCACCCATTTTGTGCCTTTTCTTTTTCAGGCGCACATTTCTGATGAACAATATAAGAGGCAAAATAATTTATGAGAGTTCATTCACAATGATATCCTCAATATTTAAGGATATAAAAGGTAGAACTCAAATAAGAGACAATGAAGGCTATTTTACCAGTTATTAGTTTGCTGTTAGCAGCTAATCTAAGAAGATTAGTTTATCCATTAGCTTTTAGCCATTACCTGCTAACCTAGCCATATTCACTGTAGCTCGGTGACCGGAGAACTGGCCAGAGTTTAGTAGAGCTGGGCAGAGCTATGCAATAAGATAGGTCTATTAGGATATGAGGTCACATCAGGGAGGAAAATAAAATTTTCTTATTTAAGCACTACTGTAGATAACAGAGTTGGGGAAAAAAGATTCATGCAGAATGAAGTCCTTTTAAATGTCAAAATAAATACCGAAAAATGTAATTTTGCTTAATACGTCCTCTTTAGGTCTGTTTGATTTAGTTGTTTCTTGCTTCGTCCTGTTTTTGACTCTTGCAACCCTGGATTAGGATTCTCCGATTTCTGTTAATAATCAACATACGTCGAGAACACATTGCCTCAACATCAGGATGCTTAGTGATCTTACAGGATACATAAAAAACTAAATTATCTCCATTGTATTGTTTGAAGGCTAAATAATCTCGTTGTTTTGCTGAACAGCTATTGCTGAATGGCAAGCCGAACTCATGCGTTCTTTGTACCTAAAGAAATTGCAACTGGATACAGAATGCTAATTGTACAAAGCTGTTATTTAGAAAGCTTTTGAAAACTATACACTTTGAAATCTACTATGAAATCAACAACAACCTCATTTTCTGCACTAGGAGGACAGGCCTACACCTGAATGAAACTGAATGAAATATAATAGAGCTTTTAGTAAAAAAAAAAAAAAAAAAAACATTAGCTTTGGAAAATTTCAAATAATCTCAAGACGTGAAAGAACGAAAGGTCATATCCATCTGTTCATTACAGTCATTAAATTTGTTGCACTGTGAAAAATCAGATAATTCAAATTCAGTAACTTTTGTGATGAATGTCTTTTGACCCACAATCTACCACCACCTGTAATTTTGTTAAATCACCCTGTTGCTAATTGCTGGGATATTTAGCATTTATGTGTGGTGAGTAGAGTGCAAAGGAAGAATCATAACGAAAATGGAATAAGAAGGGTAAATTCATCTGAACATCCCCTTTTTTCATTCACCTCACAATTGTGTGTGTGGACTTCCTTCTGGGTACTGTGTTTAGAGTTAGGATTAAAGTTACTAAGAGTATGGTTAGTGTTACTGAGACAAAGTTTAAGGTTACTGAGGTTAGGGTAACTAAAGAGAGAGGAGGCTTTGTATTATCAAGGTTTTACTGAGATAAACGTTAGAATTATTGAGATAAAGGTTGGTGGTATTACAATAAGTTAAAGTTAGTGTTAATGAGAGTTCCACTGAAGTAATTTTACTGTTATAAAAAAAAAGTTAGCTTTCTGAGGGAAAACACTAAGTAACTAACCTGTAATGGCTAGCAATAACGAAAAAACACCTTCCTGAGGTGAAGATTACAATCACTGAACAAAAGTTTAATATTATTAAGTAATGGTTGGTGTTAATGAGTTGAAATGTAATTAAAATAAATAAATAAATAAATGCATTCATTTGATAAAAAGTATCAATACTGTTGTTAAGGTTAGAGTTACTGATGTAGAAATCACTGGTATTGAGGTAAAGTTTTGTGTTACTCTGACCTTTGTTGAAGAATTACTCAGATAAATGTTGGTGTTATTATGTTAAGGTTAGTGTTAATGAGAGGTTATTAAATAAGGCCTACAGTAGCATTATCAGGGTAACACTTACAGTAGCATTAATGAGGCAAACATTAATGTTATTCCGATATTTTTTTTTTATTTAAAGGGTAGTAATAATGAGATAAAGTTATCGAGGTAAAGTTTTGTGATATTAAGCAAAATGCCAGCATTAAGCAAAATTAAGTAGGAGTTACTCAGGTAATGGTTAGTGTTATCAAGTGAAGGTTTGCATTATTGAGGTAAAAGTTAGTGTTATTAAGACTAGTGTTACAGAGATTTCCACTGAAGTACTAGTTAGTGTTATTAAATTTAGTTTAGCATCAATAGGGTAAGAGTTCAATTTATTTAGTAAAGTTTAACGGCCAATAATTAAGTATAGCTTAGCCTTCCTGGAGTAACTGAGGTAAAGGTTAAATTCACTGAGTGGAAGTTTTATGCTACTGAGCTAAGATTGGTGTTACTGAGGTAAAGTAGTTATTAAGTAAAAAGTAAGCAATACCATAATGAAGGTGACGGTTACTGGGTAAATAGTACAGTCATTGAGGTAGTTTTGTGTTATTAAGCAAAAAAGGTCAGCATTACTAAGATAAAAGTATTACTTTGTTATTTAATAAAGTAATAAAATTATATATATGAGTTATTTTTAAACTATTTATGTAATAAAGCCCATAACATAATTTAGAACCGTGACTTCACCAGGAGACATAAGAGACAGGCTTAAGATAGTTTCAATGGGGTGACGCAAAAGGTATAATACTATCTAAAAACATAGTAATGAAATATTCACAGAAGTCTTCGCAAATTTAGCAAGTGTAGCTGATCCGCTAAAATGTCCAGATGTCCTTTTTGTCAGTCGTGCTGTTTTCCTTTTTTCAGTTTTAAAATGCATAAAAATGCCCAGGATTTAGTTTACCTCATGACTCAGACTGTATAAACAAAAAATGTGCTTTGCACAGGTGAAGCATTGTTTACCTGCCAGACAGTCTTACAGCTTTAGATGCAAATTTACAGGTAAAATCTGAGTTTAAATTCTAAACCCAAAAAGTGGGAAGCCAAACATACAATAAGAAGTTAAGCTTAGAGAAAGTTTCAGGTATTAAACTTCATATCAGCATTTGTTTGAGGAACACAACATGAAACCAAGAGCTGTGACTCATAGGCAGACCTTTGATTTGTTTAAATTCACCCAAGAGGACGAATGCTTATTGTCAGGTTTGTCTCAAGCTATATTTCTTACAGTTTATAAAAAATGAAACTTGAATTTTGAAAAAATGCAACTTGTGTTGTTGATTTTTTTTTTTTTAACTGACACGTCTCATACAATCATTTTCCTGCAAAACTTCTGCGCCACACCCCAGTGTGATAATGCACCAACCTCTCAGAAACTCACATGTAGAAGAAGGGATAATCTCGCATTTTCTGTGATAACCGTGGATAATAATTTGTTACTCTTAGATTATGTAATGTTTGAAATTTGACCTAAATACATCGAAAAGTGTGATCCATTTGTAAATCAATAGCTGACTCATCAAATCAATTAGTTGAATTGGTCAACAAAAGATTGATTAAATTGTACAATAGAGTAAATCACCCAGTTCTAATGTAAACTGTACTTGTTCAAAATAAATGATAAGGTAAGAAAAAATGATTCATTATTGTAAAGTATAAAATGATTGTGGTACATGTTAGCAGTACTAAAGCAAGTTAAAATATTGTTGCAAGCAGTGATGAATGGGCCCAAGCACATCGCCACCCTGTGTGCCTTTTGAGCACTCTAAGACCTCTAAAAAGACCCGGACGCTGATGGTCATTGGATGTGGCACAAGTTTAAGGCATCGTCACAGCTGGACGTGTCTTTCTGCTGTGCAAAGTTTACAGATGCTAAAGCAAAATTTAACATCGCTGAGATTAAAGGTAGCATTGTTGAGGTAAAGTCTAGCATTGATGCGGTTAAGGTTAAGGTTAGTGAGGTAAAGTTTAATATCACGGAGAGTTAAAGTGAGCTGCAGGAAAGGTAATGATTTTCGTGATCAAGTTTAGAAAGAAATTGTTTTGGGAGATAGTTTTTTCTTTCCGTCATAACAAAATAATCCAGCATTTTGATCATGATTACAGACTGTAACAAATACAGAATAATTTCCTTTCGTGTAGAAGCAGAAGCTATTTGCATCTCAATTGCCAACTATCACGTTTAGGGTGTGTTTGAGTGCACTTTTACTGAACAGGAAGCAAAACCTAATTATCAGACTTGGTCTAGGCACATTGTGCGATACCAGTTTGGTGTGTGGGGGCCCTTCGTCTGACAGTTTAACTCTAACTGCTGTGATGTCATCACTGTACTGTTCACACTGGTGTGTTTTCACATCTCACACATATGGTGAAGACTTGCTAATGAGATTCACAGAAGGTCCACTGAGACAACATAGTAATAGTGTCTGAAAAAGAGATCTGGTGTGTGTGTGTGTGTGTGTGTGTGTGTATGTTCGTGTGTGTGTGTATTCAGAAAGTTTCATGTTACTAGAAATTTTTGTCAGAACACGGTAACCTTGAGCGCCAGACAGCTATAAAGTTGAGGGTGTGTGTGTCTATATGTCTGAGTGTCCTGCTCTATGACTCTGTGTATATATTCGTGTGTCTCCTCATTTCCTATAAATGAGGCAAAATGAGTAGTAGTAGATGTGTGTGTGTATGTCTGTGTGCATTATTTGACGCCTGGAGTTAGTCAATAATTTCTGTCTGTCTCCCTCTGTCTCTCTGAATGTGTGTGTGTGTGTGTGTGTGTGTGTGTGTGTGTGTGTGTGTGTGTGTGTGTGTGTGTGCAGCTTAATATTTAATACACTGTGATTTTTCAGCCACTGAGGAAATGGAGTTCTTGTTACTGGAATGAAAGAGGACCCTCCTGTTTTTTTTCTTCTTCTTTGACACATGAGAAGAATTGTGTGTGTGTGTGTGTGTGTGTGTGTGTGTGTGGGTGGGTGGGTGGGTGGGTGTGTGTGTGTAAAAAATCATTTATTTTAACAGTGATATTCATTTAATTTATTTCATGTCATGTTAACACAGATGATTAATGGACTGATAATTGTGCTCTGTGTAGTGAATAGGGTGTGTGGTTTGGAACACATTCACAGTGGACTGACAGACTGACTATGTAGTGAACAAGATATGAGGTGTGGCACATGCCAACGGTGGACTGGTGCCAGTAAGGTGTTTTATTCACATTAATAAAATTTTGTGTATTACTTTTTTAAATTATTGGCAATCATACAAATGTCTCCATAACGATGAACATACAGTACACTGATTAACATTATGACCAGCTGACCACTTTTGGTTGGTCCTGACCACTGCATACCAGAAACATCCCACAAGGGCTGCAGTTTTGGAGTTGCTATGATATAGTAGTTGTCTAGCCATCACAATTTGGCTCTTGTCAAAATCACTAAAGTCCTTATGCTTCCAACACATCAACTTGACAAAATGTTCGCTTGCTGCCTGCTGCCATCGTAATGGGATATTGTACTAGATCAAATTATGATGGCTAGATGAATGGGTCAGACCAACTCCAAAATTATAGTTCTTGTGGGATGTTCCTGGACTGCAATAGTCTGGAAGGAAACCAGTTAACCGGTGACAGGGTCATGGGCGGCCAAGGCTCATAGATGCACATGGTAGTCTGATTCAATACATGAACTACTGTAGATCAAATTGCTGAAAGGTTAATGCTGGTTCCTGTAGAAAGGTGCCAGAATATAAAGTGCATCACTGCTTTGATGGCAAAAAGGGGACCTATTCAATAATAGGCAGATGATTATAATGTTATGGCTGATCGGTCTACAATATATGTCGTGTATTCCTTTTCCACTTGTTCCACACAAAGCTAACTATCTATATCCTATATTTTTTTCAAGCACAGTAATCCCCCCAAAACCATCACACTTTCACGTGATGTCTCGCAAACTGGTTTTTGGGGACCTTTGGTCCCCACAAAGCACCAAGAATCTGAAAATATACACACTCAGCTAAGAGTTCAGTGCTTGGCCAAGCTTATTAGCGTAATAAAATCGCATAAAATGAAATTAGTGGAATCCCTAAGGCTCGTCAAAGTCACAGTGACTTTCAGAGTGACAAAGCGAGGAAGAGAGAGAGAGAGAGAGAGAGAGGGAAAATGAAAGGTTTCAGAAGCAGACAGCGTGAGAGAATACAAAACAGGAACAATTGGAAGACAGGCAACAGTCTGATAAGTTGGAAGAGTGTGTGTGTGTGAGTTTGAGAGAGAGAGAGAGAGAGAGAGAGAGAGAGAGAGAGAGAGAGAGAGAAAATAATTTTGTCATCTTCTGGGTATTGATACTGAAAATGTGTAATAGCAGTCATTTTTATTATTATGCATTTATAATAATTTATACCCTGGCCACTCCTATCTGACCGGCTGGCAGGAATGGACTGGAATATTAATCATAGCTTAACCATTAAGCCTAATATACTGTATATGTAAGAAATTATGATATATCAATGTTAAAATTAAACTATGACAATAATTACAAAATGAAATATATCAACAATATACATAAAAAAACAACAATAAGCAATTGGGCATGGTTCTAATTTGTATGCTATTGCGCGCAGAAAATATATCATTAGGGGTGACAAAGAAAAGAGTGAAATTATAATCTGGAAATTGTAACCATAGGAACAATCTTATAATTCACAATTATCGTGTAATGCACTTACTCATGGCGACAGAGGGGCTGACTAGATTCCTGCGCTTCGTCTCAAACTCCTTGATTGCCCTTTGATTTTAAAATATATAGACATTGGAGCTAATACCATATGTAATTTATCTATACTTGAGTCTTCTCCAATAACAGTACATATTTCTTCCACAGTAATTTGTCACGGATTAAATTATTCTCCGTGTATACAGTTACACTTAAAAGTGAGGACCAACTGATAAACAAGTTCCAGTTAATCCTGGTTCTCACGTACACTATAGGAGTTGCGGTATGAACAGGAGTTTCCTCACCAGCTTCTCTTTTTTTTATCAGATTGTATGTTGAACAAGCTGTTATATCTTGGGTTTGTTATTAATGTATACAGTATCAACCCTTTCTGATCAGTCAGAACCGAGAATTCAGCAGGGGTGTGGTTTAAGTTGCAGTATTCAGTAGCTATTATATATTATAGGTAATCCTGGTGCCAATTGTTCACATTAGAACCAGAGCATTTCACTAAGTACAAATGCACCTCTGAGAGCTAGCAGTTAGCAGTCAAAACATTATCAATCATGGTCTATAGCATGTGATTGGACACTTGCAATCTGTTATACGATGGCTCAGTGCTAACGTATAGTAGACGATTTGGTATGGCTCAGTGATAATTTACTGCACAGGATCAATTGTGTGAGAATATAGTAGAGAGAGGTATAGGGAGAGAGAGAGGGAGAAAGGGGGAGGGGATGTCTGCATTGCTGCTCAGCTCTTGTATTTTGCCATCTGGGTAAGTGATTAAAAATGACTGATGATCACTACATGATCCACATCAAGATTAGGATGTGTGTATGTGTGAGTGTGCATGTTCATGTGTGTAGATCCCACCATGTGCTGAGCTTGATGAGAAAACCTATCGATGTCTGAGCAGAATACTGATCAGAAAGCAAGTAATAACGAAACACAGGCGTTTGGGTCTTGGCAGCTACTGTAGGGTTTAAAACCACACACACACACACACAAGTTTGTGTCTATATAAGTTGTTTTCTGTGAAACACACAGATGAATGGCCTCGTCACGACCCACAGAATACTTTAGATTCTCTTTCTCTCTCTCTCATATATATATATATATATATATATATATATATATATATATATATATATAATGCACACACACATGCATAGGAGCAGCCCACAGAAAATCAATAATGCACTAACAGCAGATGAGATACATGGAAAGAAAGTAAAGGAAATGGGATAAAGGATGGAATGAAGTCATTCATTTTGCCTCTATCTCTCTTTCTTACTTTCTTGTACATATTGTATTTATAAAGGCAAAGAATCACCGGCTGCTTATCAATCATACAATGTACATTAGGACTGACTACACTATTAATAATAACAGCTGACTACAAACTAATAATACTGGTCATTAGCAATCTAGAGTGTGTTCGGTCTGTATCATCTTTAGTGTATATTTGGTCTGTAATAATCTAGAGCTTGTGGTTGGTCACTAGAAATTGGTCAGTAGAAGTCTACACCATGTCGTTCAGTAGTAATTTACAGCATGTGATTGGTCAATAGTGATCTACACCATGTAATGGTCAGTAGTAATCTAAACCTTATGATTAGGCAGTAGTAATCTATGTGGTGTAATTGGTCAGTAGTAATATACAGCATGTGAGTGGGCACTAGTTACAGTATATATGGCATGTCACTAGTTAACCAAAATCTCTGATTAAATTATATAATTAAGTTTCACAACAAAACTCCAGTTTCTAATTTATATATAGAATATTATATATATATATATATATATATAAAAAACAAGATGGCGTAAACCTATTCTGGGATCAGAGTTTAAGGAATATTCAACATTACAGCAGTAATAATAAATTTGAAGGCTGTGTGTGTGCGCGCGCGCGTGTGTGTATGTTACGTAGGTCACGATAACACTAAAAAAAAAAAACTTCGGGCGATTGCACTGTCACCACAGATTCGACATAGCACACTGTTCTGTCGTCTTTGAGTGTAATGTGTGTGTAGAGGAGGGGAGAGAGAGAGCGCGAGAGAGAGAGGTTGTGACCATATTACCATACAGATTCAGCTTCACTGGAACATCACTAACCCACCACACACACACGCACGCGCACACACACATACACGCACACATCTTCAAGACATTTGCGTTTGACTCTCTAGGTCAGCGATGAGACGATGGTATGATGGCATGCGTGTGTGTATTTGTGTGTGTGTGTGTTAAATAATTCTGAGAGAAACTTTTCAATCCGTGCTATAATTAGTGCACACAGCTGGTAACTACTAACACCTCAGGGGTGAAACTGTGTGTGTGTTTGACACAGTGTTAGATAGATGGATGTGTGTGATGCAGTGTTAGCTTTTCCTGGCACACCCTGAGGTTACAAACACTCCTGCTAAAAATTAGGCCACCACTCCTCACACTTCCCTATTTGTTTAAAAAAAAAACAAATTTTTTAATAACATTACATATTGGCTGCTAACGCTAGTCACTATCTAGCATATTGTAGTGATTTAGAACACTCTAATGACAATTACTTTACTGAACACTTAACTCTAACAGTTACGAGCTCGATTATAAGTGAAGCTAGCGTCTATTTTTAGCACTTTGCTATGTTAACTCAAAATGAATTAAATTCCGCTGTGCTACATGACAAGGCTTATTTACTGTCTCTTGCTAGTTTCCACTTATTATCTCAGGATCTAACCTCAATTACCCGTAGCTATATATCTGCTATTAAACAAAGTTGGAGTTTAGTTCCTCAGATAAGATTTGCTAGCTAGAATTATTATTATTTAGCATGTAAACTACATATTTTTTTTAGCTAGTTTTTAGTTTTAAACATAGAACCTACTGCAGACAAAAAAAAAAAAAACATGCTTGAGTCATTCATTTAGCCTATAGTTTTAGTAGTACAGTAGTTAGCATCATGAGCAGAAATCTGCACGTTATTAGCGTTATCAGTAGGAATGTTCATTGTAACTCTAATTAAGGTGTACAGCAATGAAACCACAGATTTTTTTTATGTGATTTAAATTTTTTTTTATTTAGAATGAAAATAATTAATAGTTGTGAGACTATCTTTTGTCGCTAGCATTAGCACCAGTAAAGTGTACTGTAGATTAGCATTTCTATCCAGGCTTATCAACTATAGTTTCAGCTGTTTTATTACTGTTTTTCTGTAATCTTTCTTTAACCCTAATTACTAACATTTTGTGCTAGTTTGGTTTGTCTTACAAGCTTCGAAACACACACACACACACACACGCGCACACAGTGTGCTCCTGTCACAGAGTCGCTGATGACGAGAGGCGCTAATTAAACACGACTGAAAGAAAAAAGACATGCGAGGCAGAAAACGAGAGAGCTCAGGTGGAGAGAATTTTTTTTACTCATCCTTTTATTGAGTCGCATAATTGCACACATCATGTTGAACTCTTTTCAGAATAAAGTGTCTCAGTGAGAAGAAAGAAAAGCGGATTAAAAATTAATTGCTCGTCCCATTACCTCTGAGGACGTTATTAAATGGAAACGTCAATACTTCTAATCAATAATTTGAACTTCAGCGGTGTCAAAGTCTTATTGTAAATTACTGCTTCAAATCTGTGTGTGTGTGTGTGTAATGTATTTATCACGTTAGTTAACGGGTTCATACGTTACATGCAATGTTGGTCGGCTTCCTGGTGATAATTTTGCTAATAGAGAGTGATAGCTGTCACACAAATGCCTGTATATCATCCCATAGATCGCTAGCTAGGCAAGCTGAGTATCTACTGTGATTCGGCATTTTTAGCAGCATTGCATTCTGGGATTTCGAGTCCAACGTTGGCACCAATGTCTCCATTATTGCTATGGTGGATTTTTCATTGAAGTTGTGTCGAACAATCTCTTTGAAAACTCTTTGGCTTGTCTTTCTGTTTTTCCTATTATAATAATAATAATAATTATTATTATTATTATTATTATTCAGTTACTTGTCACATGTACCTAAAAGCAAATTAATTTTCTTTTTCTCATATTTAAATTTGCTAGAAATAACAATTGACATGACTCTATATTAGCAATGGATATAGCCTGGTTATATTTATTGCCTCAGTTTGCTGACCCGATACCATTTTTTTGGGGGGGGTGGGGGGGGGGGGGGGGAGTTGTTGATGGTTTATTGTTCAAATTGTTCAATGTAATCGTAAAACCCTAGAGGTATGGACACGGTTTCCATTCACAGATACAGTAAAAAAAAAATCCCTGCATTAATATTTTTGTACCTGCCATGTCTGCACTTTCTGTCCATTTATCCTGATATTCACCAACCCGCTGAACTTCACTATATAAATCATCCTAACAAGCAGCAGTGCCGTCGCAGCCCCGAGCTGCCTCGGTTACAGCGTACAGAGGGGATTCAAAGATAAAGTGCGTCTCAACAATTCTGCTCTATAGTCCTTATGGCATGCCAAACAACTTGGACATTAATGTTAATAAGCTTCATTTTTATTTACAATCTCTACTGGATAGTTAGTTTCAGAGTAATGGACACCTTAGTAAATAATACGGAAAAAGTAAGTTAGTAAAAATGTCGTACATCTTACTTTAAAAATATGAGATAACTCTAATGTGGGAAAGTCGCTTTCCAAAGGTCACAGGAACCTTCCCTGGATCTGTAGCAGCACAAGAAATCTACCTTTGCCAAAAGCTTTCAGGACAGAAGATCGACTACGATGGTAAAACATTCATTATATCTACTGTGTATTGGGGAATCAAAAATGTCCAAGCTTTGAATGGCCAAGAGTTTAAGTTGTGTACGTCATGAGGAGAGGTCTGTAGGGCTCAGGGAGAAGTCCCTCTGTTCAAGGACAGAATAGAATAAATTGTAAAATATCAATGCAACTAAGACAGTCCCTGGAAATGTCTTTGAGAAAAAAAAGGCTTTCTTTGCTTTGTTCCTATCTCCATGCTGCTTCGATTCAGATGAGGTGTTCTTGGCATAGAAACCTTCGACGAACTGAAGACACTACAGGGAATGTCCACTAGTCCTTGAACCCCCGCCCTGAACTGGCAAACACGATACAGCTGATCGAATCCAGTGTTGTCTAGACAGGAAAAAGGCACCCAGTTGTCCTTGGATGTCTGAAAGGTAAAAGGTATGTAGGTAAATCTTTAAACCTATAGCCATGGGGTGGTTTACTGTACTAAAGAAGACTTAAGAGCTTTCAAAGATTTGCATTGTTACTATCTTTTGTTATAGAATTTGTCTGTCAATTCTTTTTCGTTGGATTTGATTAGAAAACCGTTGCGTTACACTTTTATATGTAACATGCAGCGCTTTTCGTGGTAACTCAGGTCAGTTACGATGTGATAAAAAATGTCTTTGTCCTCTGGATCTAAATTTGAAGTTTTGAGCAGTGCTCGCCAATGTGGCCACTTTCAACTGGACCAGATGACGACATATAGGGTAATATAATGTCTGTGGACCTCATAACAGCATAGGATCATAAATAGATAATAATAATAATAAACTTTTTAATCCTGCATCTCATTCTAAAAAGACTTGCACCCGAGTACTCAACACTGCAATCAGTTTCCCAGCTCTTTCTGGGGCTGAGGCTTGTAATTGTAGGTTTAAATTCATATGGAAGAATAATTTCTTAACTCCAGATAGATCACATAACTTCATATGTCACATTTGTGCATACTGGTTGGACAGTGGTGGCACTGCTGTCTGCCCTCTTCCACATACATCTCGCAGGAGGACGTGATGGACTGGTGTCTCTGTGATTTAGTCTTCACTAAAGTAACCTATTCGTTCTTTTAGTCCTTCTTTTCTCATATGTAACTGTAAACTTTAAATTGCAAAATTTAGACAAAGTACAAGAGTAAACAGTAAACAATCATTAAAATGACGTGATTAAAGTAAACGTCTCATGGCTGCATACAATCATGTAGCATTTTGTTAGCAACATCAACTTTATATGACAGCTTGTCGTAAAAAAGAAAGCAACTTTTCAGTATCTTCTACAACATCTGAAATAGCCTTCGCACCATTCTCCTTATAAAACAAAAGAAATAAAAACGGCAATATCATCCACACGGAGAAAACGTGTTCTTTTTAACGAGTTGAGCATAAAACCCGTGCTGCTATAGTTGTACATTTTCACTTGGTGGCAATAAAAGTGGGTCAATAGACAGAGGAGAAAGCTTGCCAGAAATAGAGTAACTCTGTCCAAGTCTGCCTCAGGACAAAGAAAAGACAGATACTGTACTTTCAGCACTGAAAAGACTATGTGTAAAAAAAAATCTTACACTAAAACAATATATAGTCAAAGCTTTATCTTGATCAACGTAAAGCAATCAATAACGTCATGTATTAAGAATGGTTGATTAGTTCATGATGATTATCAATAAGGAACTAATTTTTTAAAAATCTATTTCTCAAACACTTAGTGTATAATATTTGTGTTAACGTTGAGAAAGCCATATGACCCCGAGTGGTGGTCCAGGGCTTACAATTCTTATATTACATCATAAAAAACTTCACCATATGACAAAATAGTTGGATGTTTTGAGGCAAGCCATCAATCCTAGACGTGTGTTCCTCAAGAGTGGAATCCGGGTCCTGTTAAGTTTTCTTCTCAGAATCAGGAAGAACACTCCAGCTACATTTTCATCAGGATGTGTTTTCTTTTTTTATTCAGAGGAACGTTGTACAAACTGCTTTATACCATTTTATACACCATCCAGGCTGCTCTATTAGTTAGTAAGCGCCTGTAATCTAATTTTCTACCATGTCTACCGCTCAGACATGTCAGATGGCTCGCAATGAAACCTGACAAGCTATTAACAAGCACTAGGAGCAGCCATGTCCTCAAAGGAAATGAAGCTGTATGAAGTAGAGACAATGCTTTTTCTGTTTTTTCTTTCCCAGAACATTGTCTGCTTTGGCAAATTGCTTCTTGTATCGAGGCCTGTTTAAGTGGTTGCGTGTTTTTTCCCTAAACTTTTAAAGTACGTGAAATTCGTTGAGGGTCAGGATTGGATAGTGTCACAGTGGTCTCTTTCTTTCATCTTCAAAAAAAACACAAAAAAAAAACAGCCTATTCTTTCTTTATTTTTTCTCATTTGTTTTCTTTCTTTCTTTCTTTCTTTCTTTCTTTCTTTCTTTCTTTCATTTTGCTAATCTACACTACTCTTTTATTCATTCCTTCTTTCTTTGTGCATTTCTTCCCTTTTCTCAGTCTTCACTAATGTATCTTTTCTTTCTTTTCTTACTTTGTTCCTTTTTCTTTAATTCATTAATTTATTCTTTTTTCCCTTTTTTTTTTTACAGTTTCTTTGTCAAGCTTTCTTTCACTCATTCCTGTATACAGGTTGTAGGATGATGGACGGATGTGATTGGCTGGCGTTGCTGTGATTGACAGGGGAAGAAGGAGGGAATGGAACCACATGAAACTCATGGTCTCAATATGTTTTAGTGGCACTAATGTCATTCTCTCCCTTTGCACGTCCAGGGCTAAGCAGCGAGACAAGCGGCTGCTGGAACTGTACTCGCGCTAACGTTACGCCATCTAAAGAGAAACATGTTACTGAAGTCTCTTTAATGTCATTTCGTCTGCATTCTACTCTCACTGCTTTCTCTTTATCTACCTCGCACCATTGGGTACGGCTTAGTTCTCAGTGTAGCAAAGTATAGACATCACTGGTGTGTGTGTGAAAGAGAGAGAAAGAGACAGAAATTGCTGGTTTGAATTTCTTGATTATGGCTTCTAAGGCAGTTATGTAGTCTGAAACCACACACACACACACACACTCACACACACACACACACACACACACACACACAATAAAATCACTGTCCATCTGTCACCCAATCACAGAGAACACAACTGATTCACTTTCTCGCTCAGTTCCCCGTCTCTTTCCACTCTGTCGTCTTCGCTCATTTTTTCTGTGTCTGCACTGAGACGCGCGCAAATGAACTACACCGCCTTCGTTCTTTCTTTTCCTTTTCTCTCTTTTTTATTTATTTTATCATGACAAACCTAGCTTATTCTTTCTTTAACTTCCTTTCATTTCTTTTTTTTAAATATATATTTTCTTCTTTTGCTCTCTTTTTCTTCCCTTTTCATCTACTTCTCTTTTTTCTTTCTTTTCTTTACATAATTTTTCTTTGTTTCTTTGTTTTTTTTGTCTCTGTCTTTTTTTATTTTACCTTTGTAAATTTGTAGATTTATTTGTTGCTTTTCTTTTTCTGCATTTTTCTTTCTTCTTTTTCTTCATTTTTTTATTTCTTTATTCATTCTTGATTTTTTCTTTATTTTTCTTTTTTCTTTCTTTATTTGCCTTTCTTTGCTTCTTTGTCTTAATTTTTATTGCTTTTTTATTTTCTTTCTTTCTTTTTAATTTCTTTTTAATTTATATAATTTTTCATTAATTATTTTTTATCTTTATTTCTTTTTTCTTTCTTCTCTTTCTTTTGTTTATTTTTTATTCTTCTTGATTTATCTATTTTTTAAATTTTTTAAAAATTTTTCTTTATTGCTATTTTTCTTTTCTTTTTCTTTCTTTCTTTCTTTCTTTCTTTCTTTCTTTCTTTCTTTCTTTCTTTAATTTGCCCCCTTTGACAGCATTACCTGTATATTTCCTTTGGCACTCTTTGTAAGCTCATTATTTCTTACAGGACGGCGACACACAACTTTTCATTTCTATTTAAACTCATATGAAAATAAAAAGCATCTTGTGTTGTATCTGATCCCAGGGGTACCTTTTAAGAACTGATAGTCAGGAAGTCTCTCTCTCTCTCTCTCTCTCTCTCTCTCTCTCTCTCTCTGAGGTATGCGTAATCGCTCGCTGCTTGTCCCTCAGTAAAGGTCAGCAGTGAGTTTTTAAATGCCTCGACTTAACTTTTAAAGCAAATACATGGATCTCCGACATTTCACAGTTTGTGTGCATGAGTGTGTGTGTATGTGTGTGTGTTTTGGTTTTATACTCAGCAGAAAAAGTTCTCCATGAAATGTGCACATGAATGCAGCTGAAATATGCATTACACACACACACACACACACACACACACACACACACACACACACACACACACACACACACACGCTGTGAGCAAGTGGAGAGAATTTTGTAGGCCACTGTCAGAACACAGCAGATAACACAGAATCATTCATGAACGAGAGAGATGTGTGTGTGTGTGTGTGTGTGTGTGTGTGTGTGTTAGTTCAGTGAAGCGTTGTGTCTTTTTGACACATATTTTGGTAATTATTCATAAAATTATTTGGAGGTGAATTTTTCACACACACACACACACACACACACACACACACACACACACACACACACACAGTTCATAATAAACATGGCCATTTTTGCCTAACACAAGGGTGCAACATAGTGTGTGTGTGTGTGTGTGTGTGTGTGTGTGTGTGTGTGTGTGTGTGTGTGTGTGTGTGTTGCTAGAGGATGCATGCATAAGCTCCTTGGGTTTCCATGGCAACCAGAGGAAAAGAGAAACTCTGCACATATGTTAAAAACAATTATATACATCAGAGGAACACAGAGAGAGAGAGAAAAAGAGAGAGAGCGAGAGAATGAGTGAGGGAGAGAGAGAGAGAGAGAGAGAGAGTCTCCAGTGAAATGTGTTACAGTACTGGTGATTAATGGTCGGTCAGTAATTAGTTCTTCCCTAAATTCCTGAAGTGAACACACTGGCAGAGGACAGGGACTGATGTTAGGGCAGAAAGCACCGCTTCCTGTGTTAGGTGTGATGGAGTAGCTGCTACATTAAACACACGCCACTTTTTTGTTACATATAAGGGTGGGCTTACATATGCGTTAACACATAGGACGGGATTACAAATAGGGTGGGGTTACATATGGGGGTGGGGTTACATATAGGGGGGTTATATTTAGGGAGTGGGCCTACATATGAAGTTACATATAGGGCAGGCGTACATATGGGGTGGGGTTACACATGGGGCGGGGTTACATTTAGGGTTATATAGAGGGAGAGATTTCATTTAGGGGTGGGGTTACATATAGAGTGGAAAATGCTGATGACTCTATAGCCTGTATTTGAGGTTATGTATTAAACTAAACCTTTCTTCCAATTCAATTCAATTGAATTTAGAAAATAGCTGACAAACAATCAAAATCACTCCTCGAAAACTGCTCAGGTACAGGGCAGTGGCAATACGGTCAATACGGGGCGCAGGGGCGCCGCCCCCCTTAAAGTTAGCCAGAGAAGAATGCTACTTTAACATGTAATTATTTAACATAATAATTATATTCCGCTTTATTTCTTAATATAATTTATTTGCAAAAAAAACAAACAAATCTAAACTGTATTACGTTCAGTTGTGTTCGGTGCACGCGGGGCGTCGGACAAACGAGTGTCTATGTAGGCACGTACATGTTTTGAAAAGCATGTGACCTGAGGCTGTGCTCTGATTGGATCTTTTCAAATCATCTTTGGGGCGGAGCACTGTGCGCCCTGAACCCTCCCACTTTTGTTCTTAGCGAATCAATATTGATTTTAAATATTTGGGCTCATGTGATTGGACCGTTCTCAACGAGTCTTTTCCAGCACTTCTTATGGCGAGCGGAGCTGCTGACTGGATGCGATGTGAGTCAGGCCCACCACCACATTTTTTTGCACTCGCCGCCACTGGTACAGGGACTGGACAGAAAATGAGAAACCAAAAAGACCTTCAGGAAGCCTGGAGAACTATTCCTCAAGACTTCATTGAAAATACATGTCTGGAGCTTTGGAAGCGGAACATGAAATGAGGAGGGGGGTCAAGACTTTTTCACAGTTCTGTAGCTGAAATGAAATACTCTAAATTCTGTCAGTCAGAATGCCCCCACCAAACACTGCCTCTCACTCTTCCCCAACACACACACACACACACACACACACACACACACACACACTGAAACAGTGTGTTCCTACAAGCACAATGTTCTCCTAGTGTAATCTCTTTCCATTCTGAACAAGTCATCCTTTCTGACAGTTGAGAAAGATAACAAAAAATGCTGAATTTCAAAAATACTTTCGTACAAATGCGCTTTGTGCATGGCAGTATTTTGATTTCAAATCATCATGTCCTGTGTTTTTTTTTTTTTTTTTTCCAATTATTTTTGAAGGCACATTTGCAAAAGCACACCATTGCTACTAAATAAATAATTAAATAAAACTAGCAAGTTTTATTTATTATCACCATCACTACCCATTATGAATCATACAAGGATGAACAGAAGGAGGAAATGGTAAAATTAAGTGAAATAAAGTGTGTGTGTGCATGAGAGAGAGAGAGAGAAAACAGTACATTACTAGGCTGATCCAAGCACTGCCCACACAATTTTTTTTTTTTTCATTTTTATTTGCTGGAATGCATCTGATTTGTAGTCAAAAAGTGCAAGATATGTAATTTCTTTCTCAACAAGTAGACGCCAGATCTTTGGTTAAATTAGGTTTTAATGCAACTTGCACCTGCTCTGACTACCTGTGTGCGGCATTTGTTACTATGGTAACCATCGGTCTCTTTAGTCAATGTACCTCATCCAAAACGTATATGGAGTCACGCTTATGTAAATGTCACACGAATTCTGATCGGCTTGGTCGTTACAACATGTGAGATATTGGGATGCGATTTCAGTTGACAAAAAATTAATAGAAAAACGTCAGATTTGAGTGCTGTCATGCCACATGAGGAAACAGATCAGTATTACTATTGGCTTTTGCAGGTATATAACTAGCTGTGTACTGAATGAGCTCGAAAAAATAAATAAATCTCAATATTCAAACCCAGTCTCACTGAATAGCAGGTTAAAATACAACCTTAAAAAAACACAAGGAGGTAATCTTGGTCTTGACAGAAAGATTCACTGCTGACTTGCTGACTTAGAGAGAAGTGGATTCCTGTCATGACTGGAAAAAAAAAAAAAAAAAAAAAAAAACTTGAGTTGTTGAACCAGAGAGGTATAAATCTTTGAATGATTTAATGATTTGCTAAATGATTCTCTGGCTTGAACAAAAAGATTCACTGATTCAAACACTGAATCGTTTGAAAATTAGAACATAAATGGCATCAAACTAAATTGTTAGTATTTCAAATAACTTGGAAGAAAAACATCCTGGACCATAAAAATACTCTTAGTGTTGCTAGATCTACAGTATGTATTTGTCCAGTCTTAAAAAAACATAATAATCCTAACAATTACTATGTTTAACATGTATAACAAAAATAATCCTGGAATTTTATTGTTTTAGTTGCCACTGTTGGGACCTTGAGCAAGGCCCTTAATCCTTAACTGCTCAGATGTAAAATGAGATAAAAAATGTATGTCGCTCTCGATAAGGGCGCCTGCCAAATGCCTGAATGCAAATGTAATTTGACTCATCACTACTGCAAAATCATCAACCTGTGGATTAGATCCTATACCGACACATTTTCTCAAGCAGATAGTACCAGCTGTAACGGGACCCCTGTTGAAAATAATTAATTCTTCACTCAGCAGTGGGTATGTTCCGAAATCTTTTACATTGGCAGTTATTAAACCACTAATTAAGAAACCTGATCTCGACCCCTGTGAGCTGTGAGCTGTCCAATTACAGGCCGATATCAAACCCCTTTATCTCTAAGATTCTGGAAAAGATAGTAGCGCAGCAGCTATGTTCATATCTACATAGAAAAAGCATAAACGAACTGTATCAGTCAGGACTGAGGCCTCATCGCAGCACAGAGACCTCCTATTGGCCTCTGATCAGGGTTTCGTCACTATGCTTGTGTTACTCAACCTCAGTGCAGCTTTTTTTGGGGATTTTTCCACGATTTTCTCCCTAATTTAGTCGTGACCAATTCCTCCCCGTCACTAGGGGGCTCCCACATTAAGGCTACTACTACCACTCAACCTGGAGGGCCGAAGACTATCGTGTGTTTCCTCCGAACCACGTGACGCCAGCCAACCGCATCTTTTCGAACTGCGCGCTCACGCACCATTGGGGGCGGAGTAACACACTCGGAGGACAGCGCTATCTGCTCCTTCCGTTGCGTGAGCTCACAGACACCCCTCATTGTCTGTAGAGCCGTGATTAATGTGGGAGCACTAAGTACCTCTCATCCCTCCCCTCTGAGAGAGCTCGGCCAATCAGCTCTCTCTCTAGACCTCCGACTGCAAGAGGTTACAGCATCACCCGGGAATCGAACTCGCGATCTCCGGATGATACCACTGTGCTCTCAGTGCAGCTTTTGATCATAATATTCTCCTTCAGAGTTTGGAAAATGTAGTAGGAATTAACGGAACGGCCCTCTCCTGGCTAAGATCCTATTTGACTAATCGTTATCAGTTTGTAGATTTAAATGGTGACTATCCTGCATGTCCTCAAGTGGAGTTTGGTGTTCCACTTGGTTTGGTTTTAGGCCCAATGCTTTTTTCTCTTTAAGGGCTTCCTCAGGGCAACATGATTCGTAAGCATGGTATTAGTTTTCATTGCTATGCTGATGACACACAGTTATGTGTCTCAGCAAAACCAGATGAGAAAAATCAGCTAAATAAAGTTGAGCAATGTTTGAAGGACATAAGAGACTGGTTGTTAATTAACTTCCTTCTGCTTAATCCTGACAAGACAGAAGTTTTAGTCAGAGGACCACACGCTAGAAGCACCCTTTTTTTTTTTTTTAGCATATCACCCCTATCTTATTCATAATGCATTGGCCCCCAGTGAAATGCAGTGATTTGCAATGATTTTAAAATGTAGGCTGCTTATCAGTACCGTGTATTATAAAAACTACAGCAGGGGGCGGAGCTTTTTTTTTTTACAAAGCACCAACATTATGGAATAGCCTTCCAATTAATGTTCGCGACTCAGACACAGTCTCAGTGTTTAAGTCTAGGCTGAAAACCAATTTATTTAGCCAAGCCTTGTGTGAGTATACTCAATTTTGTATTAGGTAAAGGAGCAGATCTGGGGGACTCATGGACGTAGAGTATTCTGGTGAACTGGCATGTTTAGATGCTGTCTTCCCCACTCTCATTGATCACTCAGGTTTGTTGATGGTGAAGTGAATCCTGGTTGCTTCACCTCATATCTGTGCTTTCTTCTGGCTCTCTCTTTTAGTTATGCTGACATAGTTAGTCCTGCCGGAGTCCCTGCTTGCACTATATTCACCTTATACACATGTGATTGTGACCATATCTAACGGTTATCTCACTTCTCTTTTGCTTTCTCCTTTTCTCTGTCCCTCTCTCTTTCCCTCTCCCTGTCTCTCTCTGTCTCACTACTCCTGAGCTGCCAGTGATCCAGACCCCCTCTGCCCTCTGGACCTGTCTGACTCGTCCTGGTGCCCCGCTTCTGCTTGGAGATCTCGTCACATGGATGTTCTGTGTGATCTGCAGGGGATGCGTGTGGTGACTGGGGACGGTTCCACTTTACCACGAAGACGGTCCTGTCCTCGGCTGATGCAGACAGCAGTTCTCTGAGGACTCGTGACTGCAGTCGCTCGATAGTTCAGGACTGGAGTTTCTATAGTCTACCTGAGCCTCCAATAACCAACTCGACTCCATATGAACTTAAAGACAGCTCCTGTTATATTGAACTTCCACCTCTCTAACACACAGTATGACTGCAGATCAATCTCTGCTATCCGTTATCACCCAAGTAAGGATGCGTTTCCTCTTGAGTCTGGTTCCTCTCATGGTTTCTTCATATTGCCATCTCAGGGAGTTTTTCCTTGCCACTGTCGCCCTCGGCTTGCTCGTCAGGGACAATCTGTTCATTTTGATTCATACACATTCACATTTCATACAAACTTCAATAATTTCCTTTTGATTGTGTAAAGCTGCTTTGCGACAATGACAACTGTTAAAAGTGCTATACAAATAAAATTGAATTTAATAGAATCACTTCATGAGAGCGGAATGAATCTCAGTCATGAGTAAATTATTTACTAAGACAAACTGATTCAAAAAGGAATTTGCCGAATGAATGAGGAGCAAATTCCAGTCATGACCAAAAGGATTCACTGATGCAAACACTGAGTCACTGAATGAGAGACGGATGGATCACAATCAGGACTGAATGATTTGCTGAATTTCTGAATTAGGCAGAAGATAATTTCAACAAGAGGTAAAAAGAAAAATCACTTATTCAAACACTAACTCACTGAATGAAAAAATAATAATTACAATCATGACGAAAAGACTCACTGAGTGAAACATGAGTATTTCATTGACACACTGAATTGGAGGAAAGTGAATTTTGTTCATGATTGAAAAGATTTACTAATTCAAACAATGGATCATTAAATGAAATGGGCAAATATCAGTCAAGACGTAAAGGTTCTCTACAGTGGTACAGTGGTACAGTGTCTCTCAACATACAAACACCCCACCTTGCAAATTTTTGGCTTAAGAACAAAAAGGAAATTAGCCTCAACATGCAGAGCTGGTCACGTCTACTTCCAGTTGTGTGTACAGCCAAACAATGCTAAAAAAGTTTACTTTTTTTTTTTTTGCATTTTTGTATAAGATTTATTGAAGACATAGCACCATGGGTTCCAAGAAGGTTAGCAAGGAAAGTAGTGTAGCAAGAAGAACAGGGAGCCGCTTTCAGTTTGGTTTTTAAAGCAGCCGTTTTTGGTTTTCATATTTTACTTCATTTATATGTCTGTACGTCATGTCTAATTACAGTGGAACCTTGGATTACGAACATAATTCGTTCCGGAAGCAGGCTCATATTTCAAAACACTCGTAAACCAAATCATATTTTCCCATAAGAAATAATGAAAACTCAAACTATTCATTCCACAGCCGCTCCCCAATAAATATATTAAAAAATATATACAAAATATAAGGTAAAAATAAAACAAATTAACATGCACTTTACCTTTAAAAAAAGTTAAAATAAATCCAGACAGATAAGTGTTTCCGTTTGTGCACGCAGGCACTGTGTGTGTGTGTGTGTGTGTGTGTGTGTGTGAAGCTAAAGTAAGGAGCCCCTCCCCTTCTCGTCTTACACAGTCACCCTTCCTCCACTCTTTTCACACACGCGCGCACACAATGGAAACACTGTTTTATCGGAAAAAATAAACAAGAAATCTCTCAAATGACACTCGACACTAACAGAATCACTGCTGTAAAGTAAAAATAAAACAAATTAACCTGCACTTTACATTTGAAAAGAAGCGTGACAGAGCAGTGTTTCTGTGTAGAGCAGAGAGAGAGAGTGTGTATGTGTGTGTGTGTGAAGGCGAAAGTAGGAGGGTTTGTGTGAAGTAGGAGTTAGTTGTGTGTTTGTGTGAAGGGGCACGGTGTCCAATGACGCACGCGCACACAGACACACAGTGCAGGCTGATACAGATAGAGAAAATGGATCTTTACCCTATAATGAGACTTGCTTTTACTTTACACGCACGCACACGTGTGTTATAATAAACAGTACACGCGCGCTGTACACACACACAGACAGACACAAAATAAAAGATGTTTTACGTGCACACACGTGGTCACAGTGTTATAGTAAACAGTACACGCATGCACAGATGTTGATTATACCAGTGAGAGACAAGCACTAAGACCCAGCAGGGGAGACAATTACCCACAATTCCGCAGTGCAAGAGAGAGAAAAACCATTGGCTCAACTGTGATCACGTGAAAACAAGCAGCGCATGCGTGATACATGATTCTCTAAAGAAACCAAGACTTGCTCGTTTTTCAAGTCAAAATTTATTCAAAAAATTTGTTCGTCTTGCGGAACACTCCTAAACCGTGTTACTCGCAATCCAAGGTTCCACTGTATATATAAAGGTTATTAATTTATACGAAAAGTTCCATTCCGAGAGACCATTCATAAGTCCAATTTGTCTGACAAAGTGAGTCTTATACGCCTTTGATGCAAATATACAATGTAAAGTACTGTCCCCATTCTCCACACTGCCATCATGTGGCCAAAAACCGCAATCACACATAAGGAAATGAATCTCACATGTTAAATGTTAGAGTGTCGTCTCTGCGCCTTTAAATTGCGAGGGGAATCCCAGATGCCACTTTGTCTCAGAGCTGTTTTCCACTGTATTGGACTGTAAACTCTGTTTTGTTGAGGATTTTTCAAAATTAGGATTATTCACCATCAGTACAGCTTTACAGGACAGACATTTTCTACCATCGTGCTCCCGGACTGATTTATTGAAACAGGTGAGGCCGACTCATTTCTCCCGCACCCCCCCACACGCAATATACCGGACTTTACACAGTTTACTCATTCACTATTCACAATTGTATACTGTATAATTGTAAATATCGGTATCTGGTGCACTGCAGTGTCTACATGTGAGCTACTTTGTTTGCATCTACAAATATTCGCAGAACTGCAGTCTATTCGTATCTGTGGACATTTGTTTCTCAGATGTTTGTAAGTCCTATACTACCTGTATTTTGTGTCTTGTGTCTGACGAGTGCATCTATCTTTGGTGTCCATTTCCATTTATGTTTAATGTTGTGAGACAATTCAAATATTAGCATTCACCTTGTAGCTATGATTCAAAGCTGATCAAGTACATCTAGGGACAAAAATAGTGTACATTTGATTTTTGGCCTAACTGTTGCTTTAAGCGATGCCAGA
The DNA here is from genome assembly GCA_030347435.1 of Clarias fuscus. Taxonomy (NCBI): domain Eukaryota; kingdom Metazoa; phylum Chordata; class Actinopteri; order Siluriformes; family Clariidae; genus Clarias; species Clarias fuscus. The sequence goes on along the minus strand of CM059218.1, from coordinate 2,664,640 downwards.
GCATCTGTTCACCAGGCCTTCGTCATTCTCGCCTAATCATCACGTGTTTATTCCCTTATCCATTTTCAGCAGATGGTTTTCTGCTCTTTATAGGTGGCCCAAAGACATTCATTTGTTTAGTTTTGTTTTTTTGTTTTTTGTACATGTATACACACTAAACACGGGCACACACACACACACACACACACACACGCACACACACACACACACTTTCACCTTCCATATTCCCTGTATCTTTAACAGTCTCTCATTCTCTTACACACACACACACACACACACACACACACACAGCTGGGTCTAATTTATTCAGGCAGCTTTATTTACTCTAAAATCGTTAATGACTCTACAGCTTTTGATCACAAGACTGAAAGGTTGTCCAGATCATTTGGACATCAGAGAGAACGAATTAGACAATTTAGGATCATTTCGTCCGCCGAAAACAAACTCTCGTTTCGAAAGTTGAATTAATAGAGTTTAATGACGTTCAGATGTGATAAATTGCTAATCCGTCACTCGGCGCTCACATTCCTCAGCCGTTTCACTCCAGCTTAAATCCGTCCCTTTCATTTTCAGGATAAATGCGCTACTTATGCGAGCAGTTGCTGCTTTATTTACCTGGAGTTTACTCGAGCTTTAACAAAGCAATGTAAAATACTAAGTTCCAACAAGTAGCAATAACATAAAATAACATGAAATTAAATGAAATCTAATTAAATAAAATTAGAGGTTGATCTAATTTCTATATGCTACGGATATAGACAGATACATTGAGAGAGGGATAGAGAGATGGACAGGTAGATAGATAGATAGATAGATAGATAGATAGATGAGCAAAAAGCAAAAAAAAATTAATTAATGTTTAAGATTATGTAGAGTATTACTTTATGCACACACACACACCACTGACAGTAAGTGATGTATGTTTGACAAATATTGACGATGAAGGAGAAATCTCTCTCTCTCTCTCTCTCTCTCTCTCTCTCTCTCTCTGTGCAGAACTGTGTGTCTGTTCTCCCTGCCCTCCCTCCTCGCTCATTACAGAATCCGCTCCTCCATCAGCCCTTCCCTCTCATCTCCTCTCTCATTCTCATTCCCTCACGCGTCCTCCTCTTCTTCCTCACACGATCAGCTCTCTTCTCTTCCATCCATCATTCAGGTCTTTTACGTGATTCTCCACTGCCATGGCAACCGCATCAGTAGCCAGCGTGACACCTAAAGCGCTTTCTCGCTCTGACTTCCAGATTCTCAAGAGTTTGTCTAGTGGAGGTGGCGAGCGAGAGAGAGAGAGAGAGAGAGAGAGAGACCCAGTGGAGAAAGATATTGGAAAAGACAGAGCGAAAGACAGAGAAGAAAATTGGAGAGGAAAGGTGACACAAAATGAAAACTCGGCTGTAGAGTTTTACTCCACTGGATATTATTCCTTTAGCTCGAAGCTGAACAGCCATCTGCCCCACTCACCCACTTCCTGTTTAACTAATGCACGCACACACACACTGTCTGGCTAGCGAGAAACCTTCTGCAACAGCACTGTGGCACTGTGTAGGTTGTGATGTATGCGACATTATGATACATTATTACTGATCACGCTGTATGAGAGAATCAGATAATGTGTCTCCTCCGTGGTGGATTTTTACAACGAAGCTCCTCGTACCGTAGACCCGCGAACAAAGACATTAGCCGTGTCGTTCTTTTACGTCCTCAGAAAGCATGTTGGCGAGAACAGAAGCAAGTTTTATGTTTGTTATCAGGGTACTTTTCAATGCAGCTAGCGTTTCTATAGCGTGTCTATAGCTGTACCGTGAGTTTTGCATCATCGTACCGTCCTACTGTTCTTCAACTGCTGGCTTTAGAAGAACATTGACTCGAAAGCATCTTTATCACGCTTTATATCGGGCACTTATAACGCTATTACATGTTGTAAAAATTATATGTAATATTATGATATGCAATATTTGTAAAAATAAATAAATAAATAAATAAATCCTACAAATTTATAAATAGCTGAGACCAGCTATTTATTGTCATTCAAATAGGTAGCTAGCTGGCCAAAGCTAACCAGAGGAACTCTGTCTGATGATGCTAAGTAAAAGTAACAGAAATAGCTAGCTTTATGACTTAGATGACATTCCAACAAGACGTGTCATTGTATTCGTTAGCTAGGAATACCAATTAGCAACATCTGTGAAGGAGAATGCGATGCAACCTGAACGCTGTACAAACACTGTATTGCCATACTTTCTTCTAGGAACGTCCGCAGTCCAACTAGGGACCATGGAGGCCAACGGTGACCATTATATTTATTTCCATTCTTACCTCCATGGTAGCGCCTCCGGTCAACATTCACACATTGGAAACACCAAGTAAACTAATCTGCATGTCATTGGACTGTGGGAGGAAAGCCAAATACCCAGAGGAAAACCCGAGCTAACACGAGGAGGACATGCAAACTCCATGCACACAGACCCTGAGGTTGGAATCGAACCCGGACCCAGGAGGTGCAAGGCGACAGTGCTAACCACTACGCCACCGTGTCACAGCCATCACTGTAGTGCAGTAGAGTGATCTGGGAGCGGAGATGCAAGAAAACGAAAACAGAGAATATAACATCACAACACTGATGTTATACGAGATACACTCTACAGTACTGTATGTGTGGGAAGCTGTTCAATTCAATTTTATTTGCATAGCGCTTTTAACAGTTGACATTGTCGCAAAGCAGCTTTACACAATCAAAAGAATTATTTACGTTTGTATGAAATGTGAATGTGTAGGAATCAAAACGATAAGATTGTCCCTGATGAGCGAGCCGAGGACGATGGCGACAGCGGCAAGGAAAAACTCCCTGAGATGGCAAGAGGAAGAAACCTTGAGAGGAACCGGACTCGACAGGGAACCCATCCTCATCCGGGTGATAACGGAGAGCAGGGATTTGATCTGCACTCGTACTGTGTGTTAGGAGGCTGGAAGTTCAGTATAACAGGAGACGTGTTCAAGATTATATAGATCCCAGTTGGTTATTGGAGGCTCAGGCAGACTGTAGGAAACTCCAGCCCTGAACTATCGAGCGACTGCAGTCACGCGTCCTCAGAGGACAGCTGTCTGCATCAGCCGAGGTCATCTTCGTGGAAAAGTGGAACCGTCCCACATGCATCCCAGGAAGACGTGCGATGAGATCTCCAACCAGACGCAGGACACCAGGACGAGTCCGACAGCTCCAGAGGGCAGAGGGGGTCTGGATTTTTTTTTTACATTATTTCTGCTCTAGATACAGTAGTTCTGAATTTTTCAGAGATCTTGTTCATTTATTTCCTGGCTGAACATCAGAGATGAATGTTCTAGTCACAAGTTTTTTTTTTTCTTCTTTCCTTTTTTATAAATTTAAACATTATGCTTTCATGATTCAGTGGTGTTATTAAGTGACACATTATGAATTGAATCGTATCATAGATGATGAAGTGTTACTGTCAGATATTCAGTCTTTGACTTATTGATCACATCAAACCACAGCTGGTTCAGTGGTTCAGTACTGTCAAGCATTGAATCCTCACCTTATGAATTAAACCATATGTGCTGATTCAAATATTAGATTTTAAAATCAAGTATTGCGTCATTGCTTTATGGATTAAATCATATTGCAGCTCTTATTTGACTTTAATATAATATTGAATTGCTGGCTGATTCGGTGTTAATTACAAATATCGAATCATTGCCATATGAATTGAATAATATTAATAAACATCATGGTTTCAGATCTTTCTCACTCCTCAGACTGCTTAAAGATACAGTAAACCTTAAAACTTCCCTTCCTTCTCATCCTTCCCCATCTGTCTGCAGCTCTCTCCTCCAGTTGTCAAGTCTTCGCCATGGCAGCATCTATTACCAGTTATGTAATATTATGGGATGCCGAAGTGGCCACCTGTTGCTCGAGTTTAACGAGCGCAGTGTTATCAAGGAAACATTGATTTTCTCAAAGACATAACACGAGAGAAAGAGTGCACTCAGGCATGATGAACGACCGACTTTATTAGAGGTGATGCGAAGAAAAGCGAAGCTCCTTTTGTCCAATCAGAACTCATTACTGGTTGCATAAAAAATGTAGGAAGACAGCAACGATTTCTGTTTATGGAAGAAGCAACCAAGAATCAATTTCAACTAAATGTATTGATAGTTTTTTTTTGTTTTTTTTTCGTGGTTAGTCATAAGTTTTTAGACAACTGTAAACCTAAGATTTATATTTAAGCTCATTCACAGGGACTTGTCTAATGTCTAATGAATCTACAGTACCATCACAGGGACTTGAATGGATCTTGAATCGATCATCTCATAACAGACTCAATGGCACCGCCAAATTTTGAATCACTGCCTTCTGAATCAAATTGTATCGTAAATTATTCACTGGCATTGTTAAGTGACGAATCGCTGGCCTATTAATGGAATCGTATTATAGCTGACTAGCTGAAGTGCCAGTCTTTGATGGGAAAAGGGTTTGTAGAAATAACCTTTAAAAGGTTCAAGATAAAAATAAGCTCATCATTTTTGATGCAATCAGTGATATTATTATTATTATTATTATTATTATTATATTATTATTATTTGAGGTTCACGTCCATGTCTGTGTGTCTCTCTGTACAGCAGAACTCTCTGTCTCACTTATTAATACACAGAAATCACATTCTGTAAGGTCGAGTATCTGACGCCTTGTTTACACTAAGTTGTACTTCTTTGGTGCTCAGACAAATACACTCGCTGTTCGGTAATCGGAGAGAGAATCACAGATGAGAAATGGAAAAAGTAGATCGGATAAAGATGAAGTTTTGTCTTAAAACGACTCCGGCGTGTTAAAATTCACTTATATTCACTTCAGCGCTGTTATTTCAGCCAAAGTGAGAATATGAACTAATCCCAGTCAAAATATTCACTTTATCTTTTCTCATTAATATCTATCGGTGCAGGTGTTTTGTCTACATTGAGACCGTAGCGCATTAGTAGATTATTGTAAAGTAGATTATTAAATCCCACACATAACTGTTCATAACATCACTTTTACTCAACATTTAGATTTCACTGATGGTGCAGATTAAACTTCAGGCTGAGATCTAAGGACTGCAGAAGATTCATTACATTCTGTCATACATAATGTACATAACTGTACAGACAGAAATTTTCAGTGACTGGTTTCTGGTCCTCTAATGTATGAAATGTAAAAACATATTTAAAAAGATACTTTATATACAGTAGATATATAGATATATATATATATACAGTACAGACCAAAAGTTTGGACACAGCTTCTCATTCAAAGAGGTTGAATTTGTATTATGGCAAGAAAAAAGCAGCTACATAAAGAAAAACAAGCGGCCGTCATTAATTTAAGAAATGAAGGTCAGCCAGTCCGAAAAATTAGGAAAACTTTGAAAGTGTCCCCAAGTGCAGTCACATAAATCATCTAAGTAGCAAATTGCATTATAGCTGATTTTGTCAAGTATCAAATCATTGCCTTATGAATGTAATTATAGACTATTAAAAGGTACTGTCAGATTAGGAATCTGTGGTAGTACTGCCAGGTATCGAATCCTCACTTCAGGAATTACAGCGTATGGTACCTGATTCAATGGTAATGTCAAATCTCGAATCGTTGCATTACTGTATAAATCAAATTGTAGCTGATTGAGTAGTATTGTTAAATAATGAATCTTTGCCTGCAATTTGAATAGCTGAATATTTAAGTGTTATTGTCAAATTTGGAATTCTTCATTTATTCATCAAATCATATCATAGCTGATATTGTTAAATATCGAATCGCCGCCTTGTGATTTAAAACGTATGGCAGTGGATTTAGTGCTATTGTTAAATATTTAATGATACACGTAATAGTATTGTTAAAATTCAAACCTCCCGTCAAGCATGGAATCAAATTCGTATCGTGTAGCAATTCAGTGGCATCATCGTAAAAAATACAGAATTGCTGATAATCATGATTAAAAATCCTACTGTACGTTTACTCCCTGAGTTGTAAACAAACATCAAAAGTTAATTGATGTGCATAGAGCTAACAGAATAAGCTAATGCTAATGAGTTATTATATAGATATTCATGCTATACTTCTTGTTGTCTAGTAGCTACTGAATGTAGCGTTTACATTTCTGGAAAATCGTTAAAAAAA
>CM059218.1:2545977-2653477 GCA_030347435.1 Clarias fuscus | reverse complement strand
TTAAAAAAACATATGGTTTAAAAATCTTTTTGACTGAAAGACATTCAATACAACAATTTATACGCAACAATCTGTCATAACTTTAATCTCAAGACCGCATAACATTAATTATCAATTATACACCAGTAAACCAGATCCAGGGCTCACCCATGCCCAAGCCCGTCTGGTCCGATCCCACAGAAAAGTCAACGCAGCACAAATCACTGAAAGAAGTCACTTCACCAGAACACCCAGTGCACCACAATCCACCGCACATGGGGTTTCAGGAGGCAAAGAACTGCACGGAGCTGCCCAGGTGACACAAGGGGAACCTACACAATACTGGGAATAATGTTCCCAGTGGCAAATTGGTGTATGAAAAGGCTGAATGTGAAACTTTTGGGTACGCAAGTGTACCGTAGGTGCACAATAATATATTTATAGTGGAGACGGCTTTAGACACAAAACCCACCAAAAATAGGTGAAGATTTTCATTTTTAAATGTTTTTGGCCACCGTGACATCCGTATAGACCAACTCATATACACACACAGAGTGATAGAAAAAGCCTACAGACTATACACACGTGGACAAAATTGTTGGTACCCTTCGGTCAATGAAAGAAAAACTCACAATGGTCACATAAATAACTTTAATCTGACAAAAGTAATAATTAAAAAAAATTCTATGAATGTTAACCAATGAAAGTCAGACATTGCTTTTCAACCATGCTTCAACAGAATTATTTAAAAAAATAAACTCATGGAACAGGCCTGGACAAAAATGATGGTACCCCTAGAAAATACTGAAAATAATGTGATGAGGTGTCTACAATCTTGCAATCAGTCAATGGGCCTATATATAGGGCTCCAGGTAGTCACTGTGTGGTTTGGTGACATGGTGTGTACCACACTCAACATGGACCAGAGGAAGCGAAGGAAAGAGTTGTCTCAGGAGATTTGAAAGAAAATTATAGACAAGCATGTTAAAGGTAAAGGCTATAAGACTATTTCCAAGCAGCTAGATGTTCCTGTGACTACAGTTGCACATATTATTCAGAAATTTAAGATCCATGGGACTGTAGCCAACCTCCCTGGACGTGGCCGCAGGAGGAAAATTGATGACAAATCAAAGAGACGGATAATCCGAATGGTAACAAAAGAGCCCAGAAAGACTTCTAAAGAGATCCAAGGTGAACTTCATGCTCAAGGAACATCAGTGTCAGATCGCACCATCCGTCGTTGTTTGAGCCAAAGTGGACTACATGGGAGACAACCAAGGAGGACACCATTGTTGAAAACAAATCATAAAAAAGCCAGACTGGAATATGCCAAACTACATGTTGACAAGCCACAAAGCTTCTGGGAGAATGTCCTATGGACAGATGAGACAAAAATGGAACTTTTTGCCAAGGCACATCAGCTCTATGTTCACAGATGGAAAAATGAAGCATATGAAGAAAAGAACACTGTCCCTACTGTGAAACATGGAGGAGGCTCTGTTATGTTCTGGGGCTGCTTTGCTGCATCTGGCACAGGGTGTCTTGAATCTGTGCAGGGTACAATGAAATCTCAAGACTATCAAGGGATTCTAGAGAGAAATGTGCTGGCCAGTGTCAGAAAGCTGGGTCTCAGTCGCAGGTCATGGGTCTTGCAACAGGACAATGACCCAAAACACACAGCTAAAAACACCCAAGAATGGCTAAGAGGAAAACATTGGACTATTCTAAAGTGGCCTTCTATGAGCCCTGACCTCAATCCTATTGAGCATCTTTGGAAGGAGCTGAAACATGCCGTCTGGAAAAGGCACCCTTCAAACCGGAAACAACTGGAGCAGCTTGCTCATGAGGAGTGGGCCAAAATACCTGCAGAGAGGTGCAGAAGTCTCATTGACAGTTACAGGAATCGTTTGATTGCAGTGATTGCCTCAAAAGGTTGTGCAACAAACTATTAAGTTAGGGGTACCATCATTTTTGTCCAGGCCTGTTCCACGAGTTTATTTTTTTTAATAATTCTGTTGAAGCATGGTTGAAAAGAAATGTCTGACTTTCATTGGTTAACATTCATAGAATTCTTATTTATTATTTACTTTTGTCAGATTAAAGTTATTTCTGTGACCATTGTGAGTTTTTCTTTCATTGACCGAAGGGTACCAACAATTTTGTCCACGTGTGTAATTGCAGACGTTTGTGATGTAAAAGAAAATTACTTCACACTTTTAGTGTTTCAGCATGAAACAAAATTAAACTTTAATCACCTCAAGAAGAGGACATCCACATGGTAAAGCACAGTGGTGGCATCATGCCAAGCCAAGATAGAAGAAATCAATACAGGCGGGGGGGGGGGGGAGCAGAAATCCAAGTCGCCTAAGGAACAGCTTCAGAAGAAGAAGAAGAAGCAAAGAGTGCAGGTCTAAATCCTGTTCAAAAACCTTCGGGATCACGCCATGAAAAAAGGGCTGTGCACAGGAGATGCGTTTGTAAAAAAACCCTGAGATTTTAACATGGGGGGTGAAGACTTTTTATATCCACTGTAGAAGCACATCAACCGAGCATCATTAACTATGAAAGTTTAAAATGTTTTCTGTACCACAATGTTGTAGAGTTTGATTCTCTAATGTTAATATTGGGGAAAAAAGTGTAAAATTACTGTACTGTACATTCTTGCCGAATTTAAGTTCTTGATGGAAACGACGGTTATTAAATATCTCCGCATGGGTAGCAAAAAATAAGCATGTTGCAAACAGTCTAGGGTTGAATTTCAAATCGCTTTATCCTCAATATTTATCGGTGGTGTAAATTCCAATTTCCAATTCCAAATGCAGCCAACCAGAGTCGCTAGCTGGTGCTGATCATCTAATATGGCAGTGTTGTCACCAGAGGTAAATGAACACATGTTCTTCGTTAATATACTTCAGTACATATTTCGTGCGCCTGTGCTTTAGTTGAGTAGGTTTATTAGATAATACTTTTTACTTTTACTCTGCTAAAAGCTACAACGAAATATCTGTACTGCTACTTTTCTGCATGTCATTGCATAACCAAATTGAAATTTAATTTTTAAATCGCCACCTGCTGACTGTTATGCGTAATTGCATGACTAGCCTTTCCTTTGAGACACATTTAAGCAGGCACCCTTATCCAGAGCGATGTACATTTTTATCTCATTACATTACATCTGTGCATTTGAAGGTTACGGGCCTTGCTCAAAGGCCCAACAATGGCAACTTGGTGTTAGTGGGATTTGAACCTGGGACCTTCTGAACCAAAGTCTAATTCCTTAACCACTGAGCTACCCCTGACCCGCCTAATCACGGGATAATAACGAGAGAGAGAGAGAGAGCACACTACTATGAGGTGATATAAACCCTGTACTGTTGATACTTGACAGTGAGTATTTCAGTACTTTTACTCAGGTACACATGCTAATGGAGGACTTCTACTTATACTTCAGTACTTTTTGCCCTATTGAATCGCTACTTTTACTCAAGTACAGGTGGTAATAGTAGTAGTATAAAGCAGAAACTTGGCAACGTTTTATCAATCGTGAGTTGAAACCGTGACAGATTAGGTAGCAAATCGTAGAAAATTGGCATATTTTTGGACTCGCTCCATAACAACACTTACTAAGTCCTAAATAACAATCTACCTAAACATAACTTACGCATTGCTACGATGTTTTTTTTTTTTTAAGTCTGAGATAAAATTTTAAAATTCTGCTCTTTTTTTTTTTTTTTTTTTCATTTTTGGATTCTAATCTCCCATGGTTTTGATCATCAGACTTGGGAACAAATTCAGAAAAAAAAAAAAAAAACCCTCAATCAATGCTACGATTTACACTGAATCCTGATTGGTCAGCCAATAATAACAACAACAACAATAATAATAATAATAATAAATTTTATTTATAATGCACTTTATATTTGAGGCAAATCTCAAAGTGCTACAAATTATTTCTACTCCAAAGCAAAAAGGTACATTTTAAGACCAGATTTAAAATCAGCAACAGTCTGTGGCGTCCTCAGATACTCAGGGAGAGAATCCCACAGTCTAGGTGCCGCCGAGCAAAAAGCCCGATCTCCCATGGTATGAAGCTTGGTCTTCGGAGGTTTCAGATGATGACCTGAGACAGAGCGGAGGTTTCGTGAAGATGTATGTGAATGTATGAGATAGGGAGGGGCATCACCATAGATGCACTGGTGGGTAAGAAGGGCAACCTTGTATTCAATTCTGAATGAAACAGGCAGCCAATGAAGAGATTTAAGGATGGGCGTAATATGATCATATTTACGTGCCCGCATCAGGATCCTAGCAGCGCAGTTTTGAATATATTGCAGCTTTTGGAGGCTTTTTCCAGAAGTCCCAATGTGGAGAGCATTGCAGAAGTCCAGCCTGGAGGAGACAAACGCATGGACTAACTTTTCCGCATCTGCAAATGTAAGTGCTGGACGCAGTTTAGCAATGTTCCTGAGGTGTCTTACACAGATGTTTGATATGGGCATCATACGTCAAATGAGAGTCCATTTTAACCCCGAGGTTAATAACAGATGTCGACAGTGGGATATTCTGACCGGAAAAGGTGATGCTAGTGATGTTGGATGTCCTAACCTGGTGTGGGGTGCCAACTAAAATAGCTTCAGTCTTAGAACTGTTCAGCTGCAGGAAATTTCTTGTCAACATATTATTCATTTCATTCCAAAGTGAAATACTTGGAATAGTTGCTATAATTTAAGCGAGACCTCGTTTCTTGTTTTAACATTTTGCAACATTAAACAATAATGCAAATGTATGAAAAAGTATGATGTCATTGTTTAATTGATTAGTTTGGCGTGCGAAGCTTTGTAAACACACTCTGAGTGAATGATGCAGTTTATTCAACGCGATTTCTCCATCACTATCTGTAGACAGAAACAGATTGAAAAGTGATAAAGGAGGTGGAAAGCAAGAAACAGCAGATTGAGAGAGAAAAAGAAAAAGAGCGTCAAGGAGGGAAAGAAAAGAATGAAAGAGGAGGAGGTGTAGAAAAGGAGTACGAGCATGAGATCTTCACATCCTTCATTAATCCCATTAATTCTCCATTCCTCTCCTCCACCCTATTATCTGTCCTCCGCCTTTTTCAGTCTACTTTTCATTTTATGAGTCTGTCCATCTCTGACCCGGTTCCTCTCTTTCCTTTTCTCTCTAATAGCAGATTCAGTGCTGGGTTGTAAATCTGTTCTCGTTTCTATCGCTCTGCCTCGGCGTGTGTGCTCTGAGTGTTAAAAGGAAATAGAGAGAGAGTGAGAGCGATAGAGAGATGGAAAGGGAATGGGAGGAATGAATAAATAAGTGGTATGAGCATGTAGAGATCATTCAATGGCCCTTTAACACAGGAAAAGACATTAATCTCGCTCTTATCTTTGTATATGTGTGTGTGTGTGTGTGTGTGGGTGTGTGTTCTGGTCTAAGTCAAGCTTGAATGCACGTGTGCGCATTTTCTCCAGCTGTTCATAAGAGAACTTGTCTGTTCAGGCCTATAGATGCATGTGTGTGTGAGTTTGTGTGTGTGTGTGTGTGTGTTCCTGACCACGATGAAAAATAAGGTTTGATCACACAATTCATCCAAAACACTTGAAACAGTGTGGAGGATGTGTGTGTGTAAATTGTAACGGGACACAGAGACACAAAAAATGGGTAATTTTATTTTGAATAAAGGAAATGAAGGAAAGGGTTTAAAGGAGGGAGGAAGGAATAAAGGGGAGGGAAGGTGGGCACAGTGGCGACGTGGGTAGCAGCTCCTGCGCGGTTCACTCGTGATGGCTCTCCTCATGTGGGATGGCCGGACTGGCCCCTCCCAGCTCTCCTTTGGGCCTCAGACGGGAGCCCAGTGGCCACACACACTTATTCACACACTACGGGCAATTTGGGAAGACCGATTAGCCTAATCTGCATGTCTTTGGACTGTAGGAGGAAACCGGAGTACCTGGAGGAAACCCACCAAGCACGGGCAGAACATGCGAACTCCATGCACACAGACCCAAGGCAGGAATCGAAGGCGGTATCTGGAGGTTCCAGGCGACATGCTAATCACTACGCCACCGTGGCGCCATATGTACCAAGTATTAAGTGTGTTTCCTCGTAAACATCTGTTAGTGAATTTTAATTGAGGTCCCTGGAACATAGACACTGGTAACACAATACACCTTTGACACACTCATGACCATTGGTCAGTGTGATGGTGGGGTCTACACCTTGGTGGGTTCTTCGGTTCAATCAGATGTACAGTATGGACCACAGCAACAGTCTGATTGGTTTAATTTCATCCCATATGCAATATAACACAAAGATCCATTATCCTGCAGGTTGAAAACAATTCGACTCTGAATCCACTCACATGCAAGAAGTAAATCAAATGTAAATTTGTAAAATAATGAAGAGAGAAAAAAAAAAACAGCGATTTAAGTCATTATTTAAATGTTACATCTGTTTTCTCTGTGATTGTTGTTATTCCTACACACTTGGTAAAGACTGAGTTATGAGCCGAACTTGGTGTTAGCACACCCCCAGGGTGTGTGTCCTGCAATGGGTTCATCCAAGGTGTCCCCTTCCACATGAGTTCCCCAAGATAGGCTACAGGCCCTCTACAACCCTAGACAGGATAAACAGTACGAAAAATGGAGGGATGGATGGATGAACAGGACTCAGACAAGTTGTTAGGATCCATGTTCTTGAGGTTAACTAAAAAAAGGTCCACAACCTAATAAAAAACAGGACAGAGATCAATAAGGAGAACAAAATAAGAAATTCGAAGACCAGCCTGAGGACCAAGGAAGAGAGCGATACACAATAAATCCAAAGGGTAGCCAAAAGACCGGAGTGGCTCGGGGGGGGGGGGGGGCAGGGGGGGGGGGGGGGGTGATGTCTCAGTACTGCCATCAATAGTAACAATCGGCAAAACTTTACACAGCATATGAGTGCTTTATACGGCAGGCAATGGTAAATGAGCATGAAGATCAGAATTTTAGAAGGGGGTGCCCTCTGTTAGTACGGAGGTGAAATATGGCGGCTGAGCAAATTTGATCGGATGTGCTTATACTGTAGGTGACATTTTAATGTTATGCAATGTGACACCGAACTGAACTGAACATAGTCACCTTTGGGGGGAAAAAAACATTGAGCCTTGAAAATACTCTAGAGTACTTAGAAGATAATATAGCCTTACCTCGGCATCCAAATTTTATCCATTACGGACACGAATTCTTAAGGTGAAATTTCATATAGCAAAGCGCATTTTCCCATAGGAAATAATGTAAATGCAGATAATTCGTTCCTGCGACCCAAAAGTAGTATCAATATTTAAATACAACAATTTCAAACAGTATAATTTTTTTTTTCCTTTTAAAATAATCTAAACATTTAGAAAAATGTAAATGAAGTAAAATATGAAATTAATAGACGCCTTAATTTATGATTCCTCTTTGGCACCGGCTGGTTAAAAAAAAACAACAACCTGAAAGCAGCAACATCCCTTTTCTTCTTGCTAACATACTTGGGACGCATGGTGCTATGTCTTCACTAAATCTTACACAAAATGCAAAAAAAGGCAAACTCGCTTTGCATTTGTATTTTGAGGTATCACTGTTTATTGGTCCCATCAAATATACGACCCCGAGACACAAATACTGCTTTTTTATACAAATTAAAAAAAAATTAAGTAGAAGAAGATTCAATTCAATTCAATTTTATTTGTATAACGGTCATTGTCATAAAGCAGCTGTGCACAATCAAAATAAAATTATGTAAATGAGAACGAAATGTGTGTTAAAATATATATGAATCAAAATGATCAGTTTCTCCCTGATCCATGGCAAGGAAGAACAAAAAGATGGCAACAGGAAGAAACCATGAGAGGAACCGGACTCAACAGGGAACACATCCTCATCTGGGTGATAACGGAGAGCAGGGATTTGATCTGCACTCATACTGTGTGTTAGGAGGCTGGAAGTTCAATAAAACAGGAGACGTGTTTAAGTTCATATGGAGTCCAGTTGGTTATTGGAGGCTCAGGTAGACTGTAGGAAACTCCAGTCCTGAACTATCGAGCGACTGCAGTCACGAGTCCTCAGAGGACAGCTGTCTGCAGCAGTTGAGGACAGGACCGTCTTCTTGGTGAAGTGGAACCGTCCCCAGTCACCACACGCATCCCAGGCAGACCACACGGGGCGTCCATGCGACGAGATCTCCAGAATGGAGCACCATGACGGGTCAGACTGGTCCAGAGGGCAGAGGGGGTCTGGATCACCGGCAGCTCAGGAGCGACATGGTAAGCTAAACATAGAGAGAACTGGGAGAGGGAAAGCGAGAAGAGAGAAGGAGAGGTAGTAGTTAGGTATGGCTATCTCGGGACTCCGGCAGGACTAACTATGACATCATAACTAAAAGGGAGAGCCGGAAGGAAACACAGATATGAGGGGGAACTGGGATGTAAAGCGACCAATCACACCAATCACCATCAACAAACCTGAGTGATCAATGAGAGTGGGGAAGACAGCATCTAAACATACCAGTTCACCAGAATACTCCATGTCCATGATCTAATCTATTTACAAAAATGCTGCGCCTAATAAATAGGTTTTTAGCCTAGACATAAACACTGACTAATGAAACCAACATTAATTGGAAGTCTGTTCCATAACTTTTGAATTTTATAAGCAAAAGCTCTGCTCTAAATGAATGAGGCAAATAAAAATGCATATAATACAATTACAATACAATTGTGGTTGCTAGCGAAAAAAATGAAGAGAAATCTTTTTTTGTCAGGTTAGTTAGATACTGTACTTAGGCAAACGTTTTATGGTCAGAACTGCCACAGAATTCCCAGGATAGAGTTCCCTGCTTCCGCTCCGCTACGATCCTGACCTGGATGAAGCACTTACTGAGTAAATGAATGAGCAGGAACATCGTCTTGTTCTTCGTCTTCCTTACAGAAACCCGTTGAGTCCCTTGAGCTTTTACGTTCGTCTCATTTTAATTACATCTCCATAGAACATTTATGCTACAGCCCTTTCTCTATCAGCCTCATTAAACTGAGACGAAGGACGGACGGAGAAGATCAAAAGAGAAAGAAAGGAAGGAAGAAAGGGACAGCGGCTACGCGCTGCTATTCATTTTGGCGCTAATGCGCGTAATTAGCGCGTGGCTCGACTTGATTAGCCTCTCTTTCTAGTGTCTAATTGAAAAGGCTCTCGCTGCGTGTAATCGATATTGCACACTTTAGAGTTAGCGTACACACTCACACATCCGCATACACACATAAACAGTAACACACTCATGAACAGACAGATTGAAAAGTGCGCAGAGCGTGAACGCTTTCACAAATAGGACATAGCTGCAGCTAAAGTTTTTTTTCCCCCTCTCCTCCCTGCTCTTTTTCTTTTTTCTCTTCATTTATTCCTATCCCATCAGTCCCACCTCCAGGAAACTTGAAGACATGCAGAAACAGATTAAAAAGAGGAAAATCAAGATATAATAAACTGTAGGATAGAAAAGTCCACAAAAGTGGATCAGCCACTGGTCTTAATGGGGACTTCTCAATGGATCGTGCCTGCATGAGAGAAAGGAGAGAGAGAGAGAGAATCAAAGATTCAAAGGATGTTTTACTGGCATGACAAATATGGACATCTGTATCAAAAAGCTTAGAATCAAGTCACAACATACTGTATCTGAAATAATGCATTAAACTGTGCAGTCAAGAATAAAGTGACACTAGTGATCAAAACTACTGAAAGCAAAGGTTTATAATAATAATAATAATAATAATAATAATAATAGCAATATTGCCTTGTACCTCCAGGTCATGGATTCGATTCGCACATCGGCTCTGTGTGCATGGAGATTGTATGTTCTCCTCGTGTTAGGTGGGCCTCCTCCAGGTTCTCCGGTTTCAATTATTTAACAATTTAAAGACATGCGGATTAGGCTAACTGCGGTTCCCAGATTGGCTGTAGTTTTTGAATGTGCGGGTGAATGTTGAGCGGAGGTCCTACCACAGTCATAGAACATGGGAATAAATACAACAGTCACCATTGGCCTCGACGGTCAATAATTGGACCACAGAGGTTCCTAGATGGATGTAATAATAATAATAATAATAATAATAATAATAATAATGAAGATAGAAATTATAGTTAAAGAAGAATCATTGTTGATTCAAAATAAGGGGAGAAGAAAAGGAAAGGGAAGATAAGAAAGGAAAGATATCAAAAATAAAGCTGCACGTATTGTATTGTATGATTGGGAATCTCTCTCTGTTTCTCTCTCGAACATGTGAGCATGATTTCCTCTTAATCATGTTTGTTATCCTTCGAGTGTTCTTACGATTACAAAACTCAATTAAACTCACTGCCCTCACACGCGCTTTAATTCACCAGCTAAGAAAGTTGCAGAAAATACTTTAAAACACCACGAAATCTATTTGGACCATCTAGTTTGTAAGCTATTTCTATAAACAGTGCGTTTAAACAGAGAGAAAAGTGAATAAAACAGCAAACAAAGAAGCACAAAATACAAAACTGGATACCAATTATTCGTTGCATCCGAAATGAACGATGGCGCTATGTTTTTTCTTACGATTCTCCTGGTAATTAAATTGAGATCGCCTGCGATCTTAAAGGATTAAAAGAGTCAGTGTTTGAATCAGTGAATTGTTAAATCAGTGTATCTTTCGGGCTTCATAATTTTGACTTCTCTCTCTTATTCAAAGAGTCAGTGTTTTAATCTTGAACTGGTGAATCATTTGATCATCTCAAGATCTGCTTGTCTTACATTCAGGCAGTCATTGTTTTAATCAGTCAATCTTAATCAGTGAATTAATAAATATATTTTGTGTTTGATTCGGTAAAAAAAACCTCTTGGCCAGCCCAAGAATCACTCCAATCATTCGGAAAGTCAGAGTTTGAATGATTGAATCCTGGATTAGAGAATCTTTTGCTCAGCCCAAGAATCACTCCTCTCTCGTTCAAAGACTCTCTGAATCAGTGACTCTTGAGTTAGTGAGTTGCTCGGTTTTTAAATAATTTGTCAAACAAGTTCACATAACCTAGTGAAACCCATTAGTTATGCCAACAAAAGCAACCTAATAGAAATCCAGTATAGTGGAACCTTGGATTACGAGCAGAATTCATTCCGGGAGCGGGCTCGTATTCCAAAACACTCGTAAATCAAATAGAATTTTTCCATAAGAAATAATGAAAACTCAAGGAAGCACGTGATAGTGTTCGGCCCTCCCGACTGAGGGTTAGTAGTAGCCTTAATGTGGGAGCCCCCTAGTGACGGGGAGGAATTGGACACGACTAAATTAGGGAGAAAATCAGGGGAAAAAAGTGGTGTCTCTACTATTAATAATATTTGAATGATACACTTTTAACAAGTAAGCTTTGTTGCTAAGCAACACAGTGGACAGTGATTGGGCTAATCTGTAGCTAGAACAGTTGTTAAACAGTTTTATTTTGTTTGTTTTTAAACCTGCCGCATTAATAGGTAATATTTAAATATTGCGATGCGCGCACAGGTCTGTCTTTATCAAGGACGACAGGTTCAATCTCTGCTTGTCAGATTTTATTCATCAGATTTGATACATTTATAAATTCCTATCAGTGTAGCAAAGAAAGGAAAATTTTTTTTAATCCTCACTTTGAGTTAGCTTCTTTATATAATGATCTAAAGTGCTGCAAATGAAATGGACAGAAAAAGATGTGCGAAATTCACATCGCTTATCAGGAGACTGCAGGTACGAAGGGTCACGACCTTCACTTTTAACACTTTTAACTGAAAGAGACTGTGATGTCGGCCAGGCACTGAAGAGTGCGTAAGGAAAAGAGAAAGAGTTACTGTATCTCACAGTTCTAAACACACAATCCACAATTAGCGGCTACACAATGCTGCGCTGTCGATTTCAAGTTGTTAACACTCTGTAGAGTGTGTGTGCGTGTGTCTATGTGCATGTGGCCGACTCTACACAAGTTACAGTAGCTCACTCTCTCGCTGCTTTTTTTCCTATTCATCATTTATCATCTAATTATAGACCTCAACCAACCAATTAATTTTTTATAACAAATTGCGCCTCCTGTAATAATAGACATAATGATCCTAATCTGCCAAAACATCGCATTTACTTCGGCGTATCTGATAAACACTCAGCCTCACACACTCCCCAAGGATTCATGGATGATTCCCAATACATCGATTTTTTTCTTTTTTTCTTTTTTCTTGAATGATTCTGATTTTTTTCCTCCAGTCACTGAAGTGAATGAATCAAGACCAGGCACATATACTGTACGTAGGCTTATCTTTATGTTTGTTTTTTAAACATCTGTGAACTGATCCCTAATGAGTCATTGAGTCTTTCGGTCATGAACTGAAAAACTGCTCTGCGCCAGTCTCATCCACTCAGCCGATGAACATTTTACTCCTGTCTCATTAACTGGAACCGTGTTTGACTCAGTAAATCTTTTGGTCTCCCAGGAGTCACTCAGAGAGATCTTATTTGAATCAGGAAATTTTGAAATATTAAACAATTTGGTCTTCGGAAAAAAAATCACTTCTCTCTCATTAAGAAAGTCAATGTTGTGATCGTTTACATTTTTTTGGCACCCCAAGATTCACCCTTCTAAAATGGAAAGAGTCAATGTTTCAAACAGTGTATTTATACGTCGTCCCAAGAGTCAGGAGCAGCTCAGTGCTTAAGGCATCGGTCTCAGGTTTGGGAGGTCCCAGGTTCTCAAACCCCACCATCATCAATTTGCCCCTAACCTTCAACTGCTCAGATGTGTAATGAGATGAAAATGTAAGTTGCTGTGGATAAGCACGTCTGCCTAAATGTAAATCACTTCTTTCAAAGTGAATCTGTGAATCTTTTGGTCAACCCCAATGTTCCCTCTTCTCTAATTCAGGAAGTCAGTGTCTGTATCATATTATCTTTTGATCACACCAAGATTCAGTCCTGTGTTTTTCAAAGAGTGGGAGTTTTAATTAGTGCAGAGTATTGATTAGTTATCCTAGTAATCACTTCAGAATTCAGAGTTAGAGCTTGACTCAGTGAATCTTTTGATCCTCTTTAGAATCCTTAATTCAGAGAGTCAGTGTGCGAATCAGTAAACGTTAATTCAGTACAATAACAGAGTTTCATTCTGAGAGCTCGTTTGTGAGTCCAAGAAACAATGTCTAGTTACTAGGATACTAACACAATCCTAGTAGACATTATTTCCTGAACTCATATATTTATTTCCCACATTATCATATTACACATGAAATTAGGTGTGAGGATGTGACAATCAGCTGTACACAGTATAAAACTAATGTTCCATGATCTTGTCCTTGTTGTTTAGATTCTTTAGATTCATTCAGTGAGTCATTGCTTAAATGAGTCAATCTTGATTCAGTAAATCTTTTGATCGAAGCTTACATTTGCTTACCTTTCAATCAGCAGATCGGTTTTCAAGTCTCTGAATCCTTCCATTGTGATTCAGTTTTTTTTCTCCTTCATAGGAGCAGTTTTTGGATCACTGTGATGTCTTGTCTCGTTCTCAGCAAACCAGTCGGGTCACTGGGTTTAACGAGCGCTGTCCGATCTCGGTCTGATCACGGCTCCGGCTTACTGAGAAGACTTTCTAGCTTGATGGTGTCCAAGCACTAGTGAAACACTGGGATGAGTGCATCAGTGTATCAGGGGATTATATAGAGAAATAAAGGGAGTTATTAACACTCACAACTGTGTTCTGTTTTGGTTGTCAACAAAAATCAAAAGTCCCGGTTTGACTCGAACGCCCCGTATACACAACACAGTGTCACCTGAAAATGCTCATGACGTCAGTGAGGAACGGAGAACGACTCACTCAGCACTTATTAACTTTAGGCTCAAAGTTAGCCGTGCTAGGTTGTATGGTTATCCAGCAGATGATTGACAGCTCTCTCTTAAACGAGTGCGAAGCAGTTCTGTTGTGTCACAGGGAGTCTTCCTCTCTGTCCATCACACAATCCCTTGCTGCTTGTTTATAGGAATAACAATCCTATCAATCCTGTCAAAGCTCATGTCAATCCCAGGATGCCCTGCAGGACAACCGAGTCGTTTCATTCCTAAAACTCATATCATACAGTAAGCTCGAGTCAGCACACTCAGTTTGAGTTCGGATAACATGACCTATTTAACTCAGGGTTGGAAATGTATATATATATATTTTTATTTATTTATTTATTTTTTTCCCACATCATCATATTACACATGAAATTAGGTGTGAGGATGTGACATGACACAGGGCTCAAGGTGTATAGATCCCAGAGGTTTTGGTGGCAGGAAGGGGATCTTTACAGTACTCTACAGGCTGATTGAGTGTGAAGAGCTTAACACACACACACACACACACATTCGAATCTTATATTTGGCTGTATTGTTAAATAAAAAAAAAATGACTTACGTGACTTCTAAAATGGCACCCCACACGCACACACACACACACACACACACACACACACACACACACACACACACACACACACACAATCCCATGGGTGATAGTGGGTGGGTGAAGCAGTGAAGCTGGACCATGCTCGAGCCCATTACTCTTCCTTCGCTCAGTGGAATAATCAGTCAACAAAACAGCTACTAAAACTAGCACAGTGCGATCACGATGAGCGGCCCTGCTGAAAAAAACTGCAGAGACCAGCATAGCAGCATATGTTGTGTTTCGGTGCTGGTATGTTATTGTATATGTTGTGCATGTTGTTTTGAGTGTAAGGATCACCTGATATGTGTAAAACCTTGCACCATGTAAAAATTGTATGATTGCAATATCAGTTAGCCGACGCGCCAACTTGTTGCACTTCACATACATTTCATCATGTGTTACTTTAGTAACAACTCATTTACACACACGGCCTCACATGGTGGATCACAAGATCTAATGCTAATACCCCTCTCTCACCTACGCGGTTTCGCACGGTGGCCGTAAGTACGGTTCATCATGATTCACCCGCGCGTTTCGGTGCTGTGATTACGTTTCCATCTTTCCGCGCGAAAAATTGAACATGATTTTTTTTGGCGGTCCTCGCGGAAGCTTGCGGCCCTGGCAGAACTTCGCGAAACGTCGGCGGGCGAACGCGGCCGCTCAGGGTGCCCAACGCCGCATCTCACCGCGAGTCAGACCGCGTAGGTGAGATATAGGGGTATTAGAATCAACAGATTTGAGTAACTGCGTTATTCTAAGAAAAAAGTACAATCATTGACACGGTTCATTTTTTTCGTAAGGAGAAGTTTGTGAAAGGAGTCTGAGAGCTTTTGGACGTGGGTGGGGGGTGGGGGTGGTGGGGGCGTGTGTGCTTTTCTGATTATCCATAACATGACTAGATGTGTTTTTGGTCTCTTTAATTAAAATGGAAAGAAATAATCATAATACGATCTCATATAATCTCATGTCACAACACAACATCAGAAATAACTATAAATGCATAAGTATACTAAAAACATTCATTCTTGGTTAAAAAGCTATGCTATTAGATGAATCGTACACTTTCCTTGTTAAACAGATGCCGTCTGTTCATATAACAATAACTGTCAAAATGTTCTATTACAGTTTCTAAGACGCCTGTGACTTCACGGTAAAACTTTCGACTTTTACCTGTCAGCATTTTTAAACCGTAAACCACAGAAGTCTCATTCAGGATTCAGGATTCAGCTTTTATCTTTTTCTCTTTTTTTTGCACTGCTATGTGTCATTTATTGTCATCCGCTCACTTTCAGAGGGAAGAAGAAAAAAGGACAAAAAGAACACGACTGGAGGACAAACGGTGGAAAAGAAAAGAAAAGAAAAGGAGGCAAAAAACACAAATGATGGAAAGGAAGGAGACGCCAATCAAACCCGGCATCCGTGTCGTCATTTTCACAGACACACACACATACACACAGATCTAGATCCACACACTCTCTCTTTCCTTCAGTCCATAAATCTTATGCTCTATTTTTTCCTTCGCTCACATGGAGGAGGTTTCGCTTTCTAGCCCCGTCACTCAGAACAGATCAATCTCTCCTCTGTTTTGGTCCATGGAGATTTTTTGTTCTCATTGCTCAGTCGCAGTCTCTCTCTCTCTCACACACACACACACACACACTAAAGTAAAGATGCCAAACTGTATGGTACCATAACGGTAAATGAAACCATAAATTTCATTTATAAAATTAAAATAAATTTATAAATAAAAAAAAAAAAAATAAATAAATATATATATATATATATATATATATATATATATATATATATATATATATATATTATTTATTTATTTTTTTTTAAACTAAAAAGAGCAACTTTCCTTGTGGGGACCAGCCAAATGTTACTCTGCTATATTATATCAAGGCTTCAAAAACACAATTCCTCTGTGTGTACAGTATGTGTGAGTATTCAGTCCTTTGTAAACTATGGATTAATGCTTTATACATGCAAGGATTACAAATAATGGTTAAACAACAAAGAGAGATGAACAGAGAGAGAGAGAGAGGTGCAGTGAGGTGTTTCTGTGATTGTGTGTAAGAGTGGACATGGTGAGATCTGACACACACTAACAGTTTGCCCGCAGGCTGTGTGTGTGTGTGTGTGTGTGTGTGTGTGTGTCTCATAATTAATTGGGATGTTCTGTCATTTTCACTCCCACGCAGCACATTCGTCCAGCACATGGTGTCACGCGCACACACATCCACACACACATTCTTGTAAACAGGACGTTACGAGGACACGTTATGAGGACCTAAAGAACTAAAAATGCTCTAAAAGCAACTAAAATGTCCATCTAAAAAGTCATTCAGATTTTCTAAGAATATCTTGTTTAATGGAGGACCCCACGATGTTGATATGGGAGCAGGTCCTTAGGAAATCATTAACACAAAGCAAGAAAAAAGCACACACTCGCAGATGGGATGCCACTCCACTGATATTCAACAATAATGTAAAGGTGGAAATTTACTCCGAAGGGGTTTTGAAGTTCCTCGGAGTGCAGATGAGCCCTTCCGCAGTTCAGTGCTGCCATAGCAACGACCAGCAATGCTAACAGAAGTGGAAGTGATATCCTTTGGTCCTGCAGTGACTTGCCACTGGGGATGAGTAATCCTCCATTATTATGGTACGAGAACTTTTAGGAGGTTGACTCAGGTTCCACTGACTTTGCATGTCTCAGGCGGATAAACTATCAACAATTCCGTTTAATTATGTTTAGCTAGCAAGTGTCTGCAATTTATCTCATGTTACATGTTCACATACTGTAGCTTCTCCTACTAGAATCTTTAGAAGCAGATGAAGTTCAATCACATTGGAGAAGTAGCTAGCTTGGTAATTCCGTCATCATTCTACTTATCCAGGTAAAATAAACGACTTTAGACTTAAAAGTTTTACTGTTACTACACCAAAGTTTCTTATTTTCCTAACACGGCATGTCCGAATGTTTGTACTTCCTCTTAGATCGATTTTCCAAAGATTTAAAAACACCTTACATTTTATGCCTTTGTAGTTATGTTCGATATTAAGGAACGTCTGGGAAACAAGTTACTTTTACAGTACAGCAGATATAAACAGTCACTCTGTTACCATACACTACTTTTCTTTATGGCTTGTGTCCGCCAGGCAAAGTACACGAAGCCTGTATTTCAATAAATGTAGTGAGATCCAAAGTAAAATATTACTTATGTAAAAGTCGAATCCTTCCATTTATAAGTGTACTTGAGTAAATATAGAAAAATACTGAACTTCAACTTCAAATTATCAAATGTACTGAGCTGAGCCTTTAAGTCATAGCAAAAGAGTCTCTCTTTCTCTCTCTCTTTCTCTCTCTACATCCTGTTTTTATCGCTGTCTCTATCTGTCTCCACTTCTGGTCTCAAACACCTGCTACATGATTAAGAGGGAAGGCAAATCGTGCGATTGCGCATAAAAGTTGGCAGGTGGTGATATTACCGCTTCAAATACTACACACCATTCTCGTTGTATAACGCAGAAAAGTAGTGAAGTAGAAAGTACAGATATTTGTTGTAGGATATGTAGTGGCGTCAATGTAAAAAGAACCCACCAATAAAACTGCTCAAGTAAAGTACAGATAGGTGTAAACTGTACCTAAATACAGTTACTGTACAAAGTAAATATACTCTGTACAGTATATATACCTTCTACCTCTGGATATCAAAAAATGTAATGTTACAGCTTTATATCTAACTGTTACAGAGCGTGATATCAGAGACATCAATGTTGATAAAACTTTCAATTCTGTTTATGTGGAACAGGTCCCTGTGATTGAGCTGTTACTATAATAACAATAGCGTTGCCTATTACGAGTAATAGAGTGCATTTCTATGAACCTGTGACCTTCAAAGCAGATGTTCCAGAAAATTCATCAACACTTTCTGACCAATCAGAATTCAGAATCAATCAGTGATGAGGTAAGCAGTGTAAAAGCAGTTTATACAGTGTAAACTGTGTGCATGCTCTGTCCATGTGAAAGAGAGAGAGTGTAGTCCGTGTATGTTCTCATCATTCAAAGCCGACAAGATAGCACACACACACACACACACACACACACACACACACTCATTTTGACATGTGAATGTGTTTGTGTGTGCATGCCCGCTGGCATTTGTCCAGGTGAAGGACAACAAAAAAGAAACGGACATTAATTCTGGTGTGTGTGTGTGTGTGTGTGTGTGTGTGTGTGTGTGCACGCATGTTGGCCTAAACACTGAAGCATGATTAAAATTATTCATATCCTGGGATGGTCACCATATGCTCTAGTTTAATTTTGACAAATGAATTTGGTTAAGTGTGTGTGTGTGTGTGTGTTTGTATACAGCAGATGTTGAAGCAGCCGCTCTTAGCTATGCTCGACTAGCACTCAAGTCAATGTGATTCACCAAACAGCAAGACATACTTATACACATTAATACTATACTTTTACACACACACACACACACACACACACAGTATGCTGCAAAGCTTGCTAAGCGTTAAATTATTGCCCTTAATTACAATCCAGATACCACCACATGTACAGTACGTCGTTGTGTCATAATGAGTAACTTTGTTGTAATAGACGCATTTAGCAGGCATTAGGGCATCGCTTGGCACATGTGCTTGTCAGATGCTAATTAGCTGACTTAGCATGTTGGCTAAGAGGATAAACTCATTTCATTTGCATGACAAATTGCTATCATCATTATCTTTCATTTCAATCAGGACTCTCATACCTTTCCGAAGCTCGCATCTCTGTGGGATATTTGTGGAAAAGGACATTTTCTTATACAGGTTCAGCTGAAACTCACAAATCTGATTCACTGCTGTCATCTTCAGCTCTGAGGCTAGTCAGCTAACTTGTCTGTAGAAACAAGGTTAAGGATTTTAAAAATCTTGTCACTTACAATGTGTGTATTTATTTTACCTGGCTTGTATTCCCTTCACATTTTTGCTATATGATTCAGTTAGCATCATGACTGGATTGTACCTAACTAGCTGATGTTAGCCATCTGGATTTGCTCTTGCTAAAGTCTTCTTTCTACTCGTAAAAAGTGAGAGAAATTATTAAACCCAGCTGGTTATTAATATATTAGTGTGACAAGAAGATTTTAAGGTAACAGTGGAACCTTCAGCATATGGATGTTCTGCCTTAAGCATTTTTGCCTCTTAAGTACTGTAAGACTTTGCAAGTTTTGCAAGAAATTTGCCTCAAAGCATTTCCGTCATACGAGCAACCGAACCCAAGTTGCTCGTATGTCCGGGAACCGTTCAAAACTGTTGCGTCAGTCGAAAGCCAAACGAAGCAAGTTTTTATGGGCTTTTAGCATTTTGTGCAAGTTTTAGTGAAGACATACAGTAGCACCATGGGTCCTAAGAATGTTAGCAAGGACTGTAGCAAGAAGAAAAAGGAGCCACTTTCAGCCTGTGCCAAGAGGAACCATAAATTGAGGTTAAGTGCGGTTTAATGTCTATTTGTTTCCTTTTTTCCTTACATGACTTTTCTAAATGTTTTGATTGTTTTTATATGCAAAAATATAATAACAGTGTTGGAAACTGGCAATATTGGTAATATTTTTGAGTGGCTGAAACAGATTCTCTGCATTTACATTATCTCCTATGGGAAAATACGTTTCGCAATGAGGAATTTTGCCATAAGAACTCGCCTCCAGAACAGATTAAATTCATATACCGAGGTAACGCTGTTCAATGTACTCTGGCAAATTTAAAGCTAGCTAGCTAGCTAGACCTAACTGGGTTAATGCTTAGTTCTGAAACCGACAGCAGCAAGCTAACTAAAATCGCACGAAAATAAACTACCACTCTGATCAACATGTGCATGTGTATTTTTTATAGTACATGTATATAAGTTTCACGCTTGTTCAGTGAGAAAAACTTTCCTTATGGATAAATCACACACATGGTACAAGACGAACAAACGGGTGACACGGCGGTTTAGCGGCACACATCCAGATATGAAGCCCTGAGTCCCTGCAGTGTCCACAGTGGAGCTATGTCAGACAAGAAAATGTGAGAAACTGAAATCTGTGCTATCAAGATTGTCAAGTCATGACTTGCTCAGGGTTCTTTAGACATTTTGGCCCACACTGAAGAGGTAGTTTGTCAAAAGCCAAAGGACATATGTTTTTTTTTCTTTTCTTTTCTTTTGACTACGCCCTGGGTGAGATACAGATGTTTTCTGCATCACCAGCACTCTCCCCAGGCAAGTTTCCTTGATGATCCTGTACAGCTGGTAAAATTAGACCAACCAGGCAGCTTTAGCCTGAGCTAAATACGGCACTGTGGGGACTCTCTTTAACACGTTTTGACGTGTCTGACAAAAATCATTGCTAAAAAAATGTTTTGTGTTGGTAAATTTAGAGAAAGTGATGTTTCAGCTTTCCCAAGTTTGGAGAACCATATGGGGAACATGATGCTGTTATTTGTGAGGAGATTTTAGACCAAAATAGATAACCGCTGATGTGCTGAGAATACCACTGTGATCAACCCACAGAATTTAAAGAGGTGAACTTCCGCATCCAGAAATGGAGCGACTCACTCAGAGACAGATTTGACCCCCTCGCCGCTGAGATGAAGTGACTCCTCAAAGATTAAGTGACTCCCAAGGAAAGATGTGACTCCCTTTCATCAGAGATGGAGCGACTCCCCTAGAGACAGATGTGACATAGTGGGGATGAACGTGACTCCCCCAGATACACAGTTGTTCCCTCCACAGATGGATTGAGTCCCCCAGAGATGGAGCGACTCCTCCAGAGACAGATGTGACTCACCCAGAGACCTATCTGGCTCCGCCAGAGACTGATGTGATTCCCAAGAGGTGGAGTGACGCCCAGAGCCGTGCCATAAACCCTTAAAACTCAAGCAGCATGTATCTATGGCAATACCTTGCAAACCAATGACAGATTAAAAAATGAATAAATAAATAAATAAATAAATTTTTATTATTATTATTATTATTATTATTATTATTGGTCATGTGTAATTGTGTTATTTCACATCATGTTTGTATAATTACAGTAAAATGAAATAAAATGTCATTCATCCTGTTGCTCGGTTTTAAGAGCTAAAAGCTTTTACTCCTACATTTAATCCTTGTTTACGCTGTATGTCAAGATCAATTTACAATCAATTGTGGTGTGATGAAGCACATTTACAGTCACATCCCAAGATCAGATTTTTTTTCCCCCCTTATAGTCATGTTGTGGGACACTTGCAAAAAAAAAAAGAAAAAAAAAAGAAGTTTCTCACAAGGTTCCCTCACCACAGCCTTTAATTTTTGCTTTCCTACTGCAAGTTCTTAAAATGTGTAATATTACAGAGAAATTATTATTATTATTTTTTTAATCTTTCTTTCAGAATTCTTACTAACCATTACAAATCACTGACACGGGAGACTCATTCCATCACCGTCGCTTTAAAGACAACTTGACCCTTGTAACAATTGCGCATCTTATAATAATTACATTAGTTAGTGATAAATCTAAGATTAGTTTACTGTTAGGTTTCGATTATGTTGATTATCTGATGTGTTACAGGTTTTTGTTGTAATTTTAAATTAAGAAACATTACACAAGAATTCTGCCTAAAAGTTATTTTCATTCACTGCAATATTAAAGATGTTCAGTTAAAAAACAAGCTAATGCTGGTACAGTAGGTAGCGCCTAGCTACACTAGATGTCATGCGCGCTAATGTAAAGGAATTACAGTCCAGTGTCATATAACGCATTGTGAACTTTTTAGCTGCATTATATATTTTTTTTCAATGTATGGAAAATTATACATTTCATATTGTGTTTTCTTTATGAATTCCCCCATCCCCCACCCCTGAGGTTGCTATTATGTTCAGGCTAGAAATGCTACTTTATTCTCTTCTATAATGAGCTGTTGGCTGTTTTTTATGACCCGTATCCCTGTTCTCTCTCTCTCTCTCTCTCTCTCTCTCTCGCTCTAAAGAGGATTCAATCTCTCTTCTATCCATTTCTTTCCTCCTGCATTCTCTTTTCCACTCTCTCTCTCTCACACACACACACACACACACACACACACACACACACTGCTCATCCATAATGCACAGAGGAACAGGAACTTTGATCTTCTGGCTGACTCCCCTCGGAGGCAACGGCAAAGGAGAAATCCAGAAATAACAGCATGAAGCACAAAAGACAGCGAGAAAAAAAGTGTGTGTGTGTGTGGATATGGGCGAGTGTGTAAGAGAGGAAGAAAGAGCAATAGAGAGTGAGAGAGAAGTGTTTCATGTTTCATATAGACTGAGAATGGAGACTGTTCTCTTTTTAATAGCTTGAGTGCCATTACAGAGAGAGAGAGGGGGGGGGGGGTGTGTGTGGGGGGGGGGTATGTTAGGACTGAGGATTTGACAGGCATGATGGAGTCGATCTATAAGGATTTCTTCACACACACACCTTTGACATAATTATTAATATGTCTAATTAATGCTAATTAATGCTTAACATTAATCTTGATAAAAAAAAAATTAAAAAAAAAACGAAACAACATTTCCGACGTTTTTCCTCATGAGGACCTGCAGAAAAGGTCCCCACAATGTCACGACTGTCAGATGCTCCTATCCTTCTGGGAATAATTGGTCCCCACTAAGATATAAAAGCATGACCTCATCCCTCCCACCCACACACGTGCACGGCTGTCTGAGAAAGCCTTATAATTATTTCATTAATGAGAGGACATTTCAGGAGCCGCAAAGGTTCCCAGTGTGCATCTTGATCTGATTGAAGCCCAAAGTTAATATAGTGTTTGTCCTCTGATCTGGGAGCCTGTCCAAGTTTGTGTGTGTGTGTGTGTGTGTGTGTGTGTGTGTGTGTGTGTGTGCTTTTATTTCTCAGGAGGACCAAAATTCCCCACAAGCATCGAAATATATGATGGTTTCGACTTTTTTTTTCCTCAACACTTTCTAGGTCCTCATAAAGAAAAGTCATCATGATGAAAAAAAACAAAACAAAAAGGTTATGGTTAGATGTATGTGCAGCATGGCATTAATTAAAATTATGGAAGGTCCTCATGAGTGAAACAAGCGTGTGTGTGTGTGTGTGTGTGCGAGGGTATATTTAAATCTCACGAGGACCAAATATTCCCACAAGGATAGAAATATCTGATGGTTTTGACTTTGTGGGGACATTTTAAGTGAGACAACCCAGTGTGTGTGTGTGTGTGTGTTCAGTAGCATGCTGAATGAATGACAATGAATTCCTGTACTGCTTTGTGTGTTGCAGCATGTGCATGCTTGTTTTATTGCCGGCTTATGGGCTTTATGTGTGTGTAAACGTGTGCAAGTGTGTGTGAAGGCGAAGCAGTCCAGATGGGTCCAGATGGCAGTGTGTGTGTGTGTGTGTGTGTGGGGGGTGTGTCTGTCTGTGTGTATAAAGGTGCTGGAAAGCCTCTAAGCCAGTACCTTTTGTATCTCCTGAATGCTACAAACCCGAGCACTTCCTGACATACACAACGCAGCCGATGGCCTCGGGGTACATGGGACTACACGACCCTGGAATCCTGCCTCGTGTCTGTTCGCCCGACGTCCTGCCTCATTAACCCCGGCAGCTCTTTGGTTGCCATCAGTTGTCCTCCTTCCCACCTCCATTAAAGGGAAAACCCGATTGGGGTGTGTGACATCATCAAAGTTTATTCTAAAAATACTAAAAGAGTTGTTGGAAATCAAACTCTTTTTTTTTTTTTTTCAACTGCCTTAGTGTGAACGTGTGACAAAAATATTTAATCAAAGCCTTGCACCTTATTGTTATGAAACTGCACGTCATGTTGTTGGGTCGGAGCCGCCACTAACCGAGAAGCTTCTATTTGTGTCTGCGACTGTAGTCCTTAAATGCAGTGTAGTGGACCGTTTTAATAAATGTTCTAGGGCTCCCACTGAATTCTTTGTTAATGGCGCCACCATGTGGTTATACACAGTAGACAGCTGATCATAAGGAACCACACAGGGCATACAGCACTTTCTTCCTTTTTTAGGGGTAGAGTGAGACTTGTGTGGCGTAGCAACCGGATTTCCTCCGGTCCTTCGGCAATGCCCCAACCCCTCCCCCAAATTAAATAATAAAATAAAATCAACAGTTTTTGACTGATGGTACTTCCGCTCGGTAACCTAGCGCTCTATCCTTACGCAGTAAGCTCTGAAGGAAGTTCAAAGTTCCTAAGCACAAAACTTTGAAGTGTCCTTATTGAAGGAAACTTCAAAGCACTTATGAAAGTCAGTCTGGATAAGATTGTCTGCCAAGTCCTGTAAATGGAAACTGAGGTGACAAAAGATTTGAGACACAGGTAAGAGGAAGAGGGGGAAGGAAGGAGGAGTTCTGTTTGGCAGGAATACTTAAGTTCTTTATAGGGGCAAGAAAAGGCATGTGAAATAGGGCTTCCATTCAGGAATAAAAAGGGAGGCAGGTGTCTCACTAATACATCCTCCTAAGACTTTGTGTGTGTGTGTGTGTGTAAAAATTGTATGTGCAAAGGAGAACATGAGCATGTGTACTTGTGTGTACAGCATGTGGTATGAGTATGAAAATTGTGTGTGTGTGTGTCAGTTACACCATGTCTTTAATCAATTAACTAATTATTCTTCGCTAATTGCTGTATCTAAGTGATTAACTCACTGATTACTGAGACCAAAATCAATCAGCGCTGAAATCAGCAACAGAAAATTGTAGACAAACACACACACACACACACACGCACACGCACACACACACACACAGGGGAACATAATCTACAAAATCCTGTACTATAGAGACTGAGTTCAGTACTCGAGAAGATTAAAGGATCTGGGGGTGGAGCCTCTCAAAGTCTCAGGAAAAGTCCTACAGAAGTTCAAAATTAGGAAACTCAAATGAGGACCCCAGAAAGGTCAGTGTAGAAGGCCTGCAACAAAACTCAGCCCAGCGCCTCAGGGGGGAATCCACAAATATCAGGTGTCAGTCCATGACCACCAGAAAGAGTTAAAAACATTAGTGCAGAACCTCAGGTTTGGTCGGTTCAGATCTGCAGACGTAAAGGTCTAAGAGGTGAACCAAAGCTCACTCAAAATCAGTCCAAACCAAAAACAAGTTTCTCTGAACCTGTGGAACATACTGTACCTAAAATGCCATGAAAAAGTATTTGATGATATATTTTTTTGTATTCATTCTTTTTTTTGAAAGAAGTGAACCTTCCCAGCAGGGGCAGCCTACCAATATTACTCCAAGAGCACAACAAAGACTCATTAAGAACCCAGAACAACATCTAAAGAACTGCAGGCCTCACTTGCTGTAGTTAAGGTCAGGAGGTAGGTGGTAATCTGATGGTCTGGGGGTTTGCAGCTTCAGCACCTGGACGACTTGCCATAATTGATGGAACCATGAATTCTGAGCTCTACTTGAAAGTCCAGAAGTAGAATGTCCAGTCATCAGTCCATGACGACAAGCTCAAGCACACTTGGGTTATGCAACAGGAAAATTATCCGGAAACACAGCAGCAAGGGCACCTCTGAATGGCTCAACATTAAGGTTTTGGAGCGGCCTAGTCAAAGTCCAGACTTAAATCTAATTGAGATCCTTAAATAGGCTGTTAATGCATCGAAATTTCCTTCAGTGTGGCTGGATTAAAAAAATTCTCCAAAGAAGAGTGGACCAACATTCCTCCACAGTGACGTGAGAGACTCACAGCCAGTTATCGCAAACGCTTGATTGCAGTTGTTGCTGCCAAGGGTGACACAACCAGTTATGAGGTTCTTGGGGGCAAATGACTTTTTCACACAGGGCCAGGTACGTTTGGACAGCTTTTTTCCCCCTTAATTAATGAAATCATACAAAGATTTACTTGAGTTATCTTTGTAATATTTTTTTTTTGATGATCTCTATATATATATATATATATGTATATAGCAAGTTGGGGAAGATCAAATCAGAACCCCAGCTGGATAGGTTAGTTGAATCTCCTAAAAGATTGGGGGGAAAATCCAGTGCAAGTGAAGGTGAACATCAGGACATCAGGAATCTTTAAAAAAATATATATATATATCAGGTCAGATTCAGACCTTGAAACGTCAAACCAGAAACCAGATAAGAAAAGGTGTCTTATCTTGGGTACTAAAGGGTCAAAGCGCTTTATAAGAACTACATTTCAGTTTAAAAATATTAGTGATAAATCCAGAATTGTAGGATTTGTCCTAAAGCAAAGCTCAAATCAGAATTCAGGAAGGGTCCTAAAGAGAGTGAAATGCTATTTCAGAACCTTCTAAAGAGTCAACAAACTGTGAAGAACTAAACATAAAGCATCTAAAAAACCAAAGGCCAGTGGAGAACCCTTGTATGAACAAGCAGATAATTGTGCCTCCTGACCAAAAACTTACAAAAGAGCCACAGGGTCCTTCCGATCCTTCTACGAGTCTCCTGGCGTACTGGTGGACTTGCACAGGCTGAAGGATGTAGACAACTAAACAACAGTCTACTGTCCCAGATTATTGAGATCCAGGAACACTATTGCAAGTGTCCACAAGAGGGTCGTGTTACTGCGTTTTTGAAGGAGAAGATGCGCCCCCCCCCCCCCCTCAATTGTTTTTTTTTTTTTGTTGTTACAATGAGACATTGTGATATTATTTACTTTTAAATGACCTTTAAAATACTGCTGTAATTATCTTTCCTTGTGTGACCTTCCATTATTTTATTTACCCCATAGTTACTGTATGATTATCAGAATCTCATTTGATGACACCGCAATGTTGTAGCCTTTCAGCTGATAGGGCCATTTATTACACAGATAAGGCTTCATTTCTTTAAATCTGTGTGCGAGGTGTGTGCGCATGTTTTCATACAGTAGGTTAAACCGCCTCCAGACATTAAAGTTCAAGCCCCCTCCTTTCTGTATTCTGCTCGCAAAGGAGGGTGTCAAACCACTATATATATATATATATATATGTGTGCTTCTATAATAAAAATCAGACTGGTGAAAGATCAATCATCTGTGTGTGGCTGTTCTTTGACCTGTCCCCCTGAGCTCAGAGGTGCAGTGCAGACGGACCGGCTTGCAGAGAGAAACTAGTAGAGAGCGTACTAGTTCAGAAAATACAACCCTAACACAGATGTATACATTTTTTTCACTGACTCGCTTCATACTCACATGTACTGTATTTGTTTATAAATACAAACAGCCAACATCATTTATTAGCCCCACCCATGAACGTCCATAAAAGGCAAAGCCCACAGAAAGCTGCAAATGGCAACGGGGAAAGAGCACCCATGTGCGACATGAACTAAATGGTTAAGTAAAATGGCTCGTCAATCACAAATTCATCAGCTAGCATGGACACACATTTGTTACTCATTCTTGTTTCATAGGGTACCATTACTTTTGACCTAACTGAGAGGTTTTTTTTTTTTTGACTTGCTGATAAGATTACTTACTTGTGACCAATTAGAAGGATATACAGTATACTGTAAACCAATATATAACCTGAGATATTTTTTTTCTCCTTAGCACCATGCTGCACACAGAAAATAGAGAAATTCAGTGTTTGTTTATGATTTGCACTTTTTTATTACACCAGACACTTGTGTATAAGTCGACAGTAAAATGCAAAATTATTCCAAAACTGAAACCAAAAAAAAAAAAAAAAAAATGTACAGTAAAGAATCAATAGGTTGAATTTACCAATTTCCATATATTATTGCATAAACCCGTATTAATTAAAGCATCAAATACAATACAGAATACAGAACCAGTCTGCTCTGACTGTCCCCATGATACACTTTCATAAAATCTTATTTAATTTTTTAGATTTTACATGCAGCATTTAATATGTTTTCCCCAAACTGTAAAAACAGCCCACACAACTCTAGGTTGAAAGTCTGCCAACTTTATACATTTAGGCAACAACAACAAAAAAGCTTAAATTATATTTTTTTTCATTGTGTCACTAAAGTTAAATGTAAAATGTATCGCAGAATTTTTTTGAATTTTTGTAGATAAAATTGTTTTTCAAAAATGTGATATGTTTTGCTAACTTTTCATAATAAAATGCAAACTTTATCAAAATTATTTTTTCAGGTGGAAAGAAATATGTTCCTACCTTAGATGGACATGGATTTGTTACCCATTTAGTTCCCAAATGTCATTTCTTTAGCTTTAGCACTGGAATTATGTGACTAATGCTGCTGACAAGTTATGGTATCATTCAGCATTGTGCTAAGTGCAAGAAGTCCTGAAATCATAACATTACAAAATAAATAGAATAGATTCATAGTAAAATATAATATACAAGACAGAAATCACATTCATTTTGCGATACAGTTAGCTCAATGCTAAAAGGTTCCATTGATAGTTTTGTAGCACTAAATAAAATACTAAAGAAGCAACATTTGGACATAAGCTGCATTTTGCTCAAGTAAAAATGGAATAGAAAAGGAACGTGTGTTTTACTGCAAAAGTCAATTTAAATTGGAAAAAAATCAATGCACACAAGTATGCTATTAGAAAAAAAAAAGTCACACTAAAATAATGTATGGAAGAAAAATTGCACAATTTACACATAGCATGGTTTTCCATGCAAATGCAAAGTAAAAATGCTTTCTTGGTATAAAGTATGTTTGAGTGGTTGTGTGGCAGTGTTTGTTCAGATAGATTTCTTTCCAAAGTAACATGAATAAAATAAAGTTAACGGAACTTACAAAACAAAACACTGGACTAAATAAAGAGCCGTCTTTGATAAGAAATGTTGATGTATTTTGTTTTGATAATCAGAATCTTTAACCTACAGTATTGCATGTTCCCTTATTGATTGCTCAAACATGACCTTGTTTGCTTGGCCAGGTAAGTTTCCACTTTGTGAACCTACTGTACCCTTGTTGCTAGAACTAGCTATAAAAAAAAAATTAAAAAAAAGATAAAAACGTTGCCACAGAGCTCCTGCGTGGCACAACAGAAAATCATTCACCTCATTATCAGAAGTTTGAGGATTCTAATACCAACAGCGTACATAACCTTATAGCCGATGTTTACAACAGAAAAATTGCCATTCATTATCCTCGCTTATAATGGAAAGACAACTGAAACAAAATT
Organism: Clarias fuscus; assembly: GCA_030347435.1. Taxonomy (NCBI): domain Eukaryota; kingdom Metazoa; phylum Chordata; class Actinopteri; order Siluriformes; family Clariidae; genus Clarias; species Clarias fuscus. The sequence continues at coordinate 2,623,895 of CM059218.1, read as the reverse complement.
TGAAAAATTTGTGCAGAATTGTTTAAGAATAATTCAGCATACAATTACACCTGTACATTTTCTATGTACGAATTCTTTCACAGTTATCCAAGTATGGTAACATTACCCTTGTAATTATGTTAGCATTAACGATTGCCTTATTAGTTTTATGTTTGCTGCATTTCAGTTTATTTGTTTACACTGCTTTGCAAATTGTATAAATGAAAGGGTTAGGAAAACCTTTATTGCTAATGTAAGCTCAAGAGTCCTTCTGATTAGCTTCCTTCATATAGACCTTCATTTTAACCATTAACCGTTAACCATTGCAGCACTTTGTGAGAGTTGTCAACAAACAATTTTTTTTTTTTGAGAATAGTTCCTTACAAGCAAATAAAAAAATGATACACTGTACATATCCCATTTTCATTTGGAAGATTTATAAATATTTTTCCTTGCTAAAATGTTAATCTAGCTAAGCTAACTAAAGCGAATTTACAAAGTCTTGCTTCAGGAGTCATTTTTGTTTCCCTTTCAGCTCCTTTTAAATCATGATTATGAGTACTTCTGACACAATCCATCTATAACCCCAAAGGTATTCCCAAAATTAGCTTGAAGGGTTTGCCAAATTTGGAAACTCAATTAACCCTTATGTGATATTGTTTTTAGAATGACCTATTTTACATTCATCTTTTACTAAAAGTGGAACAAATGTATACACTGATCAGCCATACCCATTTACAACCACCCACCCCTATTGAGTAGCGCCCGCCCCTTTTGTCATCAAAAAACAGTGATGCACTATGTTCTTACACCTTTCTACAGGAACCAGCATTAGATTTTTAAGCAGTTTAAGCTACAGTAACTCTCCTGTTGGATCAGACTACATAGGCCAGCCTTCGCTCCCCACGCCGCCGGAGTTGCTCTGACTCAGTCCGCTAGACGTCCTTATACTTGCTGCTTTTATTTTCTGCTTCCAACATATCAACTTTAGGGAAAAAAAGTTTCACTTGCTACCTAATTTATTCCACCCACTTCCAGGTTTCATTGTAATAAGAACTTGTAATTATAGCTACTGTGACAAAGGAGAAATTGTGCTGGCCAGGTGACTCGGAACTGCAGGTCTTGTAGGATACTCTCAGTCTGAAGTGGTAACTACTAATAGTGCTCCAAGGAAGAATTACCGGTGAACTAATGACAGGGTCGTGGGTGGCCAAAGCTTGTTGATGTACAGTATGTGGGAAGTGATGGCTGGTTTGTGAAGTCTGATCCAATAGAAGAGCTGTTTTGTAGGTCAGTTTGCTAAAAAGGTTAAATTTAGATTTTTTTTTTTTTAAGGTGTCCAAACACACTGAACATAACACAATCTAAAAGTGACCAGTATGAAAAAGAATTTTAGTGGACTTTATCTCGTATCAAATCAGTTATAAATGCGTATGGCTTTGTAACACAATTTTAATCTACATTAGACCTTATCTATTATTCGTAGGATGTGCTTTCACAGGAAAGGCGTGCTCATGAAAATCCTTCTAATTTAGGAACAGCATTTGAATCCTAAATGTGTTCCTGAGTTTTTGTAAATTTGCATATTGCTCGAATGTTGAATGGTACTGTGATTATACATTTGGATGTACACCGCCAAGGTTAAAGCACTTCTTTCAAATATATATTTATTACTATTTTTTATAGAATTTACATACATTTATGACATAAAAAACGAATTAATTTCATGTTAATGATGTGAAAGAAATTGATCCTATGCAAATCCAGAACTTGAGAGAAAAAAAAAGTAATGGCACTCTGTTTAACAAAAACACAAACAGAAAAAAGGGAAAGAAAAGGTCGTTTTAGTGTGTAGCAGTTGTAGCTGATTACTGGATTACTGAAAAATGTACCTTTCAACATTTTCTCGCCATTTACTATTTTTCATCACTCTTTGCCTTTTAAGGAGTTTTGTGGGTGTGGCTTAATGGAAATTGCACTGTAAGCTTAGTTTAAACGCTCAGCTTGTTTTGATGAATGAAAACAATTATACACAACTTTACTAAAAGACTGTTAAATGATGCCTGATGTACTGTATACATCATTTCTAATTATTACAAACATAAATAGAACAATTTTATTTATGTAGATAAAAAAAAAAAAAAAATTTTTTAATAGAACAATAACCAAAAAATCTGCAATGAAAAACTCACTCACTCATTGTCTATACCGCTTTATCCTGTATTTAGGGTCGCAGGGGGCCTGGAGCCTATTCCAGGAGACTTAGGGCAGGGTACCCCCTGGACAGGATGCCAATCCATTGCAGGGCACACACTACAGCCAGTTAGCCTAATCTGCAGGTCTTTGGACTGTGGGAGGAAACCCACCAAGTACAGGGAAAGAGACGGGAATCGAACCTGGCTGGGAATCGAACCCATACCCTGGAGGTGCAAGGCAACAGTGCCAACCAACACACGCAGTGAAAAACTATAAATTAATACGAATTATTAATACATAAATATTCTCTTAATAGTGATGGGCAAAGTACACAAATCCTGTACTTGAATAAAGTCCACAAATTACTATAAGTTAAAGCAGAAGTCCTCCATTTACATGTCAGCTTAAGTAAAAGGACAAAAACTTTAAATTTCAAAAACCTCTTCAAAGGCCTCTAAGGTTATGAAGCGTCATCACAAGGGAAACACAGAAATGTCAGCAGATGGCCAAATTTCTGCTTCACATACTACGTTTTGTTGCACAATACCATGCAGAAATGTAGTGAAGTAAAAGTACAGTATCTGCTCCACCACACGATGTAGTGGAGTAAAAGGAAAAAAGTAACTTTTCATAAAACTACTTAAGTACAGTACAGGTACATTACATATGTACATAAGTACATTTACAGAGTAGATTTACTTAGTTACCTTCCACCTCTGGTTCTTAATAAGTGATAACTGTACCATCTTTCATTTAATGTTAATTATTGGTTTTCTTTTCCCCCTTATATACAGTATGGTTATTGCTCTTTCCAGAGAAAATCCAATCATTTAAATTTCGATCTTTGGTCTGTAGACTTGTGTACCAGATTTGACAAGTATTAATGATCAATAATGATCAATATATAAACACAGAATTATTGCGAGTTCTCTTCGTCTACACTATAATAATAATAAAAAGGAGAAGAAGAAGAAAAAAAGAAGTCGTCATCTCAATGCGTAGAAATGAGTAGTTTTCTGGAAAAGACAGTGAAAGTGTCACAAGTATTCCCTTTAGCTAATAAATTAGCCACATGTTTAAGACCCCAAGAGGATCTAGCAAAGCTAATCAAAAGTAAAAAGAACCAACAATGGTGTGAACAGCATTTGACAATCATTTGTATTTTTTTTTCCTGACCACTTCATTTACAACCTTTAACAAATGAATATCTTCACACCAACATTAAGAGGTCATTCATGTACAATGTAGCAAGGCACATTTAGCATAATTCACTGTTCAAGGTCATGTTGGGGATTCATATGTCTTTATGTTTTGGGTTGTTTAGCTTTAGCTGGGTTTAGCATTCCCCTTACCAGCCATATTGTCTTTCGCTAATGTAGGCATATTAGCTTTTTGCACCTCATAATGTGTGCCAGTTCGTAAGCTGCTGTTGTTTCTAACAGAATCTGTCCTCCTTTGATCGATCAAGCTGCGCTTCTCAGCAACATCTGCGCCGGTGCCATTACTCTTCGCGGTTTTGACGGGTTTTGCAACGGGCGTGTGCTTTTTTTTCAGTTCTGCTGCATTCTTCTCAGCTCTGATTTTAGCAGCGATATCAGGGAACTGTTTACCATAGAGAGCTATCGTATACTGAAGCTCAGGCATGATGAGCTTGTGACAAAGATGGTGCGTGTCGTTGTCCAATCCTGGGCGGATGTTATAACCCTGGATCACTGCTTGGCCATACTGGAAAGGCTTTAATGACGAATCTTGTATATGACTTGGATCCACGGCCTTGCCATCTAAAAGGCAGGTTTTCTCCAGTTCTGCCCTTCTAGCTCTAAGAAGCTCCACCTCCTCTTGGAGCTTATTGCGTCCTAGCGACGTATCTATCCGCCTCCAGAAACTAGCGTTGAAGTGCTGGTACAGTCGCCAATCCAGGGAGCTCCACTTCTTCACCTGCTCAGCCATTTCCGCACTCAGCGGTTTGCGCGAATTCTCACTTCGGCTGTTCAAACGAAAGGAAATGACATCATCCAGTGTCCAGCAGAGGGCGTGTCTGAGCAACACCATTGATTCGTCAAAATACTCCACAATCAGTATTAGATGGAATTCCCTTTCCACAGCGGAAATTAGAGCCACGGCGCGTTTATCCAGTTCAGCTTCATCCAACAGAGCAGAGTTGTTAAAGCCAAAGTCAAAGGTCAGGATGTTACGCGCATAATGATTACTAGGCAAAGAAGCATTGAAAGAACGTCCATTGTCGAGCAGAAAGTCCTTGAGGGTCCTGAAGTTGCGGAACGCTGGGATTGCTTTGTAGTATGTGAAGAGGGACTCCATCATGGACACTGGATTGCGCAGGACGGAGAAATAAAAAGAGTCTTGTGGCATGATCTTTCTCACCTGAGAGACAGATATTTAGCATATTATCTTTATTATATATTAAACAGTATGTTTAATACAGTACAAATAACATTTAATATACAGTACTACGCTGCGGTGTAAAAAAAAAAAAAAAATCCTTACTCACCGAATCATCAGCAACCAATGAAAATCCAAACCAATGAGTTGTTTGTCAGTTAAATCTAACCTAAGTATATTCTGTTGAGTTTCAGTTACTGAGAATCTAGATTGTTGGTTTGGACTCATCTAAAAAAAAAAAGTGTAATGTCTTTTACATTGTTAAATTAAAAAAAAAAGAGTGAGAAGGTTTGATAACTGAAGGTTGATTAAGGTCAGAAGTAGACCAGAATCAGGTTTGGTGATTGTCTCTTTTTTACCGAGGGACGGCGTACAGTATGTATGGCTTATGTAACACGTTGCATTTATGTCAAATGGCTGCCATATTGAATGTTACACACCGCACTTTTATTATTTTAAGCAGTCGGCTGTAGCTACAAAAATGTCTCTAATACTAGTTAGCTACTCTGTTATGGACCTACCAAATAAATTCAGAAGTATCATGATGTTTTTCTTTGTTTTCAGAAGCACTGTTTCCCAGTTTAACCCAGTTCAGGCTTGTTAATCAGCTAATGGGTTGACTTAAGTGAAAAGACCAAATTATTTGAAACAATCTTCACTTAAAAGAAAAAAAATAATAATCTCATTAGCCCATTTTCACATTCACACTTTCTGACCTCAGTCCCTCGGAAGCGCATGTGGTTGCACATGATGTGGAACTCGGTTACTCGGCGAGACCTCACGCCCTCCACAAAGTGTGCCATGAAGTAGTTCGGGTAGTAGAGCTGGCTGTGCATGTGCACTGGCAGCGCAAACGTCAAGTTGCGCGTGTCACCATAGCGATACAGGATGTTGAGGATGGTGCTGCTGGCCGTCTTGTGCGTTTTCAGGAAGACAATATAGTTCTTGGGTTGACACGAGCCATTTTGGTCACTAGTTAAAAATCTAGATGATTGAGATTGGGGAAATCTCATCTGTGACAAATTTTGGACTTTTTTGGATTTTTTTACGACATGCGGTGCATCTGCTTTCCTTGCTTGCTGATTTGGGGCCAGGTTTCTACCGGATGTGCTAGCGAGACGTCGAGCTGAAGTTGTATCCAGATTTCTGCCCGTAGGTTCTAAAGCATCATTCGGTCCCTCGTCTTTTCCATCGCTCCACTGGAAACGCCGGAAGGCCGCTTGGTTTGAATGAAAGTTCTCCAAATTAGGCTGAGCATCTTGCTGTTCGTTGGAAAGAGGATTGCTCAGCTGGTGGTCAGTTTGGCTTTTCTTGCTGTTCCTGAGGGAAAGAAAGAACCTGTACGGTTATAAGTTTAGTTTAGACTGTTACAGTTTATCTATGATTTAAAAACCCATGTAGCTCACCCCTAGTTAAGCATTTAAGCAGACTAAGAGGAAGTCGAGATCCGAGTCAGAGCTCAAACCCTCGACCCTGAAGGTGCGAGATGATCACAGTGCTAATCGCTATGCCACTGTGTCGCCTTAGGACAAATTAATGCATGTTAAATAAATTAAGGGAATTCAATCAGGTTGGAGCAATCCAGAATTTAAGGATGATGGTGCTGAATAAAAATAATTTTGGCGCCGACTTTAATTATAATGATGAGGTTGAACCGATTCCTATTCTGCTGAATCAGATCATAGTGGTACTAAATCATATTATAGAGGTGCTGACTTTAATTGCATTAATGCTGAAGGAATCATTTTGGTACAGATTCAAATCCTTTCAAATTATAAACGAATCAAAAAACACTGAATGGTTCCTTGTTTGACTGAATATTTTTGGTTTCCTATACAACTCATCAACGTGCATCATCCTGCGCAAAAGAAACAATCACATCCATAGAGCATTCCTAAACAACCACATGCCGAAGATGATTAATACAAATAAGGGTTATTTGATTCATTTTATTCCATTACGAAATATAATCCAGATAACATTTATTAATTAATATCTGTTATTATAATGAATGTTATTGATTCATTTATTTATTAAAGATGTTAAATGTACCCATCAGGACTCACCAAGACTGACGAACCACACTCAGTAACTGCAGCGCCACACACAGGACGGTCAGAAACGTTAACGCATGCCGTATCAAACGCAGGTGTCTGTAACAACCTGCCCTTACACACCTGTAAACACACACACACACACACACACAGAGTCAGCAATTAAAAAGAAAACCATTTTAACTTGACAAAACTAGTACGTAGTCGAACATTTATGGGTGTTTTGGTGGTGGATCGATTATTTTAAAAAACAAAAACAAAGAAAAGAAGACTTATGAAAAGATGAAACAATCAAGCAAACAAATCTCTGAAAGAAATAAAAAATGAAGGAATAAACCAAATAAAAATCATACTTATAAAGTAAAGAAAAAAAAAATATAAAAAGAAACAAATTAAAGACAAAAAGAAAGGATGACATAAGATAGCATAAAACAAAGATAGCAGTAAAAGAATGAAAAGGCAAAGAGAAGAGAAAGGAAAAAGTGTGAACGAAACAAAAAGAAGGAAACCAAAAAAGGAGGGGAAACAAACGAAAAATATAGAAATGAAGAATGGACAATAATAGAAGACAAAACAGATAAACAAGGGAAGAAGAAAAAGAAAACGAGAATAATGTGTAAGAAAGAAATCATTGAACAAATTGGAGTAAATAAAAAACTGAAATATAAAAATGGAAGAAAGGCAGACAAAAAAAAAGAACGTCATACGAATAGAAAGAACAAAAAGATTACATCTAGAAAGAATAGAAAGAAAGAAAATAGAAAGAAGGAAGGACTAGGAAAACAAGCCAAGATAGAAAGCAGAAAAAGATAAATAAAAAAAAAGAGCAAGAAAGAGAGATCGAGAAGTAGTTAGCAACATGATTGAAAAATTAAATAGCATAAAAAAGGAAGAAAGAAGAAGGAATAAGTGATTAAGGAGAAAGAGAAGTGGTTTTTCCCGCTCTCCCGCTCTTCTGGCAAAGCTAAAGTTTTTGTCACTTGTTTAAATTAACTTTTTTCACTGAGCATGATTTCATCAGCCACACACACACACACACACACACACACACACAGACTCAGGAACCCACAGTGCTGCTGAGACAGCTGGTTTTACGCACTCTTCTTGTCTCGCTGACGAATACCGCAAATATTTCAAATCTACTACAAATAAACTTCTAAGCAGCAGAAGTCTTCCCCATGTGGAACTGATAACGATTTCCTCCACACACACACATCCGGCACACGCCAGACGCTGTAGACGTGACGAAAATAAATGCGAGAAAGTACGGGGAAAGAAAAGGAGAAAAAAAAAAAAAAAGAGGAGGCAGAATCTACAAAATAACTTCAACGATGAATAAAAGTATAAAAACTTTTTGAAATCCTGAAAATTCTCGCCGTGTCCCAGCTGTTTTTAATTGATTTATTTCTGCTCGTTTACAAATTTGTGTGCCTTAGTTTTTTTGAAATTTGAAAAATTTTTTATTTTTTTTTTGCGGTTTCGCGCGGTCGCCGGAAGTACGGTTCTTCATGATTCACCGCGAGTTTTGGCGCTGCGATTACGTCTCCATCTTTCTGCGCCTTAAAAACATGTTTAACATTTTGCCGGACCCTTGGAACAGCATTGCTCAATGAGATTAGTGGAGTGGAACTAAGTATTGGATAAACATAGTTTTTATAACACCTGTCAATCAAATATTCTGTAATGCTGTAGCCGCTAGCTACCTAGACGGGCCTGGAGAGATCTGATTGGCCGAGCCCGCTCAGAGGGGAGGGATGTGCTTCCACATCAATCACGGCTCAACAGCCATTTACGGGGCAGATAGCACCGTCCTACAAATGTGTTGCATGATGGCCTTGATCCTCGCTAGTTGTAGCCTTGATGTGGGAGTGCCCTGATGACGGATGGGAATTGGCTACGACTAAATTAGGGGAAAAAATCTGGAACCCTACTACGTTTATGGGTGGTTGGTTCAATACCGCCATCTACTGGAACGGAGTGTGGCAAGAAAATTTTATTTCGCTTTGTATAAGATCTAAACAAAAAAAAAAAGAATCATAGTAAAAGGGCTGTACCAAAAGTAATAGCATAACGTTTGTTATTAACTGACAGATTGTTTAAATTGCACATAGTTCTTTCTCGTAAATCTTTCTCTACACAATGGTGTTACCCAACATAGTCTCCATCACAGGCAATGCATTTGCACCATCGTTGAAGTCCTCTTTAAAAATCTTCTTTGTCACAGTTGATGGTCTCCCACAGCGCTCCACAATGTTTTAGAGATGACACCATTGACAAGAGCAATGTGCCCAGATGGAAGTAGTTGTTTAAAGAAGAGGAAACCAAGACCAAAGACAAACCGCATTGGTGCAAATGCATGGCTTGTGATGGAGACTGTGTGGAAGGGCACATGTGCATTGAGGAGGAGTTATTCTACCAAGAGGTGTAATTTGATTGACCTATGGCAGTTAGTTTGAAAAAAACAAACAAACAAAAAAACGTTCTGCCCACTTTTGTGATGAATTTGTTACAGCCCTATGAGATCCTTTCCATAGTTTTTAATACTTCTAAACCTGTGAGTAATATAGCTGCCTGAGATGAATTAGACAATAAACTTTAGTGCTATTGAATCAAATTGAATATAAAATTGCAATGCACACAAATCTAATTGAATCAAATCCTACCGACTGAACCATTCACAGCTCTAATATCCACCCAGTGATGCTCCTTATCCATTAATGGACATGGGTATGATGGAGAGGTGTAGAATACATTGCGGAGGGCAACGTAGTTACACATATGATGGTGAAGTGGAATCTATCATGACCCAGCATGTAATGGAAACACTTTAAGCATGCTGCAGAAGCTGAAAGGGGAATCCTCTCTAACAGGCGTCTGGATGCAAAGGACAGCCAAATAGTTTCTCAGGTTCCCTCAGGAGGCTAATCCAGAGGGCCAGATGTTTTTTTCTTTTTTTTCCCAGAGTTTAATCTTCATTTGTTTCAGAGGTTACATGTGTTACAGCAGCTACATGTATAAACATGAGTAATTAGACACAAAAAAAATTTGATTGTTGCGTTACTAAGATCCTGCAAAAAGGATCTTTGTGTACGGGTGTGCCTTATATTGGAGCCAATACCAAAAGACAACACTTTTCAATTTGGCATCAATTTCAACATTCTGTGGGTATAAAAAGCTGGTATTGTCAGTAAGTCATTCCAAGTTCATCATTCAAACAGCCATGAACACACGACGTCACTTAACGGACGAGCAGCACCACCAAGCCATGCTTCGGGTTGGGCAGGCAGTCAGATTGTGTTGCTTGTGAACTTGGTGTGTCTCAATAGCATCTTGCATCAAGACACAGAACTACTGGCAGAGTTCACAACAGACCCAGGAGTGGAGCCCCACGAGTGACAGACCGCAACCATGACCAGTACCTAAGGACCTCTGCACTCAGACATCGTTATGCAACTGCCACACAGCTGCAGGCCCGTTTACGAGATGTGAGGGGTACTAGGGTTTCCAGACAAACCATTCGCAACCGACTCCACCGTTTAGGCTTGAATGCCAGACGACCGTTGCTGGTGACTCCACTGACACCAAGACACCGCCGTGAACGTTTGCAGTGGGCACAAGACCATGTGACCTGGACAATGCAGCAGTGGTCTACCGTCCTGTTCACTGATGAGTGTCTGGTCACCTTGCACAGAAATGATGGTCGTCACCGTTGCTGGCGAAGGTGGGGTGAGTGATACGCTGAGGTCAACATGGTCCCCAAAGTTTGTTTTGGTGCAGGAGGAGCAACAGTCTGGAAAGGCATCACCAGTCAGCGCAAAACATATTTGGTTATTGTAGATGGCTCAGTCACGGCACGTTCTTACCTCAGAGACATCACAGAACCCATCATCATCCCCCAATTCCGCCAGCACACCCCCAACTTTCTGTTCATGGATGATAATGCTCCAACACATCGTGGCAGGATTGTCACAGCTCGACTTCAGGAAGTTGATGGACGAGTGTCCATCATTATTTTAAGAAATGAAGGTCAGTCAGTCCGAAAAATTGGGAAAACTTTGAAAGTGTCCCCAAGTGCAGTCACAAAAACCATCGAGCGCTACAAAGAAACCGGCTGACATGCGGACCGGCCCAGGAAAGGAAGACCGAGAGTCGCCTCTGCTGCGGAGGATAAGTTCACCCGAGTCACCAGCCTCAGAAATCTCAGGTTAACAGCAGCTCAGATCAGAGAGCAGGTCAATGCCACACGGAGTTCTAGCAGCAGACACATCTCTAGAACAACTGTTAAGAGGAGACTGTGTGAATCAGGCCTTCATGCTAGAATATCTGCTAGGAAACCACTGCTAAGGACAGGCAACAAGCAGAAGAGACGCGTTTGGGCTAAAGAACACAATAAAGAACAAAATAAAGAAAAATCTTTGAATGAGAAAGTGTGTCCAAACTTTTGGTCTATACTGTATACCGTGGAACCTTGGATTACGAGCATAATTCGTTCCGGAAGCGGGCTCGTATTCCAAAACACTCCTAACCAAATAGTATTTCTTATGGGAAAATTCTATTTGGTTAGGAGTGTTTTGGAATACGAGCATAATTCGTTCCGGAAGCGGGCTCGTATTCCAAAACACTCCTAACCAAATAGAATTTTCCCATAAGAAATAATGAAAACTCAAATTATTCATTCTACAGCCCAAAACAATAAATACATAAAAATAATTAATACAATATATAAAGTAAAAATAAAACAAATTAACCTGCACTTAACATTTTTTTAAAAATGTAAAAAAAAAAAAAAAATCCCGACAGATAAGTGTTTCCGTTTGTGCGCGCAGGCGCCGTGTATTTGTATGCGTGTGTGTAGAATTAGCCCCTCGCCTCGTCTTAAACAGTAAAACTCCTCCTCCCTCCCCCCACCTCGCTTTTTAAGTTTCACAACTAACACACACAACGCAAACACTGTTTTAATGGGGGAAAAAAAGAGATCTCTCTAATGATACTCGCGTGAGCGCATACTAACGGAATCACTGCTGTAAAGTAAAAAAAATTTTGGACCAGCACCTTTGGTGTCAAAATAAGAGGCTCATATGTGATGCATAATACTCGGCACTCGTTCCTGCAGAACACTCGTAAACCACGTTACTCGCAATCCGAGGTTCCACTGTATATATATATATATATATATATAAAGGAATTTTACTTGTTTGAAGTGAGTCATTTGAACCACATGACTGTTCTGACACGTTCTGGATGTTTATGTTAATACCTGTATATTTATATTTATAGTCATCTAAATAACATACTGTATGCCTCTGAGTGTATTTAGTGTATGTAATGATAAGCAGGCATGAACTTTCTGCCTTCCAGCACATGAAATTTAATGAAATGTTGAGTTTGTTCACTGTTGTGCTGTGAGTAATCTTCCCCGGTCTCCTGATCCATCCAGCCATCACACAAACCACTTCCATGTGTGGAAGGGCACAGGAAGCGTTTAGAGGAACCAGCAGCACACATTTGCCACAGGACTAATCTCTGATCCCCCCCCCCCCCCCCCCGGCTTGTTCTGTTTTTTTTTGTTAAAGAATAAATTGAAGGCAGAATTAAGACAGAGAAAATGAATAAATAACAGAGAGAGAAAAAAGAATGAAATAAAAACTAAATATTCACAATAATTAAATTAAGTAATTAATGCATACATAAAAACGAGAACAAAATATAAAAAATAGTTTGATTGTATGTTTATTTATTTAATAATTTATTACTTCATTAGTTACCACTGTGGTTTTTTTTCCCGGCCCTTGTTTTTTAAAGGGACAGAATTTGTATTTTAATTTGTTTGCTCGCTGTATTTTTCAGTTCCCAAGTTATTCAATTTACGGCATTTATTCAGACATTGTGCAGCTTAAAGGCGGCACGAGACCAGTGCTAACCTCATTAAAAGATTCACAGATTCAGCTTCCCTGTGGCTTTCAAGCTCAATCAGAACAGTTAAATATAGACGGACACTGGAGTCAGTTCTGGCTCTGCTTGCTTCCTTTCTTTTGTTTTCTTTCTGGCCACAATGACGTGGACATTAATACTGACTTGCTTGTGAGCAGAGTGTCAGAAAAAAAAGCAGAGACTGTTTTTTTCTCCTTGAGAAACGGCTGGATTCTAAAGCTTGGTGTAAGAATCCTGCAGCGAGTGGAACGGGATGTCTGACAGAAGGAATCTTGTGCTGGATGAAACACACACGTCTATAAATATCACTGTCGTGGAGATGGATAAACACACTCACAAAGGCATGCAAACATCAGGAAGGAATAAAAATAAAAAAAAACCTCCTTAATGAAGGTACCCAATGGCCAGAGGAACATCTGGAGGGAGGAGTGTTTTTATCCAACCCCCAAGACACACACACATGGGCATCATGGTGGCCCAGTCTACATCCAAACATAGTCTGAAGTTCAAGCACTGATGGTATGAAGTAGTCTGAGCGGCAGTGTGAGACCAGTCTCTCTCTCTCTCTCTCGCTGCATCACTTCTATGGAAAACCCGTTCAACATTCAATATCCGGCTGTGTTCATACAACACCGCGAAGTGAACTACCCATGACTTAGCTAATGCCTCGGTCCAAAATAACCCGTCTCACTTCCAGGTACGGAATTTCAGACTTCTGTGAAAAAACGAAAGCCAGATGAAATATAACAGCACCGACACCTACTACTCACGTGTTCTCTGTTCCAAGTCACATGCAAGAACAGTAAACGTTGCAAGATTAATAACAGCACTCTTTTGTCCTAAAATGTTATAATTTTATATCTGAAAAAACTTTACAATTAAACATTTTTTTTTTTTTTTTAGGAAATCTTTCATAACATGCACTGCCTGGCCAAAAAAAAGTCACCATTTCAGAAAATTCTAATTATGGAGCTGCATCAAGCAAAGAAAACAACTGAGGAGATTTTAAATGACTGGAACCGGGTTAACAAGCATTGAAATGGCTGGAAAAAAGAAATTGCATGATGAACCAGAGCTATTTTAATAGTGACAGTAAGAGCATTCCCATACGAGCACAATGTGACGAGAACTCACAGGACCGGGACTAAACAGCTGCGTGTCCATGAGAAAATCACTCGTTAGTGAGACTCATCAGAAAAAGAAAAAAAAAAAAGCTTCGGTTTGCTAGGGAGCATAAAGATTTGAGTTTGGAGTGATAGAAAAAGGTCATGTGACCTGACGAGTCCAGACTGAGTCCTATTCCAGAGTGATGGGCGTGGTCAGGGTAAGAAGGGAAGAGCATGAAGCGATGCACCCATCATGCATAGTGTCCACTGTACAAGCCTCTGGAGACAGTGTTATGATCTCTCAGGTCGAGACTCAGCAACGTTATGTGGAGATAAAATGAAGTCACATGACCACCTGATTGTACTGAATCACCAGGTTATCAATTCTATATATAGATATACATCATTATCTATGGAGCTTTTTTTTTTTTTTTCTCTGATGGCACGGACCATATTTCAGGCCTAGGTGTGTGAAAGTGTGGTTCTGGGAGCACGAGCAATTTTTGTCCATGTACAAGATAAAAAAATTAAAAAAAAACAGCAAACTGATCCTATGACAGGTCAGATTAAATTATGCCAATAAGATCCGGTCTAAGCAGCTCCCACAAAGGGCCGGATGCCTGGATTATCCGCGAAAGGATCATTTCATATGAACATATTCATGAGAAGGACACTAATGAATATTAATGTACCTTTTTTTTTCCCCCGCTAGATTAAATGTATAATAATTACTACAGGTTACAGGCAAAAACTGTGTTTGCAAATCATTTTTAAAAACAAAATTGGTGTCTTAAATGTCGTCCCTTCATGACATCCGTTCAGTGGTACTGCCTTTCCACTAATGCACGGGGGTGCTAATACTTTGTACAGCACTGGAGTAATTCTATACCTGCAAAATGATCTCTATTGTATCGATACAGATGTTAAAATGGCCAGGTGTAATGGAAAAGCTTTTAAGATGCAAAGCTGATGCCATTAGCACCATCATCGCTAACACCTCGGAGGCGTTCTGAAGGTTTACCAAAGAAAACTAACGAATGACTCGGGGAGATTTTGGCTTTCAGTGCCTTTAAAATAAAGACGCATAACCATGTGAAAGAGCGTGAGGCGCACCTGGGGTGATTACTTAGAATGCAAGTTCGACTACAGTATAGCGTAGCTAATCTTACTATATAGTACATGCGCGACCCACATCGGTCCATAGACGTCTCAGTGCGAGTCATAACCTACAGTATGCTTTATTATGTGTGACGGGATGGATTTAAGGACTCAGTAGATGTTGACAATGACTACACATGTCAACAAATGACGTTTCAGTCAACACTCGTTCATTTAATAGCCTCTATTTATTTTCCTTGACCATAACGTATGGCTGCCTGTACAAACTTCTACTGTCACACGGGCGCTCTCTGTACAAACTTCTACTACCTATACAGGCGATCAATCAACACCTTCTGACAGATGGTGACGGAATCCTTCAGCATAGAAACAAAGTTCAGCCAAAAACTAAAGAAGAAAAAGGTATTTTAAAGAAATGAACTGATTTCAGTTGAATCGTTCTTCCAGTCTGGATTTGTACCAGACAAATTTTTAAATATATATATAAAAGACTATAGAATACTTTTGAATGCTTTTTCTTTTTTTTCTTTTTTTTAATTCATTTTCAGCATGCCATTGCAACATTACACACACAGAGAATTATTTCGAGTAAGAGTGTGCCGTAAATCATTAAATATCAAATTAGTGTCATTACAACACAAACACACAGACACTTTTATGACAGCCGCTCTGTAGCAGCCAATAGTGCCACTAATGCATGCGGCTGAGGTAGAGGGGTGCCAATACATTGTACAGCGTGGGAGTAATTCCATACTTCAAAAGTATAGAAAAGTCTATAGAATAATTTGTCATGACAGTGTTTTTTTTTTTTGTTTGTTTATATAGTTTTGTTTCAACACTTTAATGATGAAACACTGGAATAGTCAACATTGTAACAGTTACACTTTTAAAATAAAACCAAAACATAAGAGACAAAACAAAAAACGATCACAGTAAGCGTTCCAGAAAATGAACAGTAATAGCGATTCTAGTTAACAACCATGACAATGACCAGGATTACATCGTTCCATCTCACAAAGCTAGGGCTCTGCTACCAGGACATTTACACGAGTTATTTTTCTAGATTTACAGTCTAAGAAAACCTCAGCACAGTGAAAGTATTCTCTCAGAGAGCAAACGAGTGCATGCTTTCATCTGGCGCGCAAACCACAGGGAGAGCTGACTGCCATGAACCCAAGCTGGCTGCCAGACCACGTTCCCACAGCTCCGCCCCATCCAGCCTGTATCTCCACACTCATGTTAAATAAAATACAATTCGCTGGGCTGTTTTTAGCCCTGATTCCATGTGACTGCTTGGAGCTGGGATGTTTTTTTTTTTTTTTTTTCATGTCAAACCTCACACGCATGTGCAGAAATGCAGCCACATATTACCTGAACTGATCTGCACAGGCGATATTACAGAAGAGATAATATAAGAAATAAGTAAGCTAAAAGACACTGTCATTATAATTACACAAACAAATTTTGTTTGGCAGCAAACAGAAATTGATTGATTGCTCTGATGGACAGCATATGAAAATCTATGCATCCACGAATTCTGCACATCACTTGTTCCCTGTTCAGGAATAAATTATAACCATTTATTATTAAAAAATGTATTAAAAACATGCAACAGTTCTTAAAAAAGGATATAATATTCCAAATAATAAGTATCAATAACTTTTTTTTTAAAAAGTTATGTTTAATATTACATAATTCCCTTATATAAAAAATAAGTGGGATTTTTTTTAAGTCTTCCATGTTTTCACTTTTTCTAATAAGTTATTTTCAAACTAAAATGTATTTATTTATTTATTTATTTATTTATTTATTATTTATATATTATTTATTATATTATTTATTATTTATTTTAATATCGTGATAGCGAAGATTTCTATCTGATATCCTTCACTGAAAAAAAAAAAAAGAAAGAAAGAAAGACACTCATCTAAATAGAAAACAAACATAAATTACCGCAAGTTATCTCAATTTCGGTCTCTATCTAATCTAACATTAGATATGATAAACAAATCTTATGATGTCACCTCCAGGCCCTGTATGTGAACATTTGGATCATGTTTATAAAAATTAATCTGGGTTGTTATCGTGTTCTCACAAGGCATGGCGCCTGGTAGCGTTGCGGTCACCTGATTTCAATGTCATGTCGTGTTTTAAGTAATAATAATAATAATAATAATATATATTCTCTCTCTCTCTCTATAGAATTAAATAATAATTTTTAATATTCACAAAAAAAGCATAAACACATAGTAATGATAGTAATATACTGTATTGTGCAGATTGAACACTGACTTTCTTTAAATAAGAAAAGCTGGAATTTATAAGGCCGGTTTGCATCATTTAAGTCAAATAAAAGTCCCAAGGGGTTCCAGGGGGTGTGTCCAGGGGGGGGGGGGGGTCCCTGAATGTAACGCTTTGTTTGTTTGTTATCTTTTAATACATGAGGCACATTATAGTGGTGGGAATTACCATCAAATATAATATCAAGAGTACTATGGGGTTAGCATAATTTTTTGAAATAATCTAAATCTAAAGCAAAAACAAACAAAAATGTATGTTTAAGTATAGTTTTACTAAAAACAAGAAGTGATGAGAAAATAATAATAATAATAATAATAATAATAATAATAATAATAATAATAATTACAAGTTAAAGAATAAAAAGCTAGAATGGATTTAATCGATTCGGGATTTTCCTTTTTTATTTTTCCTTTGGAATTGTTTGCACAAACTTTCAGAAGCCCTGCTTGAGGTTAATGAGGTTCAGCTGACAATAATAATAATAATAATAATAATAAACAGCCAGTTTAAATAACACAGTTTGTTTACATGGAGAGTCGGCGTTAAAATCTCAGAAGCCTCTCCACAGCGTTCCCATTAAAACGCGCGGCTGATGGTGAGGGATCTGATCCCCAGCCACCGGCTCAGAAATAAAGTCGGACATGAAAACCACAGCGTCCCGCGCGAATAACGCCGACGGAGTGACTCACGCGCTCCACGGCGGGACGGACCTCCAGACAGACGCGTTTCTCTCGCGGAGCGCGTGCCTCAGCTGCCAGTTCATGGTGCCGCCGGACGCGGATACGCAGATGCAGACCGAGCGCTCCGCCGTGCCGGACTGACCCACCCACTCTCACCCGGGCCCACGTCCAGCCGCGAGACTCCGCCCACTCACACCTGATAGGACCACAGAGACCGAGAGAGAGAGAGAGAGGGGGGGGGAGACTAAATAACTAAATAACATGTGCGCCATCAAGATATCATGGGATATACAATATAATATTGTTTGGGCACTGGTGGCTCAGTGTTAGGTCTCTCATCTGCCATGCGGTGGACCCGGGTTCGATTCCCACCCAATGTCCAAACTCCGGGAAGAGCCTATCTCCCAGAGCACAAGACGGGGTACACCCTGGACAGGGAGCACAAACATACACCCGCTTACACACTCATTCAATTTGGGAACGCCAATTAGCCTAATCTACATGTTTTGGAGCTAATCTACATGGCGTTCTCCAATTGCCCGTAATGTGTAAATGAGCATGTTGAGTGTGTATGTATGTGTGTGTGTGTGTGTGTGTGTGTGTGTGTGTGTGCTCTACCATGGCTTGGAACCCTCTACAGACTCTAAAGACTCCTGTATACCAAATATGAGCAAGCTGAGGGCAATGGTGGCAAGGAAAATCTCTCTGAGATGGCAATAGGAAGAAACCTTAAGAGGAACCTCTCAATCCTCATTTCCTCATGATGTCAGATAGCAGGAAATTGATCTAGACATACTGTGTGTTAGGAAGCTGGATGTTCAGTGTAACAGTAGAGGTGTTTCAAATATGAAATATAAAATGTAGCATGTAATTATAGACATGAAGTATTATTCGGAAGTTAGATGAGTTGGACTTCTTGAGATGTAGGTTTTGGCTGAAAATACATTGGAAAAATGATGCCATTGAAAGCTGATTTTTAATACATCAACATGATACTATTAATTTGATTAATTATTATTTTAGTGTCATCCATGGGAAACGTGTGGTGCTGAGTCATGCTTGGGGCATGCGTGTGATTCACTTTCAATTACTGAGCATGTCTGTCAGCATAAAAATCTTCAATAGCCATTCAGTTGTGTCAACAACTCAAAAGTCCAGTCAGCAAATAAATAACCTCCACTTTGTACAGAATCAGATAAAAACACCAGAATAAACACTTTTCTCCCATCACGTGGTTTCTAATGCAGTTTTGCTTGTGTCTTTCTGTCTTCAACTGTCTGTTTGTGTTTCTGATTCTGTGACTGTCAACCTTGTGTGTGTGTGTGTGTGTGTGTGTGTGTGTGTGTGTGTGTGTGTATGTGTGTGTGTGTGTGTGTGTGTGTGAGAGTGAGAGAGAGAGAGAGAGAAAAAGAGCAAAACCTGATGCTGAGACTCTGTTTGCTCTTTGAGTGTGCCTGGAGAATAAAGACAACTTTGTGTTGTATTGGAGAGAAGAAGAGGAAAAAAACTGAAGGAAAGGAAAAAAGAACCATTCAGAGGCCCACAATAAGCGATTGGACCCCCCCCCCCCCCCCTCCCTCCAAATCACCCACCACCACCACCACCACCACTACCGTACACAGGTTTGTATTACTATCTGATTTGGAGAGTTTGTAACACAGAAGTCATTGTAATAGGTGTAAAATGGGTAATAGGTTTTGTAGTCAGGGTCTGGTCTACCTAGCATAATCCCAAGACAGTGGATCTCCATTCAGGCTGTCACCATGAGTCTAGAGTTCCTAAGCTACTATTGAAGCAAAGTTCAAAGAACCTAAAAAAAAAAACCTACTGAAATAAAGCCCAAAGTCCATAAACTGGACAATTAGAAGTCACTAAGTGATACTCTTAAGCCAGGAAGCACTATTCAGGAGCAAAGGCTGTAAACAGTATCCAGGTCAATCCAAAAGCCGCTAAGTTTCACTCAAAGCCAAAGCTCTAAATCTCCATTCCTTTCGAGTAGAACACACATAAATTTAAAGCCTTTTAGGACTTTTAGGTAATTGAGTGCAAGGTCCCAAAGCCATTACGCAAGTGAAGGACAAGACCAGTAAGCCTTTACTTAAGTCGAGTTCAATTTCCATAAGCCATGACCAAGGTACCTAAGCGACTACTCAAGTCAAATTTAATGTCCTTAGTCCACTAGCCAGGCCAAGTGCAAGCTCATCCCTAAGCATCTATTAAAATTGAGTCTAAGGTTCTTAAGCAATCAATCAAGTTAACTTCAACATACAAAAACTACAGTATGATTCAATTCAAGTCCAAGGTCCCTAAGACATTTTTGAAAATAAGTCAAAGGTCACTGAGCCACTAGTCAAGTCCAGTCTAAGGTCCATGTACCACTACTTAAGTTAAGTTAGAGGTCCCTGAGCCACTAAGATATTAAGATATTAAGATAACTGTGCAACTACTCAAGTCAAATCCCAGGTCTTTGAGCCAGTACTCAACTTAAGTCCAGTAATTTTGAGCCTAAACAAAGAAGTAGCATTACTTGCCATAAGTGTAAGTACACCTGAAGCCTGAAATTAATAAATATATGGATATCTAGAAATTGGCTCAATAAACATTTTTAAAATTGGCCTACATTTAAGACATTTTTGTTCTCCAAATTATACCAGATAATATTCTGCTGCATGTGAGAATTGCAGTATGGTAAAAAAAAATTTAAGATGTTCATACATCCCTCAAGGCTCTATAATTCTGTTCATGTCAGTATATTTAGACTTTTTAGAAATTGTTATGAGTACTGCAATAGTGCTTAGTAAGATTACAGGGAATAAATATCCCCTCCGAAAGACGGTTTATACAGTACAGTATGTATACAGTTGCCTAATGATATACAGTATGAATAGGGTTGTGTTTTCATTCCAGTGCTGTTGAGTAGTGCTGCATATTTTGTTCAAATGGTCATTTGTACAACATAAAAATAAAAAAAAACTCATATAGACAACATTTTGAGATTTCCAGTGACGCAGCTTTACAGACATCTACAGGAATCTAATTCCACTACCTAGGGGCTAGAACAGAAAACTATATATGTCTATACACACACCTGAGAGATAGTGGAACCAGTTAAGCTGTTGGGACCAGGATCCGGAGGGAACATGTGGAGTGTGATAGGTGCTTTGAGTCAAGTGGGTTCCGGACGGTTTGTAGACTATGTAGGCAAGCATCAGTGTTTTGAATCTGATGTGGGCAGCTACAGGAAACTAGTCGAGAGAGCAGATCAGTGGTGTGGTGTGAGAAAACTTATGGGAGTTGAAAAAAAAAGTCACTTGGCAAAAAAAATGGCACACCTGCTAGAAGTCAGTTGGAGTCCCAAAATAACAAAGAACTGAACAAGCACCTGAGTGGCCTGGGTGGAGAGAAATGGAGGTATCATTCTATGTTATAAAGAAGAACTTGACATGAGTATGTTAGGTTAGCAACATCAGAAGAAAAGGATAGTCCGGAAAGGCCAGGGCCCCAAGGTTGTACGCAGTGACTGAAGTTGTCCATCTTAGAGCGATCTTAGAGTTGTCCAGGTAGATCCTGATGAGGGACGAATCGGCTAAAATTAACAGCGATTCGGTTTTGCAAAGTTTAGATTTTACTCAATAATCTGCCATACAAGAAGAAATATCTGTACCAAGTAGCAAGCCTTGTGGGATACCAGGGGAGAGTTTGCATGGGGCGGATGTGGATCCCCTCATATGTTACCTTCTAGGTAGGAAGCAAATCACTGCCATGTGGTACCACAAATTCGAAGACTTGCAAGAATGGACAAAAGAATTTTGTGGTTTACCATCTAAAACAGTGCTGAGAGGCCAAAGAGGATGAGGACAGATTACAATTTGCATGGAATGTGGCACTTTGAGTCAAGAGGTTAGAGTCATTAAGATTGTTGAGTGAGATATATAGAGACATTTTGTTTGTATACAGTGCGTTCAAGAGTTTTAGAGAGAAAAGCAATACTGGCCAATAGTTGCTGAATCCAGGCTGTGTTTTTTGAAGATGGTAGTGAGCCCCTACCTTCATGACCAGATGATATGGAAAGGTTGATGCTAGTTGTGATGAAGGGGAGAACATCTTGTGAGAGGGCCTGGAACATTGTGGAAAGGATTGGATCCAATGGACAGGTCGTGGTATTAGAGGATGAGACAGCATGCTGGTGCTGTTCTGTTGCCAGGTTGGAAAAATGTGCTAGTAAAGAGGAAGGAGAGTCCTCAACTTGTACTGTGGGATTGGGGTATAAGTGACAGTGTGGCAGATTTTTTGCAATCTTCCCATCAGCAGTCAGTAGCAGCCGGTGGGTTTAGCAGCTAAAAGAAACTGTTGTGGAGCTTGTGAGGATTATGTGCAGAAGCTTTCAGCTGTTCCTTGTAGAAAAAAGTTTTAAGAAAAGTCACGATTTTATGAGAAGTCATCAGGGCTCAAAAGCGTCTGAGTTTGTTAGACGTTATAACAGAGGTTTGAGGTTTGAGGTATGTGTCTACAGCTTAGTCAGGGATGAGGTCAGCGTCTTTACTAGGCATGGGACGGTTTCCGGTTTCAAGGTATACCATGGTTTGAAAACGCTGTGGTTTCAAAACCACAAAAATTTTCCATCATACTGTTCCCGCTGTATGAGCTATTATTTTGGAACAGCTAAAAAATTAAAAGCAGTTTGAATCAGTGCGGGTGATCCCTGTGCTATATACATTTTTGCTACCCATCAGTTTCTCCTACCCACACATACCATACATTGGCATACCAAAAATATGTCATGTTTCACTGCTCTAGCGCCCCGCCCCTAAATTCGTGCCACTACTCTCAACGACTTGTGGGTTGACATTAAGTGTTGAAAGCTTTTTTTTCCCCATTGTTTTGAGTTTTATTGCACATTTTACTTGCCTGGTTTTAACAGTGCGAAACAGTCGACAAGCGGATAACTATAAATCAACGTGTCACAGTGCTACCATTGAGTCATACCATAAATTATGGCGTTATATTCCTGCCACAATCCTGAGCGCGCGGTTCGACATTTTGAGAGCAGGCAAAGCACTCTATGCGCGTGCAGTGTCTCCACTCTGTCTGTAGCCATTCTGAAGCCGTGTGTGGAAGTCTGTGATTGGCTGGTTTGGTGGCAGTTTTGTAACACTGGACTGAGTTGAGCGAGCGTACAGGCGGAGTCGAGCGTGCGCGGAGAACATGTCGAGCGAGCAGAGGAGACACTGCAAGTGCTGAATTGAGCTGTTGAGCGCTCAGTGGAGACACTGCACACGCATAGAGTGCTTTGCCTGCTCTCAAAATGTCGAACCGCGCGCTCAGAATGGCAGGAATATGACGCCATAATAAATCACAGGGATCATATCTGAAAACAATAAAACCATGTCACAAAGTGCTACTAGTATGTCACGAAATGTTAACTCTGATAAAACTGTACTATTAAACTAGTAGGTTTTTCTGAGCTGCAGCTTTAGGCCCTTAAGGTCATTAAGGGACTGCATGTATTTGAATATTATTTTTAATTTCAATAATTTTTTTATTATTTTATTTTTTTAAGTTAACATAAAAAAAAGGTCAGGCTCGATTCCTGTCTCTGTGTGCATGGAGTTTGCATGTTCTCCCCATGCTTGGTGGGTTTCCTCCGGGTACTCCGGTTTCCTCCCACATTCCAAAGACATGTAGGTTAGGTTAGGTTAATTGGCGTTCCCAAATTGCCCGTAGTGTGTGTGTGTGTGTGTGTGTGTGTATGTCTGTGTGCCCTGCGATGGGTTGTCACTCTGTCCAGGGTGTATCCTGCCTCAAGTCTCCTGGGATAGGCTCCAGGCCCCTGTGACCCTGAATACAGGATTAAGCGGTAATGATGATGAGTGAGTGAGTGTAAAAAAAAAAAAAAAGGTGATAATGTTCTAAATATTATACTCATTGTCTCACTCACTCATCATCTATACCCCTTTATCCTGTATACAGGGTCGCGGGCGGCCCAGAGAGTGCACAATGCGGAGTACACCCTGAACAGGTTGCCAATCCATCAGGGAGCACGCGGGGCAATTTGAGAACGCCAGTGAACCTAACCTGCATGTGTATCTGCATGAGAGGAAACCAGAGCACCCAGAAGAAACCCACCAAGCAAGGGGAGAACATGCAAACTCTATGCACGCAGACCCGAGGTGGGAATCGAACCTGGAGATGAAGGTGCAAGGCGACAGTGCTAACCACTACGCCATCGTGCCAACCAAATATTCGACATGCTTTAAAAAAATTAAATATATAAAGATATATAGCACCTTATTCGAGCCCATGACTAATCTTTACTACTGTAGGACTGAAGAAAATGGCAACTCCTCTCTAATGAGATATGAAGATATTCAGACTACAGGCAAATCTGACGTTTTTACCAAATCTGATATCTAGGCCTGACTGTCCACACAGAAGCTCTTCCTGAAAACATGGTTAATCTAGACGCACAGAAAATTCAAGGGCGCGGCTTTTACATATTTAGAGGTAAAAAAAAAAAAAAAAAAAAAACACACACTCCGTCATGCGCACTCAACGCGACCGGCACTAGGACCCGGAAGTAGTACGGTCGCGATTCAGGAAGTATAAAAGGAAACAAGATGGCGCCGCACATCACTCAGTCATTGAGTTTTCCAAAGCCGTCTCGGACGCTATCTCCCCAATTTCGTGAGTACTCACCATTTTGTGCCATTTTCCTGATTGAGTGTGTGCTGTTAGAACGTGGGTTTAATTGTGTAAACTCTTGCTCTCTGTGTGAGAGAGTTCTAAGAATAAATCGCGTGGCTATCCTGCCTGCTCGCGCTGCTTCCGCGTTTGGGTTTATCCTCCACGCTACATGGGCAAACTGCTAGTCTTCTGATTCGCCTCCAGTTGTCCTGTGACACACTCTAGTCAATTTTTGCACAATTTCTAAGCCAGAAGGTCAAAGGTCTTGAGGGAACTATGATATTAGCACTTTGGTTGATATTTTATATGGTTGCTAAATAGTTGCTATGCTATTCATAGAATTTTCTGGGTGGTTGCTAAGCGGTTGCTAAGCGGTTGATTGCTTACATGGTGATTTTACATGGTTCCTGTAGTATCCCAGGTGGTTTGCTAAGGTGTTGCTTTGACCAAAAACTGCCAAATCATAGCAATTCACAATGAACGAGAATGAATTTGGTTAAAATAGGAACTACAGTGAAGTTTATTTGTCGAAAAAACTGTGTGTGTGTGTGTGTGTGTGTGTGTGTGTTCATGGTCGAATCACACACCAACCAGATCACCAAGGGCAAACTTGAACCTTGCCTTAATATTTGCTCTGATTAATCTGTGTATAGTTCACACACTTGTTTTCTTCTCTGATTTAATTTTCCACCACTGTGTAGTCTTTATCTTATTGTAAGGACTTTTTTTTTTTCCACACAGATTTTATCTTGTAGGTGCCAGTAAAATCTCAACATCGTTTTTGTTGAACTTGATGACTTTTGACAAATGCTAATACTGTATGTAAAGTGTTGACGTTTTTAACGGAGAATACTTGGTTGCAAATCTAGAAATAAAATTTTGTCATCCTTTAAAAGTAAAGACTCGGAACATCTACTGTAGATAAGTGCAACACAAAGGTGTCGACAAAATGAGAAATGCAGAAGAGACCCGATTTCAAATCTACAAATCTTTCAACAAAACCTTTATTTGCAACTCTGATCATCATCACACAGTTATATCCCATTATTTCATTAATTATTAAACTGTAAAGATTTCTTTGTAAAATTGTAATGGTTGTTACAAAATTAGGTGGCACGGTTCCGTAGTGGTTAGCCTTGGCTTCTTGCACCTCCTGGTTCGGTTCCCCGCTTGGGGGCTGCGTGCATGGAGTTTGCATGTTCCTCTGGGTTCTCTGGTTTCCTCCCACAGTCAAAAGGAATTCAGATTTGGCGTTCCCAAATTGCTTGTAATGTGTAAATGCTCATGTGAATGTTGACCGGAAGTCCTTCCAATGACAATAAATACAATCAATGGTCACCATTGGCCTCCACGGACCCTAGTTGGACTACAGAGGTTCTTAGATGGATGAATGGATGGAATTACGAAATTGACATTTAGAAACATAGTATTTATTCATCATAAACTAGTGTTAGAAACTGTCGTTGAGAGTTTGTAGAAATAGTTAACAGGTTAAAGCTAAAAATCAGCTTTAATGTAATCAGTGATATTATTATTATTATTATTATTATTAGAGGTTGAAGTCCACGTCCATGTCTGTGTGTCTCTCTGTACAGCAGAACTCTCTGTCTCACTTATTAATACACAGAAATCACATTCTGTAAGGTCGAGTATCTGACGCCTTGTTTACACTAAGTTGTACTTCTTTGGTGCTCAGACAAATACACTCGCTGTTCGGTAATCGGAGAGAGAATCACAGATGAGAAATGGAAAAAGTCGATCGGATAAAGATGAAGGTTTTGTCTTAAAACGACTCCAGGCGTGTTAAAATTCACTTATACCACTTCAGCGCTGTTTAATCAGCCAAAGTGAGAATATGAACTAATCCCAGTCAAAATATTCACTTTATCTTTTCTCATTAATATCTATTGGTGCAGGTGTGTGTTTACATTGAGACAGTAGCGCATTAGTGGATTATTGTAAAGTAGATTATTAAATCCGCCAAATAACCATTCATAACGTCGCTTTTACTCAACATTTTTATTTAATTTATGGTGCAGGTGAAACTTCAGGCAGAGATCCAAGTACTGTACTGGCAAAGTTTATAATAATAATTAATTATCATTTAAAATCTGGCTAGACAGACAGACAAACAGACATAAATGCAGATTTTTTTCAGAGACTGGTTTCGCGTTCTCCAATGTATGAAACATAAATATATCATTATAAGAACGAGTTCTGACCCAATGTACAGACAAAACCTTTTTTACATTTTATTTATATAGAAGACTACTCAAGGTCAACTTGCAATACGTCTATGCCCCACCAGGGGGTTGAGTGTTGAGGTGAACACTTCTCAAACACTGCAGTAGCATGTTTGTTGGATAGCTTTTTTTCCCCCCCTCTGAGACTGAAAGAGGATTAGGAAAATAGTGGCATAAATGTCCAGTGTAATTTAATAATTATTAGCTTTTAAAAGAATTTTCTGACCAGCCAAATCAAACAATCCTCAGCGAGAAAAGAACATAACATTTATCTTTTTTTGGATGTTTATCGATTGCAGTAGAAGTGGTGCTAATGTCATAATTTACTTTAGCAGCATGCTGAAACTTTATCTCTGCACACACTCATATTACTCATAAAACACACACATGCACAGGTCCTTATTAACGCCGCTAAAGGACAAAATGTTCAGTAGAGTAAACCCCACTTGTACAACATGTTCACATCTGTAAATGTTTACGCCAAATAAAAGATTCAGTTTCAACAGCCATTGTTGCAAAGCAGCGTTACAGAATTAAAACTTATGGAAATAAATGTGAACATTTTAAGCCTAGAAAAAGGTGGCAAGAAAAAAAAAACTTGGAAGAACAGAAGAAAGAAGTGTTAGGTATGCTAACAGTCACATAATGTACTGTAAGTGTACTGTACGTTTATAATTACATAACAACTGTCTGGATAATCCAGATAAACAAGTGATGCGGATCTTTAATTACTAAATTATATTTAAATAATAATGGCTCTTCATTCCAGATCATTCGACTCAGAGATCAGAGATCAAAATCAACTCAAACAACAGAATTATGTGACATTTATACAACCAAACAGTTCATATATTAAAGACAGGAAGCATTTTTTTTTTTTTGTCTAATTACATGCAAGAATAACAAAATCCCCCAGATACCCGGATTCAACTGTTGTGTACAGTACATTGCAATTTCTCCTGACAGTTTCTCTTTATTTATAGCTAATAATTATTATTATTAGCTTATTATTATAAGCTAATAATTAATTGAATCAACCAGGAAGAAGTTTGGCAAAGGAATTGTGCCTAACATATGCAGCCTGTATAGACAATGAAGTTGAAGGAAAATGTCATGTCCTCCAAAACCATATGATTCACAAGTGACACATCGCTGAGGAATCCTTTCCTCTGATCCCAACAAAATCACAAAGTCTTGTAGGACCGTATGCACACTTTGTACCTTCCTTCTCAGTTACAGTTCAATTCTGTAGAAATGATGAAGATGAACAGTCACTTCACTTCGTTTTCCCGAATCACCGAGCAGGTTTCAATCGTTGATGCGTAATTTTCTTTTACTGGATTACAGAAACGACACTTATGCAAAAGGTCACCAATCAAGGCAGTTTATTCTACATCACCATCTGTCATCTTTCACACACTCAGAACACCCGGAATGTAGATGCATGCTCCAGGATGTAGAACCCCACGCGCCGATCCCATTTGAATATTATAATAATACATGCATTTAAATATATAAATAATTCATTTCTTTCTCTTTTTTTTTTCTTTAACAACATTTGACCCGCTGGCAAGTCTGAGCATTAATGCAGGTGTGTGTGTGTGTGTGTGTGTGTGTGTGTGTGTGTGTGTGAGACTAAAGCATTAAATAATTCATAACGCCATTAAAGCTTCATACTGAGATCTCGGATCTTCCTGAAACCAGAGATGGCAATTTCACTCTCACTCTTTCAGTCTCACTGTCAGTTTGCAGCGCGCGCTCTCTCTCTCTCTCTCTCTCTCTCTCTTCTCTCTGCGCATGCGCGGTGCGGCAGGGAAGCGAGTGTGGCGTGTAGAGCGCGTGAGAGCGATTGGCGTTTTGCCAAAAAAAAAATTCGCCATTTATAACATCTTTTGGCTAAATTTATCTTTTTTTGTGTGAGTGACTGTGTGTGTGTGCGTGTGCGTGTGTGTTGCTGGAGCATGGCGGCTCAGAACACACAGCGGTTTGAAAGTTTAACTCGCCAGGCACGGTGTGCGCGTGGTGTGTGCGCGGCGAGTTTAGAGGAGTGTGTGTTAGCGGTTGGTGATGTGGTGGGACACGAGAACATCGTCTCTGCTTCCCGCATGAACAGCGCTGTGGTTACGTTTGTAAATAGTGTTGATAAAGTGGCTAAACTTGTACAGAATGGTATCAGTGTAAATAATGAGCACATCCTGGTTTCTCCCCTGAGCTCCCCAGCCAAGAAAATAGTTCTGTCCAACGTCCCTCCCTTCATACCTGATAGTGTAATCGCTGCAGAACTGTCCAGATATGGAAGACTGGTCTCCCCTATAAAGAAAATCCCCCTGGGCTGTAAATCCCCTCTGATTAAACACCTCGTGTCTTTTAGGAGAGGTGTTTGTTGTTTTTATGATTTTTAAAGAGGGCGTAGAAGAGCTAAATGCTGTTTTTAAATTCAGAGTTGACTTACAGCATATTCGCCTCCTCAGACACTGACATTAAATGTTTTAAATGTGGTGCAATGGGACATCTGGTCCGTGCTTGTCCCGAAAGACAGAGCGTTCCTGGTGCTTCTGAGCGACCGGGTCACGACGCGACCGTGCCGGGCGAGGCCGCTCCCCCTGCGACTACAGCTCGGCCGTCTGCGGAGGGACCCGGCAATGCTGCTGACCCAGAGCCTATAGAGACCGAACCCCAAGCCCAGCCTGCAGTCCAAGAGTCTACTGGAGCTACATCGACACCAGAAACAACGAGCTCGGCCAAACCGGACCGAGAGGAACCCAACGTGACCCAGCCGGCACCGGAGAGGCCGAGCACGGCCGATAAGGTCACAGAGGGTTCGGGTGCAGCGCTGGAGCTACCTGTGCTCTCGGCGATGGGTACAAGGGCGAAGAGCCGCCAACTGGAAGCATCAGCCGCACTGTCACAAGGGGACGAGACGGACATAGAGATGGAAGAAGAGCCCTCCTTCAAGGCACCAAAAAGGAAAAAGGACCGGAAAGGAGGAGGAAAAAAACTCCCCAAAAAAGACCCCGAACCGGAGTCAGACAGCGATGGGTACATCTCAGACTCTGTGCTGCTTCTCACCGCAGAGGAAGAAAGAATGCCAGTCGTACACAGCGAGGAATCCATACATGTTTTTCTAGAGAAGACAAAAAGGGGCTCAAAAATTAAAATAGAAGACCACTTCTCAAGCAAGAGACAGTTCATCCATGACGTTAAGTACTATAGAAGACAAAAAGTTTTCGCTGAACTTGAAATCTTTAGACTAAAAAAATGGACTACCAAAATAAACAAGGAACTCGCTGAAGAGGAACTTTTAGAATGATTTTTACTCCCTGCTGGACACTGGTATGTCTTCTTTTATATAAAACTGTCTTTTTATCTATATACTTTTTAATGAGTGAAGTAAATATTGCGAGCTTAAATATAAATGGGGCAAGAACATGTGAAAAACGAGCCAAACTATATGAACTACTAAAACAGAAACATGTTGATGTGGCTCTACTTCAAGAGACGCACAGCGACTCCAAGAACGCAGCGGACTGGTCCAAAGAGTGGGATGGGCTCGCGATCCTGAGCCACAACACACCACTGAGTGGTGGAGTCGCACTGCTCGCTGCTCGCAATTTTATACCAAACTCTTATACAGCAGAAGAATTTTTAAATGGGAGGCTTTTAAAAGTGAGAACGTTTTATGAAAATGAAGTATTTGTTTTTATTTGTGTGTACACTCCCACCAAGGCAGTAGAGAGGATGATGTTTTTAGACAAACTAAGCAGCGTAATTAATGACTGTAACTCTGCTGATATTTTAATTCTGGGTGGAGATTTTAACCTGGACAGAAACCATAGAGAACCTCACATGGCCTCCCGTAAACGCATGTGGGAGATGATGGAGGCCCAGGACTTGAGTGACATATGGAGAGACTTAAATAAGAAACAAAGACAGTACACCTGGGCCCATTCCATAGAGAACACGCTCTCACTGGCAAGACTTGATCGATTTTATGGTTTTAAACATCCGCTGTCTTATTTTACTAAATGTTTTATTGTCCCAGTAGGCATCTCCGACCATAGCATGGTGCAGTGCACTGTCAGTAGGAAAAACCTCAAGCCTAAGAGCGCCTACTGGCCATTTTAACACTGTGCTTTTAGAAGATGCCAATTTTATTGAGTCTTTTACCTTTTTATGGACCAGTCTTAAATCACGAAAAAAAACAGATTTTAGCTCTCTACAGCAATGGTGGGATCTAGCTAAAGCACAAATAAAAGTCTTTTGTCAACAGTACACACTCAATGTCACAAAAGACATTGTTAGATCAATGAGAGCGCTAGAGACTGAAATAGCAGAACTCCAGTGTCTAGAGACCGAAGAAAATAGAAGAAACACTGAAATCCTGAAAAACAAAAAAGCCCTAATGAACGACCTACTGGGCACTGCAGCACAGGGGGCGCTGGTCCGCTCACGGTTTAAACACGCTACTGAAATGGATGCTCCTTCTAAGTTCTTTTTTGGTCTGGAACAAAAAAATGGACAGAAAAGAATCATACATGCTGTGCGATCAGAGTCGGGGGATCTCGTATCAGAGCCCACTGAGATACGCAAGCAGACACACGGCTTCTACTCAAAGCTGTACAGTAGTGAGTGGTCAGAAGCACATGCAATGGAGGAAACCTTCTTGAAAAATCTGCCCAAGCTGTCAGAACAAGCTGCCACTGACATGGCGGCAGAACTGACACTGGCAGAGATTCAGAAGGCTCTCCAAGGCCTGAAGAACGGACGGGCGCTGGGTATAGACGGTCTCCCTGTAGAGTTCTACAAGGCGTTTTGGTCAGTAATAGGACAGGATGTACTAGAGGTGTTGCAGGACAGCGTGAAAGGAGGAAAGCTGACGCACCTGGGGAACTGGCACCCGGTATCACTGCTGTGCACTGACTACAAACTACTCTCAAAAGCATTAGCCTCAAGACTGACAAAGGTACTGGAGCAGATCATTCATCACGACCAGACGTACTGCGTGCCTGGTAGGTCTATCTTTGATAATATACACTTAATCCGTGATATTTTGGATGTCACAAGACTCTTGAATCTAAAGACCGGTCTCATTTTACTGGACCAAGAAAAGGCTTTCGACCGGGTTGAACACAAATACCTGTGGAAGGTGCTGGAAAGCTTTGGGTTCAACCCAGGATTCACCACAATGATCAAGACATTGTACAGTGACATTGAGAGTGTACTGAAGGTTAATGGTGGTTTATGTGTCCCTTTTAAAGTACACAGAGGTATTAGACAAGGCTGCTCTCTGTCAGGCATGTTATATTCTTTAGCGATCGAACCTCTTTTATGCAAACTAAGAGAGCAGCTTTCTGGTTTTAATATACCTCATTTTAATATTTTAACCTGTCTTTGATGATCTAGCTGTAATGGTGAACACACAGGCAGATGTGAATCTTTCAACTGATGTTTTAGAAGATTTTAAGGTTTTATCATCTGCTAAAATCAACTGGACTAAAAGTGAAGCCATTTTAGCAGGAGAATGGGGAGGTGACCAGCCCACACTACCAGGGGGTTTAATGTGGAAAAAGACTGGTTTTAAATACTTGGGTGTCTACCTGGGCAGTGCTGAGTTTTTAAACAAAAACTGGGATGGAATTGTAGAAAGCATAAAAGGCAGACTAAGCAGATGGAAGTGGCTGGTCCCAAAAATGTCTTACAGAGGACGAGTGCTGGTCATCAACAACCTAGCAGCATCGTCCCTGTGGCACAAACTGGCATGTATGGACCCGCCACCAAACCTGCTAGCAAGCATACAGGCCCTACTGGTAGACTTTTTTTGGGACAAACTGCACTGGCTACCACAAAGCCTTCTTCACCTGCCCAAAGAGGAAGGAGGACAGGGCCTGGTGCAGCTAGCCAGCAGAACTGCAGCCTTCCGTCTGCAATTCATCCAGAGACTTCTCACCGGAACTAGTGACGAAGGATGGAGAGAGGCAGCCTACACACTCCTACGCACGGTGGGAGGACTTGGGCTGGACAGAACTCTGTTTTTAATGGACCCCACAGCACTGGACACTACTGGATTACCAGTATTTTATCAAAGACTTTTTAAAATCTGGACCTTTTTTAAAAAACAAAACAAAGGAAACAGAACATTACACTGGCTGCTGGAGGAGCCCCTAGTCTGTGGAGGGCAGCTGGACATTTCTAGTCTAACCACCCCAGCACTATCCAAGACCCTGATCTCCGCATGGATCGTGACACTCCGGCAGCTGGTGAACATCACCGGACCAGACCTGTCTCGAGCAGAGAACTTGGCAGCACAGATGGGACTTCGGTCTCAACGGGTCGCCAACCAACTCCTGCATCGCTGGAGAACCGCCCTAACGTCGGAGGAACGCGTTCAGCTGATGGAACACACAAAGCAGCGAGACCAGTCCTACAGAAGAGGAACCTTTTCCACAGCTGACGATAACTCCAGACCTAGATGGTTATGGCGGCCCCCTCCTGGAGCTCAAGGGTGAGGAAGACATGAACTTTGAGACAGTGTCTGGTAAGGTTTTATACAAAGCTTGTGTAAAGGTCTTAAACAAGAAAAAACTGAACGGGAGGGTCGACACCCCATGGCGCACTGAACTGGGTTTTAATAATGATTTTAAACCAGAGTGGAGGGCACTGTACAAACCACCATTAACCAAAAAGTCTGCTGACCTCCAGTGGAGGATTTTACATGGAATTGTCTCTGTGAACTCTTTTATCTCCATTTTAAATCCTGAAGTCACACAGGAATGCCCCTTCTGTTCACAGAGAGAAACTGTTTTCCATGCTTTTATACATTGCTCCAGGTTGTCACCTTTGTTTAACCTTTTAAAGCACATCTTTTTATCACTGAATGTAGATTTTACTCATCAGCTTTTTATTCTTGGTTTTAAATACGTCCGGAGAAACAGGTTCAAATGTCAGCTTATTAATTTTACCATCGGTCAAGCCAAGATGGCAATTTATACAAGCAGAAAAAATAAGCTGGCACAAAGTGCAGATTGCAACCCCAAAAAGATCTTCTCCAGACTTGTTAAATCAAGAATTTTAATTGATTTTAACTTTTACAAGAGTATGAAGGACATAAATATGTTTAAAACCATATGGTGCTGTGAGGAGACCTTGTGCTCGGTAGAAGATGACGAAATCATTTTTGCCGCATATTTTAACTGAAAAAAAAAAAAGCACAATAACTGTGTTTTTAAAGAAGGACTATAATGTCAAAAATGTCTTATTTATTTATTTATTTATCTATTTTAAATCAATTATTTATAAACGCAATCCTTTTTTTCTAGCTTATAAAACAAAACTTGTAAAATAAAGGATTGTAAAAAGTCAAAAAAAGTCTCTCTCTCCTCCTTTTTTTGTCTGTTTGTCTTTTGAACAGTTAAATACTTTTGCTGTTTCATGGAAAAACTGTGTGTGAGAGAGAGAGAGAGAGAGAGAGAGAGAGAGAGAGAACATTCCTGGCCACGAACAGCAGCAATTACTCTATTACAGAATAAGAGCATCTGGATGTGATGGAGGTCAGATGAAAATACAAAGAGAAGTCAAATCTCTCTCTCTCTCTCACACCACACACACACACACACACACACACACACACACACACACACAACTCTCTCTCTCTCTGATGCCTTATTCTCCATTTCATTTATAAATTCCCTGGGTGTTTAATTTGTCTCTGTCTGTCTGTTTATCTCTCTTTTTCTATACAATTTTCTTCCAGTGTCATAATTTACTCTGTTTCACTGCTATTTGGTGTTGGAATCCAAGAGCACACAAAATACACACACACACACACACACACACACACACACACACACACACACACACACACAGAGAAAGAAAAACAGAGAGGCGATGAGAGACACAGCAGCACTACTGTGTGTGTGTGTGTGTGCTCTGAAAAAGGATCTGACATTTTTATTTGTATAGACAGCTACTTTATTCCATTTATGGTTACATTTAATGTCGTGAAACAGCCTCTAAACAAGTTGGTTCCCGTTCTCACTTCCTTTATAGCAGCTACTGTATAAAAGCCCGCTCCCACGCCAACCTCTCTTTTTTTTGTCTCTCTTTAAAGTTAATTAGACAAAAACACTTACTTTTAAGAAAACCTGAAGCAGAGAATCTCATCTGAAGTCTGTGAATCTCCTAGCTCCTAGGACTAATTCCTGTCCTCCTTGCTGCAGGTTTGACTCTTTGCCTCTATGACCTGGATTATGGATCATCCCTCTTTAATCCAGTCTGTGGACCCACTGACCCATGCAACAGATGAATCCTGGCCACTTGAACCTCTCCCCTGATGGACACAGTGACTAGACATAAGAGCCTTTTGGGGCAGACCACATTTATAGAACTTGCATTTGAGTTGTACAGTACATTCTATATCATTTTTTCTTAATTCTACTAAACTCGATAGACATGCAATAAGACTCTGCAGTAGAACTTCTGCTTCGAGCTGCATGCTCTATAGACTTTTGACTCAGTTCTAATGAACTCTTCAAAACTACTAATCTACAAAACAAGGACCATATAGAGGTTTTGTTCTGAGAAGTACAGTACCCTTCAAAAGTCTGGACACGTTGCCTTATTCAATCGTTTCTCTTCATTTCTATTGTTTTTGACATTGAAGTTTTTGACCCTGAAATTCTGAAAGTGAAAACATGGAATTATGTACTTAACAAAAATGTGTTAAATAACCCAGAATATGTTTTATATTTTCGATTCTTCAAAGTAGCCAACTTTGGTTTTGACGACGGCTTTGCACGCTCTTGCCGCACTCTCAGTCAGCCTCATGAGGTCGTCTCCTGGAATAGTTTTTTTTTTAATAGTTTTGTTTGGAATAGTTTTTTTGTTGGCTGCTTTTCCTTCTCTGGTCCAACTAATCCCAAACCATCTCAACTGGATTTATTTGAGTGATTTTGGAGGCCAGGCCATCTAAATGATGCCTTCTATCACTGTCCTACTTGCACAAATAGCTCTTCCATAACCTAGGGGTGTGTTTGGGATCACTGCCCGGTTATGTGAAAATTATGTGCAAACCAGATAGGATGGCATGGACCGCCTCACTCCAGTGGGAAACAATAAAAAAAGGAACCATCTGTTCACCCTCTCTATGTCCAACAAAGACATGGTAGTCAGAACCAAAAATCTCACATTTGGACTCATCAGGACAAAAGTCTGCTTTCCACTGAGCTAATGTGCATTCCTCGCGTTTCTTGGCCCAAGTAAGTCGCGTCTGCTTGGTGTTCTTCTGAAGTAATGGTTTCTTTGCTGCAGCCCCTACTACTGGTGCATGTTCAACTGACTCACACAGTCTCCTCTGCACAGTAGATGTTGAAATATCAACTTCTTAAACTCAGAGAAACCTTTACGTGACCTCTAATCTGAGGTTTCTTAAACTGGTCATTCTAACAAACCTATCCTCTGCAGCAGAGGTAGCTCTTATTACGCAGTCTTACTTTCCTGGGACGGACCTCATGAGAGCGTTTGATGGTTTTGGTGACTGCACTTGGCGATACATTCAAAGGTGTTGAGATTTTTCTGACTGGCTGACCAGCATTTCTTTCAGTAATGACAGAATGTCTTTTCTGTTTACTTAACTGAGTGTTTCTTATCATCTGGATTTGTACAACTAATAGGGCTTACGACTTTATACCCATCCGTCCTCTGGACAAAAACAACTGGCGGCCAAAAGCACAATAAGAAGACAAGAAATGTCACAGATTTCCCTGTGAATTGAAAACCATTCCTGACTACCTTTCGAATCTGAACTTTAATTTTGTTGAAAAATTGGCACACGACCTTATCCAGAGGGACAAGTGCTTTGAAGTCTCCATAAATAAAAAAAACTACCTACAAAATAAATATATCACACCCTGCAATGCAGGAATATAAATCCTGCAATACGCTGCAATGCTGTTTAGCTTTCATTAGAAAAGTCATGCAAGTTGTTTACATTGCTTTTAAAGCGGATGTCAGTGCAACACAACTTTCCTTTGCAGAGGACATCATCGTAATGCCCCCGTCTTCACCGAGGAGGTTAACTACCCTCCTCTTCCCAGTGCAAGCAATTTAAATATCCTTTTTTAAAAAGAGGAAATGGCCTCACAATCTGGCACTAAAGTTTAATAAAGTTTTATTTCCTACATTTTTGTTCTATACCTAAATTTGAAATATTGCAACCAACAGGCAAGGGTAAGGGAAAGTAACTAAACTTGACACACACACTCTCACACTTTTAATTTATTAGAATGGAAAATTCTTTTAGGGAACTCCAGTCAGTTTTTGGCAATCACACCACGTTTCCACTTCTCCTGTTTGTTAGTGCGGCAAGTATCCTAAGTTCTCTTTGTGCTCCATAATTTTCTGGTTCTAGCCTGTAAATTTGTGTAAACAAATTGTAAACATGTCTGTACATTTTAGCATGAAATTTGTGTAGCTACGCAGCTCGCCCTCGCCTGCTGGTACAGCCACAATAAACAGGCTTTACGAATGCGACCAGGTCAGAGATGGCCTTAGATGACCAGGTTCTCAGGTCAGACGGTTCGTTCAGTTGTGTTAAATTTGGATCACTGGATTCATCACTGCAGCAAAATAAGTATTTTACAATAAATACTGAACATTCTGTATAATGCGCCAAAATCTGAGTTTGATTCAACCTGTACTGTGACAGTAAAACAAACCCCACTAATCTCTGCTTCTGTCAGTCCTTTAACGAGATGAGAATAAGGTGAAACCACAGGTATATGTTTATCTTCTAATTTGTGTGCCAGTGAGAAAAAAAAAAGTGTGGTAAA
The DNA here is from genome assembly GCA_030347435.1 of Clarias fuscus. Classification (NCBI taxonomy): domain Eukaryota; kingdom Metazoa; phylum Chordata; class Actinopteri; order Siluriformes; family Clariidae; genus Clarias; species Clarias fuscus. Next base: position 2,586,376 of record CM059218.1, on the reverse strand, counting down.
TATTTTATCCTCCTGATCCTACACTATTCAGGCTGATTTCTCTAGTTCTCCGCAAAATAACTTGGTGTCAAAGTTTTTACTATGTGACAGAATCCTTATTTAAATATTGTAAAAATAAATAAATAAATAAAAATAGTTGTTAGACTAGCGGCACGGTGTTGTAGTGGTTAGCACTGTCACCTTGCACCGCCAGGGTCCGGGTTCGATCCTCGGCCAGGCTCTATTCCCGTCTCTGTGTGCATGGAGTTTGCATGCTCTCCCCGTGCTTGGTGGGTTTCCTCCGGGTACTCCGGTTTCCTCCCACAGTCCAAAGACATGCAAGTTAGGCTAATTGGCGTTCCCAAATTGCCCATAGTGTGTGACTGAGTGAGTGTATGTGTGTGTGTCTGTGCCCTGCGATGGATTGGCACCCTGTCCAGGGTGTACCCTGCCATGTGCCCTAAGTCTCCTGGGATAGGCTCCAGGTCCCCCGTGACCCTGAATACAGGATTAAGCGATATAGATGATGATTGAGTGAGTTGTTAGACTTAGTTTTACACATGATACAGTAATAAACATGGTATCAAAAATGATTACATATCCTTTCTTAGGGACATGTGCTCCACAAACATCTTAGCCCTGGGGCTGGCACTACATGGACAGTATTGTATGCCGTGTGGCAACCAACCACACTGGAAAAACTCCAACTAATTAAATGTTAAATTTTCATTTTGTATTGTTGGCCCAACGTTTGTTTGTTTGAGACAAACTTTTGTTGAGACAAAAGGTAACATTGTGTTTAAGTTCATCTTCCCTGATAGGCAATCATGTGGTTTATTTAATACCCTTCCCCCCATTCCCTCCTCCCACCAGACTGCCGCTATTACTCTGGATAAGTATTTATATTTTTTCAATAAAATATGCCTTAGATAACTTTCAAGTATTTTAGACAGTTAGCGTCATCTTTATACTGAGGCACCCTGACATTACTGAGGTGAACTTAGTTCATATTAGGCTTCATGTTACTGCACTGCACAGGAGTTAGCAAGCTAAACGTTCATAAGTGTATCTCCTTTGCCTTGACGTTTGCCGCGAGCGCTCAGCTAACAGAAGTTTGAGTAAAACCTGAAGTGTTTTACAGTTAAGGAGTAATATGGTTCTTCGGTACTTGATAAGTTAAGGGATATAAAAACTGCCAGAGTCACTAATGTTCATCTACAGTATGTGTGTTATATCTGTTAACTTGTTCGTATGAAAACCTAATTAAGTAAATACCCGGTTAATTTAAAACATCACTCTTGAACAGATCAAACCTTTTTGAAAAACCTCTTATTTGTGTCTGAGACATTGGGGGGAAAAAGTCTTCAAAAGCCAAATCACAGCCCCCAATTTTTTTTTTTTTTGAATGGTTATGATATAATTTGTAATATAAAAGAATTAGTAAGAGAGTAATAAGCCTCTGGTTTTATCCAGGTATTTTATTGACCTTCAAACAAAATAGAATGTGTACTCTCCTGTTTTATGCAGGCCACTGTTTTAACTTTAACTAGTTTTGGAAGAATGACGTTTTTTTAAATAAATGTTTTTGTTTTAATAGTTGGGGTATTGTTAGGCCAAATAGTTTTTAATGAAAAACAATCACTTGAACCAACTACATCAATGAGCTACAATGGGAGATAATTTGATGAATTTGATGAAAAGTTAAGTCTCATTTCTTAAGTCTCAAATCTGACCTGATTCAAGTGTGACTTCCAAGGCAAAGTCAACCTTAGTGTCACGAATTCGGGTGCGAGGCATATATGCAGAGGTCCAGATGGTAAAGGAAACGATGTATTTTATTTAAACATAAACAGGGAACTTAAACAAACAAATATACTTTAATAATGAAACCAAAAACCAAAACACGAAGCACACGGAACGGACATTACTCACAGTGAAATCAACAGATGCAAGACAGTTAAACTGAACTAAAAGTAACCATTTATAATAAAACTAATGAGCTACTCGGTTCAGGTGAGCGCCCCACGTCACCTGACCGAGGTGCTTTGTGGGAAATGAAGTGAAATCAAAAGGAACTACACACAAAAAACACAGGGCGCTTTGGCGCCCTCTAGGGGTTATCCCTGACATAACCCCCCCTCAAAGGGCGCAACTCCGGGGCGCCACAGGAGGTCCAGGGCAATCCCCCCCAGGGTCCAATGTCCGCCCCTCTCACCCAGAGGCTGGCACCTATGTCAGGCGGGCCCGATGGCCTGATGCCCCCGTTGCAGTAGGGCAGAGGAAGAGGAGGCTCGCCGACCTCGGCGGCGCATGAAGGCGGAGGAAGAGGAAGCTCGCCGACCTCGGCGGCGCATGAAGGCGGAGGAAGAGGAAGCTCGCCGGCCTCGGCGGCGCATGAAGGCGGAGGAAGAGGAAGCTCGCCGGCCTCGGCGGCGCATGAAGGCGGAGGAAGAGGAAGCTCGCCGGCCTCGGCGGCGCATGAAGGCGGAGGAAGAGGAAGCTCGCCGGCCTCGGCGGCGCATGAAGGCGGAGGAAGAGGAAGCTCGCCGGCCTCGGCGGCGCATGAAGGCGGAGGAAGAGGAAGCTCGCCGACCTCGGCGGCGCATGAAGGCGGAGGAAGAGGAAGCTCGCCGACCTCGGCGGCGCATGAAGGCGGAGGAAGAGGAAGCTCGCCGACCTCGGCGGCGCATGAAGGCGGCGGAAGAGGAAGCTCGCCGACCTCGGCGGCGCATGAAGGCGGCGGCGGAGGAAGAGGAAGCTCGCCGTCCACGAAGGCACAGTGCGGCGACGGACGCTCGCCGTCCACGAAGGCACAGTGCGGCGACGGACGCTCGCCGTCCACGAAGGCACAGTGCGGCGTCGGACGCTCGCCGTCCACGAAGGCACAGTGCGGCGACGGACGCTCGCCGTCCACGAAGGCGCTCTTCATTACTCTTCGCGCACTGCCGAAAGCTGCTCCAATCCTGCTGGGTCATCCGGCTACCTCCCGCGCCGGCTCCCCACAACGCATACGTCGTTGCCCCCCCCAAAAGAATCTCCCGGGGTAAGGGCTCCTCTGCTATGCCTCTTGTACGGTCTTGCATTCTGTCACGAATTCGGGTGCGAGGCATAAACAGGGAACTTAAACAAACAAATATACTTTAATAATGAAACCAAAACACGAAGCACACAGAACGGACATTACTCACGGTGAAATCAACAGATGCAAGACAGTTAAACTGAACTAAAACAAACCATTTATAATAAAACTAATGAGCTACTCGGTTCAGGTGAGTGCCCCACGTCACCTGACCGAGGTGCTTTGTGGGAAATGAAGTGAAATCAAAAGGAACTACACACAAAAAACACAGGGCGCTTTGGCGCCCTCTAGGGGTTATCCCTGACACCTAGATAAATATAATTAATTCATAATAAATTTAAGTCAGCTCATGTACAACCAGTACTGTACTATTTAGGCTTATCTAAATATTTGAAAAAATATTTTAACAGTTTGCTCGCGGCAGGGAGGGCGTGGGGGTCACGTCATCACGTAATTGCATCTCAGTCAAGGTGAATTTCTGCCTCAATTTGATTTAGGTAGTTTATTCAGGAGGTGCCTTAAAAGTTTTCAAATAAAGTTTTTATAATGTGTGTCCCAAATAAAACTCCATTAATGCGTCAATTATTGTCTTTCTTACACACACACACACACACACACACACACACACACACACACACACACACACACACACACACTGCTCCCTCTGTGTGTGACCTGATTTCACAGTAACAGTAGAACTATCCAGAAACAAAATGTAGCTTTGTGTCCGTGCGTGAGAACTTTCCACTTTCGATCAGAAATCCACAGTGCTGGTTTGTCTGATTTCCACCAGACAGGACATGAATTAAAGAATGAGTGTAATACAAGTAACTGGACTTTAATGTGCGTTAGGTTGGCATCTTCTGCTTCTCTCACATGGGCTTTGCTACACTATATAAATCACTGCCGGAGAGGGTCTGTAATTTTTTTATTTTTTTATTTGGAAGTCACACTTGAAGCAGGTCAGATTTGCATCAAGAAATTAGTCACCTTAGGTTAAAGCCTACAAGGATGTACGATAATGCTGCTATCACACTGCCTGGGCAAAAAATAAAAATAAAAAAATTCACACACTCTAAGATTAATCAGGAACCTTTAGCTTTGATTACAGAACACACTCTAGTGTCCCAGAACCACTTTCACAGTCTGGGTCCTGGAACATGTCCGTGCCATCAGGGAGAAAAAAATCCATAGACGTTATAACTTGGTCAGAGGTGGAAAGAGGACTAAAATTTTGTACTCAAGTAAAAGTACTGTTACTTCAGTGAAATTTTACTGGAGTACAAGTAAAGGTACCATTATAAAAATAAAAATTTACTCAGAGTAAACATTATTGAGTAACTTTTTTTTTTTAACAGCGGGGGTGGGATGATGCATTCTAGTGTGGTTCAAAAAAGATGAGCAGATATAAATCTCAAACTAGTTGTTTTTAACTGAAAGAACACCTTTGCATAATAAAGCTGTTGTCTTTCTTGTGCTTGAAAATCAAAGTGGTCACTTAAATATGGCGTCACGTCCCAGTCTAGTGTCGGCCGAACAGCAAAAGAATGGTTCAGGGTTCTATTATAAACGGTATGGAGATGGTGGTATATGGCAGGAAGAACTAGATCCAGTTATTCACTGATGAACTAATGAGGTTTGTATTGCTTTACAAAAACACACACGCACACACACACACAACAGGAGGAGGAGGATCAGATTCAGGCTGGACCCAGGCCAAAATAATAAACTAAATGGTATTTATATTTAGTAGCTAGATTACCTGCAAAAAAACAAAAACACAGGTCCCTTCCCTGACTCCCTAAACCAAAAACAGTGAATAAATTCCCTCTTCCCAAAATAAATGGCAACCACGCCCCTACTACTGGTGAGGGCACAAACATACAGTGAAATTATCTACAAATATATACAAAGAGCAACCAAAGCAATAATCAAAGTCAATGGGAGGCAAAAAGTCACAACCAAATATCAAAACGCAAAAATCACAATCTCTTTATATATGATGGCGGAAGCGACCGCGTGGAAGGTCAGGTAGATGCCGATGTGGGGAAACTGTCAGAAAATCTGGAGTGGAGTCTGGAGCGGCGTGCGACCAGGACACGAGACACACACGCGAGCGCAACGAAGCATTTATACAAAGCAGAATATTTTTTGCATTTTCATTCATTTGTTTTACTCAGTAGCGCATATGATTTAAAATGTAGCTAAATCTTCTATGTTGTTTTCTGTGCTTGCTATAATTAGACCCCTCTGAAATGGTGACTTTTTTGCCAAGAGGTGTATATTGTGTTAGTAAAATATTATTATGCATATTTAAATATTGTTAATAAAAATGGACTAAGTGTTTAAAGTTTATTTTAGATTTAAAGTACAAGAATCTCTGCTCTATAAAACACCATATAGAAGTAAGAAGGTTTCCTGCAGGATATTGTGAAGGTGTGTGCCAAAACTGATGGTACCCTTGACCTTAAGGATCTGTATATACGGTCAGGTCTGTGAAGAAATCTCAATCAAATTCTGGCGGATCCGAGCCATCCGCTGTGGTGTAAATTTAGATTGCTACCATCAGATATATTTTTGCCACGATGCAGAACAAACAGGTTTCAAATTTAATTTATTCCTGTCGTTATCAGTAATGTGGCAGCTGGCAAGAAAACCAAATTGCCCATTCTGGTGGTCAAAAAGTTACCCTTGAACCTGGAACAAAAAATATTGTTGTCTTTTATAAAAAAATACAAAAAAAAAAAAAAACATCTCAACATGAGTTATGCTATGTTATTGCCATGCTATGTGAAAGCCTGCCATATAAAAGGACAGGGTTCGATTCCCAACCAGTGCCCAAACCCCAGCCACTGGATGCAGTACCGGTCCCAAGCCCGAATAAAATGGGAGAGTTGCGTCTGGAGGGGCATTCATCATGTTGCATAAATAAAATGAAATTTGAAACACTGGAAATTTAAGGCAGTAATAATCACACTTAAATACTGGTATTTCTAATAATCTTTAAAAAAATAATAAAAAATTTTTTTTAACTTAAACTAAATTCCTTGTTCTTTTTCTGACATTGCTAGCAAGATGTCTTGTTCTACTTCACTGGGGAAAAAAAACAGCTTTTGCATAAAGATTCTTCTGTTTACACAGAACATGGAACAAGAACAGGTCACATATTCCTTCTGTCACTCTGACAAAATGTAACTTTCCTCATTCGATCAGCAACTCACTCACACAGTGCTGGTTTGTCTGATTTCCACCACACAGGACATGAATTAGAGAATAAGTATAATTATCTACCACAACTAGGGAGTCTGCTCATGAGTCCATGAGTCCAACAGATCTGCTCCTTTACCTAAGGCAAATACCTGGAGCTGGTTTATGCATCTAGTTCAACATCCAGACAGTAAGGCGTTACAACAATCCAACCTAGAGGTAACAAAAGCATGAACTACTTTTTTTTTTTGCCTCATATAGTTCTAGATACATGTGGTCCTAGTACCAGTACTTCTGTCTTGTCAAGATTAGCACTCAGTGTCTAATGTCCACATTCATCAACTTTATTAAGCTGTTTTTTTCTCATCTGGCTTTGCTGACATATAACACTGTCAGCAAACTGTGGAACAGTGGAAACTAATACTAATAAGGTTTCAAATTATCTTGCCCAGAGGAATTATGTAAAGAGAGAAAAAAGCAAAGGGCCTAAAACTGAACCCTGTGGAACAGCAAACTTCAATTTAGTACATGTAGAATAGTCATTTAAATCTACAAACTAATAAGATCCATCAAATAAGGTCTGAGTCAGGCCCTTTAACTTCTACAGCATTTTTTTTTTTAATCTATCAAGGAGAATACTATGATCAAGTGTGGCAAAAGCTATACTAAGGTCAAGTAAAATGAGCAGAGAGACACAACTCTGATCAGAGGCTAGAGGGAGGTCAGTTACCACTTTAAACAGTGCTGTTTTTTCAAGATTTTGGAGATAAAGGAGAGGTTTGATATTGGCCAATAGTTTAACAACTAGCAGGGGTCAAGGTCAGGTTTCTTAATTAGAGGTTTAATAACTGCTAATTTAAAAGATTTAGAAACGCAATCATTTCTGAGTGAAGAATTGATAAATTCTTAAAACGGGTTCTGTTATTTCTGGTATTATTTGGTACGGGATCTAATACACAGGTTGATGATTTTGCAGAAGAGATTAGTTAATTCTCTTGAAGATGAAATTAGTTAATTCTCTTGAAGGGGAGTAAAATCTTCTATGTGCTGATCTAATATAATTAGAGTATCATCTGTTTGATTTCTTAAATTGTCTATTTTTAAAACCTGATTTTTTTTTTTTACCTGATATTTTGAATTTTGTTATTGAAAAAATAAATACTTTACTGTAAGTCCTCACTACTACATGTTATTGATGTGTAAATGTCAGTGGTGGTTTTATTCTTCGTTAATTTTGCTACAGTATTAAATCAAATAATTTTTGTAATTTTCTATAGGAGTGGAGAGATAAGTTGATCTAATAGCATTAAGAGCTTTTTTTTTTTTTTTTACAGCTCAGCAATTTCCTTTCATGCTGTTTGAAATACTACTAATATATGACTTCTCCGTTAAAAAAATAATAAAATAAAATAATTCCATCTGGTTCAAATTATTGTCTTGCATCAAGTAAAGAAAAGATTACAATGATTGAAAATATGTGTGGAAATGCTGTTATGTTCACTATCAAACTCTTAATAGTGAAAGTAGTGATATTAATGATAGTGAGATAAGTAAGATAAATACTCTAAATACGCCTTTTTTATTATTCACCTTCACCAACGTTTAAGTAATATGTGATTTTCAGAGATTTTCCCCAAACATTTCTTTGACAAAGTTGGTTCGGCACTATCCTTCCTGGTTTTAAATAATACTCTGGACAATTACTAGCCTATTTTCAATCATTGTAATCTTTTCTTTACTTGATGCAAGACAATAATTTGAACCAGGCGGAATTATTTTATTTCATTATTTTTTTAACGGAGAAGTAATATATTAGTAGTATTTCAAACAGCATGAAAGGAAAGTGCTGAGCTGTTAAAAAAAAAAAAAAAAAAAAACTCTTAAATGTTAGCAATGTATAATATACACAATACACAAAAAAGAAAACTCTGATGGCCCCACGTTGGGCGCCACTGTAACGAACACGCTACTATTCTTGAAAATAATAACTTGCCGTTAACAGAATCAGGGTTGGATAAGGACCACCAGAAATCGATTTTTATGTAATCAAAAGTGTATATACATTTATTTACAAAGCCACACCATTCACTCCCCGTGTTTTCTCACTCACACACATACACGGAGCCCATGAGCTCTTTTTTTCCGCTCCCACGCAAGTCCATAAATACAATAAATACATTCAGAGAACGTCCCGCTCCGCACCCGACGTCCTCAGTGACTAGGCGTCTCATTTAATGGTGAAGGTAATCCCGGAGGAACCGCCGTCACTCACGCCGACACCCGGGACACACACTGCTGCTGATGTGTTTCCCCTGGAGGACCAGCCGACACACTCCTCAACACTCAGGAAAACACACAGACACAAAACAAAACACAAGAAATAGGACGAACATATCCCGCATTCGGGTTTTTAAATAGTGGCTTTAGCTTTTAGCTTCGGCTGGGGTAATGGCTGCTGTTTCCTAGGCCCAGCCTTTCTCCTTCTTTTATTGATTTTAAAGTAAACCGCTCCCACAGCGCCCCCGCAGGCCGGGAGCCCGTAACTAGGCAACTGCTTGTTACACCAGAAACATACAGTATGAAGATCTCGGGATCTGTTAATGTGAATGCTGTTTAAACATAAGTCATGATCGCACTGTCTGCTTCCACTCAAACATTCCCTCATGTGTCTGGTTCCTCTACAGATTTCTACATCTTGTCATTATCTTTTGTTTTTCTTGGTATACTGATTAAGAATAGAAACCTACACCAAGATTACAATGTGATGTACACACGTGGACAAAATTGTTGGTACCCTTCGGTCAATGAAAGAAAAACTCACACTGAGTTTTTTAAAGAAATAACTTTAATCTGACAAAAGAAATAATAAATAAGAATTCTATGAATGTTAACCAATGAAAGTCAGACATTGCTTTTCAACCATGAAAACTCAAAAACTCATGGAACAGGCCTGGGCAAAAATGATGGTACCCCTAACTTAATAGTTTGTTGCACAACCTTTTGAGGCAATCACTGCAATCAAACGATTCCTGTAACTGTCAATGAGACTTCTGCACCTCTCTGCAGGTATTTTGGCCCACTCCTCATGAGCAAGCTGCTCCAGTTGTTTCGGGTTTGAAGGGTGCCTTTTCCAGACAGCATGTTTCAGCTCCTTCCAAAGATGCTCAATAGGATTGAGGTCAGGGCTCATAGAAGGTCACTTTAGAATAGTCCAATGTTTTCCTCTTAGCCATTCTTGGGTGTTTTTAGCTGTGTGTTTTGGGTCATTGTCCTGTTGCAAGACCCATGACCTGCGACTGAGACCCAGCTTTCTGACACTGGCCAGCACATTTCTCTCTAGAATCCCTTGATAGTCTTGAGATTTCATTGTACCCTGCACAGATTCAAGACACCCTGTGCCAGATGCAGCAAAGCAGCCCCAGAACATAACAGAGCCTCCTCCATGTTTCACAGTAGGGACAGTGTTCTTTTCTTCATATGCTTCATTTTTCCGTCTGTGAACATAGAGCTGATGTGCCTTGGCAAAAAGTTCCATTTTTGTCTCATCTGTCCATAGGACATTCTCCCAGAAGCTTTGTGGCTTGTCAACATGTAGTTTGGCATATTCCAGTCTGGCTATTTTATGATTTGTTTTCAACAATGGTGTCCTCCTTGGTCGTCTCCCATGTAGTCCACTTTGGCTCAAACAACGACGGATGGTGCGATCTGACACTGATGTTCCTTGAGCATGAAGTTCACCTTGGATCTCTTTAGAAGTCTTTCTGGGCTCTTTTGTTACCATTCGGATTATCTGTCTCTTTGATTTGTCATCAATTTTCCTCCTGCGGCCACGTCCAGGGAGGTTGGCTACAGTCCCATGGATCTTAAATTTCTTAAAAATTATGTGCAACTGTAGTCACAGGAACATCTAGCTGCTTGGAAATGGTCTTATAGCCTTTACCTTTAACATGCTTGTCTATAATTTTCTTTCGAATCTCCTGAGACAACTCTTTCCTTCGCTTCCTCTGGTCCATGTTGAGTGTGGTACATACCATGTCACCAAACAACACAGTGACTACCTGGAGCCCTATATATAGACCCATTGACTGATTACAAGATTGTAGACACCTGTGATGCTAATTAGTGGACACACCTTGAATTAACATGTCCCTTTGGTCACATTATTTTCAGTATTTTCTAGGGGTACCATCATTTTTGTCCAGGCCTGTTCCATGAGTTTATTTTTTTAAATAATTCCGTTGAAGCATGGTTGAAAAGCAATGTCTGACTTTCATTGGTTAACATTCATAGAATTCTTATTTATTATTACTTTTGTCAGATTAAAGTTATTTATGTGACCATTGTGAGTTTTTCTTTCATTGACCGAAGGGTGCCAACAATTTTGTCCACGTGTGTAAGTACAATTTAATATGACCTACACTATGACATTTCTAAATAATCTAAATACATTCACTTTCTCGTACCATTTCTTTGACATTGTTGACAAAATGTCTTGTTCTGTTTTGCAGGGGGAAAAAAACAGCCTTTGCATAAAGATTCCTCTGTTTGCACAGAACATGGAACAAGAAAAGGTCACATATTCAGAGTCTTTTACTCAACTCAAGGCAGGAAATTTAGCAGCTCTGCAGAGACCACGTAAACACCAGCGTCACCTCAAACGCCTTGCCAAATCTAAAGTTCGTAACAGTTTTTTTTTTTTCAAACTTTCTTTCTCATTTTTTAAAAAAATATTTATTTGAAAAGTCAAGTCAATTTTATTTATATAGCGCTTTTAACAATTGACATTGTCGCAAAGCAGCTTTACACAATAAAAAGAAGTAAGTTTTTATGCAATGTGTATGAATCAAAATGATAAGATTGTCCCCGATGAGCAAGCCGAGGGCGACGGTGGCAAGGAAAAACTCCCTGAGATGGTAATAGGAAGAAACCTTGAGAGGAACCAGACTCAACAGGGAACCCATCCTCATCTGGGTGATAACGGAGAGCAGGGATTGATCAGCATAATAATGTGTACTGGAAGTTCAGTGTAACAGGAGATGTGTTTAAAATTAAAATTAAAAGGAGTCCAGTTTGTTCCCGGAGGCTCAGGTAGACTGTAGGAGATTCCAGTCCTGAGCTATCGAACAACTGAAGTCACAGGTCCCCAGAGCATCAATCGATGACAGGACAGTCTTCATGGAAACCATCCCCAGCCACCATACGAATCCAGGCAGACCACACGGGGCATCCATGCGACGAGATCTCCAACCAGAACCACTAGCTTTTTAAAAAGAAGGTACAAACACCTTTTTGATTAGTAAAGTGTTAATCGTAGGAAGGAGTAAACACTACTTAACTACAGAACAATAATTGTTTAAAAAGCAACACATTTTGAAACTGACCACTCTTGGTTTAATTTATGTATATAAATATAAAAATATCTAGGTAGTTACAGTATCTTAAGTAATCCTTTAGGGCACTATACTTTTGTTATTACACCTTCAACATTGCTAAAACATTGACAATTAATGTAGGTCGTAGCAGTCATGGAGCAATCCCTGCTTCCTCTCAGAGTCTCTAAACTACTGACTTACATTCAGTTTTGCACAAATCTCCAAAAACTTTTATGCCTTTGTTTTGGATATTTGTCAGACGTAAATGATTCAGATCATCAAACGAATGTTAATATTACACAAAGACAAAGACAAAAAAAAAAAAAAAAAAAAATTGCCCCCAAGACATTGCTGTGGAGCAATTTTGGCCCACTCTTCTTTTCATAATTGTTTTAAATTAAGCCACATTGGAGGGATTTCAAGCATGAACAGCCTGTTTAAGGATCTCAATCAGATTTAAGCCTGGACGTTGACTAGGCCAGTCCAAAACCTTTAAAAAAAAAAAAAAAAAAAAAAATTTTTTTAAAGCCATTCAGAGGTAAACTTGCTGGTGTGTGTCGGATCATTGTCCTGCTGCATAACCCAAGTGCACTTGAGCGTGAGGTTTTTAACTGATGGCTGTACATTCATAGAGCGCAGAACTCATGGTTTTTCACCAGTTATGGCATATCATAATCTATAACTAACCATAAAAACCATTTAAAAACTGTTTTATTAACAACCTGTTTTATTATCAACTTGGAGCCATCAAAACAAAACACATGCATTTAAACATGCAATTGTCAAAACTACCATTTGATCCTTTCCATGGCTTTCATCTGGGTAGCATTATACACACACAGATCATCAAATTACTATTATGGCATTTAAAAATCTATTTTTGACCCTTTTGCACCCAAGCATGTAGGTGAAGCCACACAGTCTAATGAAAAAAAAAAAAACCTCTTCTTTAAATTGAGAATGAAATTACACAAATTCTGTAAAGACCTCGTCTTTTATTATCATTAAAGCTTTCAGTCATTTCTAAAACCCCGGTATTAAACTGAATTCTTCGTTCAGTTCTTCTTTTATAAATATGTCAAAAGCGGTACTTGAACTGTTCTCTTGGCCATTGCGGAAATGCGAACAGCACGAAAAATGGCGCAAACTTGCGCGAGCTTGTGATCAGCGCATTACAATATTGAATCCTGATCGGCTAATCGTCCTTATTTATAGTTCGCAGATGATCATACATAGAGAGCTTTAATACTTAATTTTCATGACAAATATCACATAATACACAACGGTATTACTATAAAGGGGATGGTAAGGGGGTTTCAGAGGGTGGTTTTTGTCATTTTTTTCAACGGGGCATTCCTCGTTCAAATCGAGCCCCGTCTGAGAATGACAAAGTAAAACTCCTAAAAATATCAAACTCTTTTAAAGATGAAGTGTAGCCTTAACACATCATTAGAAATCCAAAAACAGTATTTCCCATACTCTGGTATATGGCCTTATTAATATATTATTAATATATCATAACTAGATATTCTGTGACCTTTATCATTTTCGTCTTTATAAGATGGATCTAGCATGAACAAGCTGTTGAAGATGTAGTAGTCCTTGATGGCCTGGGTGACTATGCAACAGCTTTAGGAGTGGCGTCTGGTCAGGTCTGTCCTCTAAACATTGAATTCCAAAAGGACTGGACAGACACCCATGAAGCCATGCAAAATTGCACTTGAAAAGAAACGCTCCCCTCAGAGTCACATGTTGAGAAACTAATTCTTGATTCCATTTGTATCTGATACATTGAGAAAAAAAAAAAATCAAAAAATCAAATCTTTGCTATTTTTTATATCTGGTTATGATATAACTTACTTTAAAATGAAGAAATAACAGCCTGACGCCACAGCAGTGCAACTTGGGAGAAACTGAGCATAATTTTTATTATTCCAGCAAATTGGCGAGGGATGAACCCATCAGATTAAATAGTTGGTTCTCATCCGTTTCCATCTTCCAAACAAATAGCTGCGGAAAAAATACTGTAAATAAAATATTAAAATAATTTTCTGTAATTTATCTGAGAAAATTAACCATCCAAAATACACCCAAAATAATCTTGATTTTATAAATTAAAAAATACTTACTATTTTTATTTATTTAAGTAAATAAAAATATTTTTTTACAGTATTTTTTACAGTATATATTAATAAATATCTCTTAAATTTACTACAAGCACTTCATGCACTTCATTTACTACAAGCACTTCATGAACTTCATGTTTTGATGAGAAAGTATTTCTATTTAAATTATTTATTAAATTTTCTCTTAAATGTGACCAAATACTTGTGAATAGTATGTGAATGTGGTATTCACATTTTTGGCTAAATGAAGCATTTTTTTTATACTTGTTTGCATTAATTTATTGATTGATTGATTGATTGATTGATTTTTAAAATACACCTTTGTGAGCAAATGGCACTATTTAGTAGCAAAGAAAAAAGTAATATTATCTCTTTTACACCAGAGGGCGCCATCGACTCATTAAACATAAAACTAAATATATAAATAAAGCTTTATGAAGCATGCTGTTAAGAAGTGTCAAAACTAGTAATGTTAATAACTTTACGTTGCAAAAAATATATAATAATTTTTTTTTCATAATTCTTAAAACAATTACCCCAGTAACTCTAATTTTAAGCCCAAATTGTGAAGGTACCATATTATACAAACCATAACTCTAATAGCCTGAACGATAGCCCGAATAATCTTAAACGCCAAGATTCATAGAACAGTAAAAAGAGCATAAATGAACATAGTAGCAAGCTTTTTAACAGCAGATAAATGCTGACTATATGGAATACCTGCTGGAAACTGATTTTCTGAGTGTTGCGATGTTTTTTAACGAATCCAGTTCGATCTTTCAGCTGCGACCCCAATGTAGAAGATCAAATTTTATTTTACAAGTTTTATGTCAGATGCCCTTCTTGATGCAACCCTCCGTTTCCTAACCGGGCTTGGGACTAGATTGTGCTAAGTAATTTAACATACACTTTTTGTAAAGATGAAGAAATTTCTAGAACTAGTTCCAATTATTATAAAACATGATGGGCGGGGTGAAAAGCTCACAAAGCAGATTTCTTTGTTGTTGTGGAATTAGCAGGACATAAAAGCTTGTTTAAGGGTCATGCAGAAAGCAGCAGCCATTTTTTTTAAAGTAACCTGTAATTATCAGAAATTATGTAGTAGACGAGTTTTTTGCTCAATATTTCTTGTGACATTTTCAGCTCTGCATTGAGAGGCATATTATCTATTGACCAACTTTCATATTTCTATAACTTGTCTTGTGTTTATATATCTTATTATATTTATTAATAAGCATTTATTATATTTATTAATAAGTATTTATTATATTTATTATATCATATTTATATATCTTGTCTTATGATGTGTTTTGTTTGGCAGCAAAAGACTAAATATAGCAACACCTATAAAAATCTAGCACTGTTCTATTGGATCCACATTTGCCCCACACAGCCTCTTTACTGGTGTTCCACAGGGCTCAGTATTTGGTCCTCTCCTGTTTTCCCTCTACACAGGTCACTTGGTAAGGTGCTATCCTCACACCTTTTATTTCCCCCCTGATTTTCTCCCTAATTTAGTCGTGTCCAATTCCTCCCCGTCACTAGGGGGCTCCGACATTAAGGCTCTTACTCCCACTCAGTCAGGAGGCTGAGGGCGAAGACTATCTTAGATCTTTTCGAACCGTTGGGGGCGGAGTAACACACTCCTGTAGCTCCTTCCACTTACATGAGCTCACAGACGCCCCTGATTGGCTGTAGAGCCCTGATTAATGTGGGAGCACTAAGTACCTCTCATCCCTCCCGTCTGAGAGAGCTCGGCCAATCAGCTCTCTCTAGGCCTCTGGCTGTGAGGGGTAACAGCATCATCCGGGAATCGAACTCGCGATCTCCGGATGATAGGGCGAGCACTTTACCACTGCGCCACTCAGAGGCCCTTTCATACCATTCTTATGTAAATGACACGCAACTTATTCTCTCCTTTTCGGATCTCAGCATGACTGGCAGACATCTCATCCTGGATGATCAGCTGAAATTCTGTTCATGTGTTTTTGCGGGCAGTGTTTGCACAGGGGTTCCTCACTGAATGTAACAGTAGGCAGCGCATACGACAGGCAGAAGTCAAACATTGGAGCGACGTGAGGAGCGGCAGCACACTTCATTCGCAGGTCAGGTACTGTAACACCTCCAGTATCAAATAAAAAGCCATCCTCTCTACCCATCCTCTACCGTTCATCTTCTTCTTCTCCATACAGATAAACTAGACGTTACATCTTAATTTGTGTAAACACTAGCTCGGCTCGGGTTTTGTAATCTTATTCAAGGTATAATTGTTGAGTTACTCTTATACTCAACACGGAAACGTGTTGAAGATATGTGTGTGTCCTTTGGCGCCCTCTGGTGGAAAACTGCTATTTATTTCCCTAAGAATATTGTTTCTTTACGTCAGTTATGTAGTTAAATAAATAGATATTTTCAGACCACAAAAATATAAGCATGTAATAAAAATAGTTTCTTGGGCAATATATAAAAGTGGCTCACATAAGCACAGTAGGATTTTCATAATAAAGGTTACATTCACTCTATGGATTGCTTTCGAAATGAGTTTAGGTTACTTGTTTTATAATGACAAATATACCTTAAATATGAATGAATATAATTTTTTAAAATATCATTAATACTTTATATGTGAGTATATGGAAATCTGGATCAATTGTATACTAATATAATATCGTGTAATAAATATTATTCATTAAAGTTATTGACTTGCCGTCATTTTGGAACATGAGGCGTTGATGTCTTGTTGGGTCAACGACGGGGCATGAGGAAGAGGTGGAGGAGGTGGGCGTGGGGTTTTGGTCTGCTTGCTTGTACACGCATCACGTAAAAACTACGAATAAAAAAAATAAATGTAATGGGGTTTTCACAGGTGTTTTTGGCCGAGCTTGAGGTAACATATAGGCTTCGTTTCATCACAATTATACATGAAAAATGATTTGAAAGTTCAATAAACAGGAGGAATTTGCTTCCATATGTCGGCAGTGACATCACCATCTTTGGTCAAAAACACTGGAGCAGCGCGAGGAACGGCAGTAAGTTGAATGACCACTCCATTCACAGGTCAGGTGGCATGTGAGCATCAGGATCTGCACACGGACGTGGAGCTACAGGGAAGCGCTAGTATTTCTATTATAAAATAAAGCAGTTTGACTAGATTAAAAAGATGCAAACTTGTTTTGCTTGACGTCAGTTTTGTTTGCACTGTAGTGAAATGTATGCATAGCATAGAAATTTATGCACACACACACACACACACACGCGCACACACACACACACATATATATATATATATATATATATATATAAAACATAAAATTCCCCCTATTCTACACAAACATCACAAATGTTAACACTCACACACTCACATCTCCCTCACGCACACACTGACATCAGCCATATTACACATAGTGTGTGAAGTGTGCAAGGCAGCGATTGCACAGGGTCCTTGGGCCCGCTCATCGTTGTTTGCAACTATATTATTATATATTATTATAATATGAATAATATTCTCATATTATTATTATTGTTGTTATTATTATTGTTATTATATTATCATATAAATAAATATATAATGTAAAGCAATAAATTTAGTATTAAAATATTTATAGGTTTTTCCGTTAATGAAGTGTGTATACATTTATGTTTGTGTGTGTGTGTGTGAGTGTTTGCTGAACGTAACGGAATCTCGTTCCTCAAAGGCACTGATTTTTGCGAAATGCGAAGAATGCCAGATTTCGATTGACGTTTTGGCATTCCGCTGACCTTTGACCCTTTGCTCTCACCCATTACAAAACCCCAGCTGAGACCTGTGATTGCTGGTTGCGAAACTTCCTCTCTCCTCTGGTGATTTGACCTCAGAGTGATGTGTGACCTTTGACCCCGATCCAGAAACCAATCGGAGGTGTTGTGTGAAGGAAAAGCCAATCAGACCACAGAACCTACAAACCCAGTGATTTTTTTTTTTTTTTTACATAACCTCGGACAGAATGTGACATCAGGTGGGAATTAATAAAATAATGCAGAAGGGACATTGCATTAACTCACCACACGCGCACACACACACACACACACACACACACACACACACACACACTTTTGAGTCTGTCAGTGATGGACAACATGAAGACACAAAACAAATGCTGAAATTCCAAGACTTTCAAGCAACAGCTGTCCCCTTTGACACTTACACACACACTTATACTCACAAACACACACACATTTAGCCTCTAGGTGTTTCTCTCCATACTTTCCCTGTCTTTTTCTCAAGCACTCCTAATTGGCCCCACGCTGAGTAATGTGACCAATGGGCTGCTGTGCTGGCGTTCTTCTGTGTGTTTGTGTGTCTGTGTATGTCTGTCTGTGTGTTTGCTCATGTGTGTGTGTGTGTGTGTGTGTGTCATTGAGTGTTTGAGTGTGCTCAGGAGCTGATCAGGAAATCTCAGGCTCCCTGCGTCCTCTACAGAAGAGTTTTTGGAAGGCTCTGACTCTCCGAGTTACATTTGGACCTACAATTCTACAAACGTTTCGCTTGTGGGATAAAAAGACAGACGAGAGTCCAGAGGAGACCAGTGGGGTGAGAGACAAGATATATACCTTTACATATACAGTAGTGAATGAGTTCTTATGTCAAAATAGAAACAATATGCATGGAGTAAGACGTTTATGAGGTTGCATCAATTGCACCATTGGTGTGAATTTATTTTGAGGAAAAAATTGTAATAATTCAGAAAGTAAGTTTAACACGGTATGAAAGTACAGATAACTCAAAGATTTGTATAAATATTCTATACCAACTTTTGCAATTGAAACTCTAATCAAATGAAGTTGTAAATTTACATTATTATTATTATTATTATTATTACGTACGTTAGTTCAAACAATTCGACTAAAAGAAAAGTGCAACAGACTGTTCACTATATACCCTGACAAGCAGACTTTTCTCAAAGCGTTTTACGAAATTCGTTGCATTAAATCATTCAAGTTTTCCATCTCAGGTTATTAAAATTGATTGTAGTTTAATACTGTATTGATCATGTGTGCAAACTTAAATGGACTAAGCCTGAGTAGTTACTACTTAATGCCAGTGTTTGTTTTTTTTCCCGTCAAAAATTTTTATTTTTACTTATTGTCAAAAACTTAATTTAAACTTATTGCAGCACATTGAAATTCTTTTACACATATCCAAGCGTGTTAGGAAGTGGGGTTAGGCATGACGCAGCATTCCTGGAGCAGAGTGGGTTAAGGGACTTAGTGGCAGCTTGTCAGTTTTCGGGCTTGAAGCCCCGACCTTCTGATTAGTACCCCAGAGCCTTAACCGTTGAGCCTCTGCATTGTCCATGTTCCTGTTTTTTTCACCGCTTTCACCACTAAACCTCAGTTGTACTTAATACATAAGAAAATGTGCAACCGTTTTTTGTATTGTCCATCAAACAAACCTATACTCATCTCAGAATTTGAATCATGGGGAATGCCAGTATATTTAAAAAGAATTCAAATTCAGCTTTAACACACGTACATTAAAATCATTTCTTAAAACTTGTTTCAGGCTAACAGTATAGTAAAATATTGTCCTAACTTGGGAAAAAAAAATTCCTTATAATAATCATAATTTAAAAAATACAAATAAAGACCTAGAAATTGTGTAGTAGGTCTCATTGAAAAAGAGGCCATCTCTGGGTTCATACAATTATTTTGCTATCTACTTCTATTTGAATTTGAATTTGATTCGTTATGTCTTTAAAAACGAAACAAACCCTTTAACAACAAACAAAACTTAGTATTAGGTAAAAATATCATTTTTCAGCTAAAATGTAGTGGATGTAATAACTTAAACGTAATCACTTACTGTAATCTCCACTGATAAACGGTCCTAAGTTCAACCTTCAAGTACTTCAACATGCAAAAAATGTAAATATGACACCGATGTGTAGCAATAACACTGAAACATGTGCTAATGTACATACAGCACTTAATATTAAGTTGAATATTAAGTTAAAAGCCAAAGTTTTTTGGGAAATTGTTGTTTCATAAACAGAACATTTGTTACTTTGGAAATACAGTAGCACCCTGGTCCTGGAAGAACATTGTTTCGTTTCACTGTGTACTGAGCTGTATAGGGTTGAAATGACAATAAAAGCCTACTTGACTTGACTTAACTAAAATAAAGATAGAGTGAAATGTGAAATTTAGTGAAATGTCAAAAACATTATGTAAAAGAGGATTTGAAGATTTTAATTGAATATAGTCAGACAAAACTTTTAAGAAAATGATTGATTAGTGCCAGCCAATCAGAAAGAAGTATATATATCGTTATGTTTTACACACTCTTATTTTTTGTGCGTGTTTAGTTAAATATTAAGATTTAGCGGTGAGAGGTTTGACTCAGTTCCCTCAGGTGGTAAATGAGCAGTTTATTGATCCGAACCAAAGTAATGACATGTGTTAGCTAAATATAATGGTGCCTGAAAGGAAAGAAGAAGAAGTACTGGAATGAAATTATATACTGTATACTGCACACTGCCTGGCCGAAGGAAATTCACCATTTCAGAAAGGTCACATTATTGGCCTGCATAAAGCAAAGAAATTAAATAATTTGACTTTTAATTACTGGACCTGGGTTAAGGGCGCTTCAGCATATTATGAAAACCTGGAAGGATAATGCTGAATCGTCATCTTTGTGGAAGAAATGTCATTAAAAAATCATCAAGTTGCCAGGTAAAATTTGTTGTTGTTGTTTTTTTAACCATCTGGTCAAAACCAGAGCTATGTTTAATAGTGAAAGTAAGAGCATTTCCATAGACACACACACTGATGAGATGTGTGATGAGAACTCACAGGATTCGGATTAAACAGCTGTGTGGCTATAAGAAAACCACTTTTTAGTGAAACCCATCAGAAAAAAGGCTTCAGTTTGCTGGCGCGCAGCCATAGATTGCCATGTGTTCTGATGAGTCGAGATTGAGCTTACGCCAGGGCGAGGGGTGTCTCAGGGTTAGAAGGGAAGCGTAAAGCCTCTGGAGGCAGTGTTATGATCTGGGGTTGCGTTGCTTCAGTTGGTCCGGTCTAGGTTCAGCAAGGTCATGTGGCAATAACAATAAGTCAGCTGATGACCCGAATGTACTGAATGACCAGGTTGTCATATCTATGAAGTTTTTTTTTTTCCCAGATGGAATTGGTATATTTCAGGACTCAAAAAAAGTGATTCTAGGAGCATGAGAAACCATTGCTTAGTGGTTGATATGTTGGACTAGTGAAGGTCACAAGTTCAAGCGCCAGCACCACCAAGTTACCACTCTAATGCTCTAATGCAGGTGTATAATGAGATAAAATGTAAGTCAAATGCTGCAAATGAAAGGACTGTAATCAAAGCTAAGAGCAATTGAATGAAATCTTAGAGTGAGAGACCCTTTTGGGACAGATAGTGTGTGTGTGTGTGTGTGTGTGTGTGTGCGTGTGTGTGTGTTCCAGAATTTTTTAAGTAAAATATTCCCCTTTCTGTACAGCAGTCCTGACAATAATTGTTGGTGTTATTTTGCTGGTTTGTTTAGATTATCATTTCTAACGTATCAGCTCATTCATGCCCATGAAGAAAAAGTTGTGGTTTAACAAAGAAATAAATTAACGTGATGCAGCTTTCTGTGCAAGTATGTTCTTATGAACGTTTACTGTCAGGGCTTTGCAACAGATGTTCAGGATAAACATTTTTCCACTTTGCTGTGATTTAATTTTTGTATTATTAAATTCAACAAAAGGGGGGGAAAATACGTTGGTGACGGAACATCACACCCATGGATTACTTTCCTTAAACAGCACGTCCTGGAGCTGCCTAGTAGTTAGCCAATGAACAGGCTAGTAGTTATCCCGTGAAGAGGCTAGTATTTAGCTAATGAACAGCTGGTAATTATATGAACAGGCTAGTAGTTAGCCAGTGAAGAGGCTAGTAGTTAGTAAATAACCTGCGAATAGTTAGCTAATGAACAGGCTAGTAGCTAGCTAATGAACAGCTAAACATTGGCTAATGAACAGGCTAGTATTTATCTAATAAAATGCTAGTAGTTAGCTAACAAACAGGCTAGTAGTTAGCCAGAGAACAGGTTAGTAGTTAGCCAGTGAACAATCTAAATGCACAAAATTATCAAGATAATTTTTTGATAGGGGCTATTCTTTACCATAAATTTTATTTTTCAACAGTGCTTTAAAACCATTGGAGTGTGTGTGTGTGTGTGTGTGTGTGAGAGAGAGAGAGAGAGAGAGAGAGAGAGAATGTTCATTCATCCTTTATCCAGAATATTGAAAAAAAATCACAGTACAATCTACAAATCTAAATTAATTAGCATAGTAGTTAGCCGGCGAATCAGCTAGTAGTTAGCCAGTGAACAGGCTAATAGCTAGCCAGGGAGCAGATTAGTAGTTAATTAATGAACAGCTAGTAGTTAGCTAATTAACAGGCTAGTAGTTAGCTAATGAAGTTAGCTAATCAATCACCATGAAACACCATTGGTGTGTGTGTGTGTGTGTGTGTGTGTGTGTGTGAAAGAGTGAGAGAATAATCATTCATCTTTATTAAATGCTTTTATCCAGGATATTGAAAAAATCACAGGACAATCTACAAATACAAACACCAGGGTATTATTACGTCATGTGGTGTACACTGTTGTCAATTAATAGGATACTCTAGCTTCTTATCGAACCTCATTTTAGCTGGCAGCTACAGATAACTATCATTAGGTACACTAACCAGGTAACCACCTACACAGTTTTATAGCCGTAGTATAAATACAAAACAGCTGGAAGGAAAAACAAAGCACATAATGTACATACAAATTCTGTTGGTTATATATGAAAGTATTACGCCAAACCTGTTCATCATGCCCACTGTCCCCAGTGAAGGGCAATCTTAATCCTTCAGCATGCCAAAGCATCTGGGCAATGCTCTGCTTCCAGCCCTGTGGCAACCGTTTGGGGAAGGCTCTTTTCAATTCCAACATGACTGTGCACAAAGCAAGGACTATAATGACAAGGTGTGATGAGTTCGATGTGGAAGAACTTGACTGACCCACACAGAACCCTGTCGTCAACCCCATCGAGCACCTTTGGGATGAATTGGAACGGAGCCAGGCCTTCTTGTCCAACATCAGTGCCTGACCTCATAAATGCTCCACAGAATGAATGCTCAATTCAAATGTCAAAAAGATTTTATTTATGTAGTGCCTTTAACAATGGTCATCGTCTCAAAGCAGCTTCACAAAATTAAAAGAAGATTATGGAAATATGTATGAGCAAGTAAAAATGTGCATAGATCATAGTGATCACATTGTCCCTGCTAAACAAGCCAATTGGGATAGTGACAGTGGCAAGGAAAAGATCCCTGGGATGGCAGTAGGAAGAAACCTTGAGAGGAGCCGGACTCAACAGGGAGCTCGGGAGCAGCGTATGTACCTCAAAACCATGATCAAGCAGAATCCAGCTGGAGGTGGTCAGGATCCTCAGGATCCATGCAGGGTTGGCCTCTGTGTACTGGAGCTGGCACAATCTCCAAGTGCCTCGGGATGGGTAGACAAAGAAAGATCAGGAAAAGATTAGCGTAGTTGCCATTCATTATATTAATATCACTAGATGAGAGTGCACATTTAAGTGTACTGGAGTATTTGGTTAAAGGATGAATTATGTGTATGCCGAGCTAAAGAGACATTTCTTGAGTCTGCTTTTAAACTGGGAGACTGTGTCTGAGCCCCGAACATTATCAGGAAGGCTATTCCGAAGCTTAGGAGCTAAATATGAAAACGCCCTACCTCCTTTTGTGGACTTTGATATTCTGGGAACCATCAGAAATCCAGAGTTTTGTGGTCCTTATGAGCGCTGCGGCTTGTAACGTGTCCCACATGTCAGTGTCCCGCAGAAAAACTCCAAAATCTTGTAGACAGCCTTCCAAGAAGAGTGCAAGCTGTTATAGCTGCAAAAGGGGGACAGACTCCATATTATAGTATATACACTACAGAGCAAAAGTCTGGACACCCCTTCTCATTCAGCGAGTTTTCTTTCTTGTGTTCTTTAGCCCAAACGCGTCTCTTCTGCTTGTTGCTTGTCCTTAGCAGTGGTTTCCTAGCAGATATTCTAGCATGAAGGCCTGATTCACACAGTCTCCTCTTAACAGTTGTTCTAGAGATGTGTCTGCTGCTAGAACTCTGTGTGGCATCGACCTGCTCTCTGATCTGAGGTGCTGTTAACCTGCGATTTCTGAGGCCGGTGACTCGGATGAACTTATCCTCCGCAGCAGAGGTGACTCTCGGGCTTCCTTTCCTGGGCCGGTCCGCATGTGAGCCAGTTTCTTTGTAGCGCTCGATGGTTTCTGTGACTGCACTTGGGGACACTTTCACAAAAGTTTTCCCAATTTTTCGGACTGACTGACCTTCATTTCTTAAAGTAATGACGGCCGCTCGTTTTTCTTCACTTAGCTGCTTTTTTCTTGCCATAATACAAATTCAACCTCTTTGAATGAGAAGGTGTGTCCAAACTTTTGGTCTGTACTGTATATTCAGATACAATGTCATTATATAGGTGTGGTCAAATACGTTTTTGTCCATATATAATTGTCTGGGACTAGGGGAAAAACATTTGCTTTCAATTGTTTAATTACTTTTGTGAATAAGTCGTCTCTCTCCAGCTCTCCTTTTGTGGGTTGCTTTTATTTTTTTTATTCCAGACATAATGCCCATCATTGCTGATTTATTAATGTATTCGTTTATTCATCCACACATTTATTTGCTGACTTGACAGGTGTCAAAAGAAATGTTTCAAAATCACTGAACTGTAGTTCAGCTATGTCATGTTGAATGTTAAAGTCTGATATTCAACAGTTGAAGTTAGAATTTAGATCGATAGATCGATAGATACTTTCTTGATCCCAAAGAAAATTCCATTTTTTTATTTTTTTATTTTATTTTATTTTTTTATTGCCCGATGTGCCTATGCATGTGGATCTATAAAATAATATAACTTTAAGGAACATTAACTCTGCCATAACGGCTAGTTAAAGGTACATCACATGCTCACTGTTAGGTAAAGAAGTGTATATATCTACAGTATTTACTAAAGATACAAACCATGTCTCCTTGTTAGTACCAAACCAGTGACAGGGTAAAGTGTATGATCAGTAAGAGACATGATGCCACAAGCTTTTCACATTTAATACCATATTGTATTCCAATCTGAATCTGCAGTAAGATTACGGTATTAGTCGTAGTCGAGTGGTGATTAAATGACCAGTGATTTTGAATGTAGTATGAAAGTTGTTTAAATGTAAACTGTTTTTCTTAATCATGTAATACAGATAGAGATGTATGTACAGATTAATTGCTTCAGAAGATCTGATCAAGAACTTTATCCCATTAAGGCCTGTCTGACTAAGAACTGATTGAGGACCATGTCCCATTGTTGCACTGGGATGTAAAGACATCCATACCTATGGATACTCATCTCCCTCGCTCCCCACCACTACACTAACTAATCAGTCAGTAGATCAGACAGTATTGACCACCATTGTGTCCTTAAAACGGAGCGACTTTTCAGACTAAAGGTGAAAATGCAAGTGTGAACCTTTTATGAATTGAAGTGTATGTCCTGTATATGCGTCTGTATAGTATACACTATACAGGGACGGGGGTTCGAATCTCACCTATAGTTTGTGTGTGTGTGTGTGTGTGTGTGTGTGTGTGTGTGTGTGTGTGTGTGTGTGTGTGTGTGGAGTTTGCATGTTCTCCCTGTGATTAGTGGGTTTCCTCTGGGTATTCTGGTTTCCTCCTACAATCCAAAGAGGTTGATTATTCCAATATTGCTCATAGTGTATGGGTGCGAGAGTGTGTTTTTGTGTGTTTGTATCCTGTGATGGGCTGTACTGTATGTTCCCTGTGACAGGCTCTAGGCACACCCATGTCCTTACACTGGATTTGTGGTATAATAAAAATAAATAAATAATAATAAATAAATAAATAAATAAATAAATAAATAAAGTAAGGCAGAAATCATCAGGGCATCCTGGGTGAAAATACATCCATTTTATGTATAGCAATTGAGCGACTGCAATATATTCTGTGTGTGTGTGTGTGCATGATACTCACATGGTCTGCTGAAAGACAATGACCACTGTGTGTAGGGGCAAATTAACCCGAATTTATACCTTCGTAGATGAGCTTTTTAGACAATACTGGAACACAGCTTACACCCACACACACCCACACACACACACACACACACACACACACCCACACACACACACACACACACACACACACACACACACACACACACAGCTAAAATAAACCATTTATCTGCAGGGCAAATATTGCATGTGTGTGTGTGTGTGTGTGTGTGTGTGTGTGTGTGTGTGTGTGTGTGTGTGTGACACTCACATGGTCTGCTGAAAGACAATGCCCACTGTGTACCTAATAAATAGTACAATAACTTGAATTTATACCTTCGTACTGTAGATAGCATTTCAAACCAGCATACAAACACACACACACACACACACACACACACACACACACACACACACACACACACACTACTGCGAAGTGGATTATTTTTCTCTAATAGTGTCCCAAAGTGTTTAATTCCTCAGAAAGTGAAGGCAATTTATCAGTGATTACAAGAGTTAATTTTTCAATTGAATGACACGATGCACGTTTATGCATTTACAGCTTTCTTTAATATCGTGAGAAATCGCATACAGAAATATCTACATCTAGGCATTTTTATTGTTTGCTGTATAGCAACAGAATTTAGAATGTGTTTATTAATAAAGCTTACCTTAGATCACATGATGCGTCTGACATGACCGTGACGTATGAGAACAAGCACATTAATATAACATATGATGGGCATTCAAGTCAAACCAGGACTTTTGATTATACAGGAGAGTTATGAGAGTAAAACTCCCCTTTATTCCTCTATATAATTTCTTGCTACAGTAATGCGCTTATCCAGGCATTTCACTAGTGCTTGGATACCATAAAGGTGGAAAGTTTTGATTGGACGGCCTGCTTCACACTGGCCTCCCAGGAAATCCTTCAATGGCCCAAACTTTGTTTGTTTGACCGTGTGTACAGCTCCCACAGACAAATACGTCTCTTCCACAAGTTTGCAGACAAGTTATTCGTTCATTTTCAAGGATCAGGTGTTCCACTCACTAAATGTTTACAGGATCGAGTCCAGCGGGTTCTGAGCCACCTGGACCGGGATCGTCATTCACGGACCTACGGCCATCTTTAAAACGTTTTTTTGTTTTTGTTTGTTTTGTTAAAAAGTCTCATCACTGCACAGCGCTTGTCATCTTCTGCAAATATCAAACAGTTTTACGACTTCATTCACCAGTAGTCCAAGTTTCACTTGAACACCCCTTATAGAAACTGTGAGCTGCTGTTATAGAAAATACATCAACATCATGTATTATTACTTACTTATAATGAACTCTCTTATAATTGAGATAGCCAAAGAACAAATCGAACATTATAACATACAGCGTGGTCTCTAATGTCAAATAGTTACAAAAAGATGGAACAGAATCAATCAGATGTATAGAGGCCTAAGAGCACCAAGCGAATAATTGTCCAGCGTCCTGCCTCGAAGGCTTACAGATTTACACCAGTCCATTTCTCCGTGATTTTTCCACGCTAAGCGAGTTACATGCTGTATGGCCCAGCGGGCGGCCCGGGTAAACATTAGCTCAGCTGCGTGTGTCTGACAGATGCCGAGGAGCAGGGTCAATCGTTTCACTCTTTTTTTTTTTTCCCCTACCCATTTTTCCATCCCTCACTCTCGGGTCGCCTCCACAGGCCCTGCAAGAGGGACTCGGAAACCCGGCTCGCGAACTGTTGAGAAGAACACAGGAACACACAAGACGTTTGAAAAACTCGAAAACAGGCTCAGAAAATGTTAGGGCGCTGGAACAGGTCGGAAACGCGCTCATACGTATCGCTGTACACAGTGGTCAGAGTGTGCAAACCGTTTAAGGGAGGGATAGCGGCCTCAAACTGTGAAGGACTTAACCATGGCGGACTTAAAAAAGTCGAGCTGCGCGAGAAAACAATGACGTCACAGCACAACTGTTATGTGATTAGCTCCGGGAAGGATTTGGTGATTTCTCTCCTGATTTGACTCGATTCATTTTCTAGAACAGCAGCTGTGGCGGTGGTGCCGTTACAAATCACAGGTTTATATTAATGTGCAATGTCATCGCTTTCATAGTACCAATTTACAGCATAGAATATGTGGCCCCTCACATCAAGTAAGGTATTAAATCACATTTTTGGTGATTTGAGTTCTGTATATTTCCAAATTCCTGATTCAGTAAGCTCCATTATGATATTAAGTTTATTACTGTATCTTATCTGGTTCCATTGGAGTAACCAGTTTGGATAGAGTCCATGAAAGTGTTTTAAAACAATGTTTAAGGATAAAAATTTAAGCTCTGCTGAAAGATCAGAAAAATAAGTGTTTTTTGTTTTTTTTTCCAGAAATTGAAATTTCACCTACTGCACTCTATTGGTCATAGGCACAAATTAACCTGTGCACCTTAATACCTTACTCGGTGTGACCTATAACGTACTTGTTTATTTGGTGTTCGTTAAGGAGACGTAAAAATGTGAAAACGTCAAGAAAGGAAAATGAGAGGCTGATGAGGAAGCGAATGTTTGCAGCTGCTAGAACCTGAGCGAGGACACAAACGAACTTGTTTCGTGGACATTCCATGAGTAGCTATAACAGGCAATAATTAACATAAAAGTTCCACAAAAGTTCCCCAACAGTTACATTTTATTATCAATTAATGATAAATGTCCTAATTATTATCTATATGCATGGAGTTACATGTTAAAATGTAGGTCCCCGAAAACCAGGTTCGAGTCTGATATCATTTACATTGCAGCAGCTATGAAGTGACGGATTACTTTCCTGCAACATAACACTATGTTTTGTTTTATTCTTTATTTGCGTTTTGCTGCCTAAATAGACATTGACGTCAGCTTTGATAAATCGTACTTTGCTCTAAACAACGACCTTTTATTATGGAACATTTAATTAATTAAATACACAGGTATTCATCGATGTTTTTACATCTTTATCTGAGTACAAAAGTGACATGACATCATTTTTCCTAGTGGTAATGCTGCAGCTTCCTTCAGGCTCTGATGCAAATGCTAGTTACGTTGTGAAGATTATTTATTAATCTTGGTGTATTAACGCTGAAGTTAACATTGCGTCATTATTAATTGCCTCATTCAAAGGAATCTTAACATAAGGACTTAAATGGTAAAAATATGTTATTTTAAAACCAGGTTTAGACGTTTAGCTCGTCAAATTATGAAGTTCAGTTTAGCATTTTGTAAAATAAATAAATAAATAAATAAATAAATTATTTATATTCTAGCACTATATAAATAAATAAATTAGAAATAAGAAATACTTTTTAGGTTATAATTCAAAAAGTATGAGTAAAACATGTGACTAATAGTTTAGCTTTAAATAGATATTATTTAGGAAGTTAAACCTACATGTTTTTGTTTTTTGTTGTTGCACTTACACACTTGTTAAAATAATTATAGTGAAATACTAAAATATATTCTGGATTCATGTCATATGGCCGTAGATAATAAATCCAAATCCAAGGTCACGTCTCAGATCGAGAATTATTTTTTTTTTCTTTAATGATCATTGAGCATGATGTTTATATATTAGCTAAATGGTGCTGTGTGTGTGTGTGTGTGTGTGTGTGTGTGTGTGTGTGTGTGTGTGTGCACACATAGAGACACGAATGCAAAGAGACAGAATTGATATTCTCAGCACGCACAAACAGCACCGGATGCATTCAGCGTGAGTGCGTGTGTGTGTGTGTGTGTGTGTGTGTGTGTGGTGAGCGAGAGTGTGTGAGGCTCCCTCTGCAGGACTCAAAAACAAAAACTTCGTAACGCTCCATTTAGAAGGCTGTAAATATTCTCTCATCTGTTCTTCAGGTGACACAATCGTGACAGAGTTTTAACAGTTCTTCTTTGTTTAAAAAAAAAAAAAGTTTTTAAAGGGGCGGGGTTTCACACTGGGCCCCGTCCAATGAGAATGAGCGGATTAGTTAAATAGTGCTGCGATTGTTGGGATGGAGAGATACGCCAAGTTACAAAGTTACAGCGTATCTTTATATGAAGAGGACTGAGGGATGAGAGTGTGTGAGAGTGTGTGTGAGAGAGAGAGTAAGTCAGCACTGGGGCAACACAGAGACACTGCAGCGTACTAAAGGTATTTATTTAGTTAGTTCGTTTTTTTCCTTATACATTGTTCTTACTGAATGAAGTTTAAAATTCTTTTTTTTTTTTAGTATGAGAGTGTGATTGATCAGTGATGACAGGTCGAGCGCTACTGTGTGTGTATGTGTGTGTATGTGTGCGTGTGCATGTGTGTGTGTGTGTGAGAGAGAGACAGAGAGACAGAGAGACAGAGACGGCACAGGGAGAAAAGGTCAAGGAAAACGAAAAACAGCTTGACAGAGAAATGAAGAAAGATAAGAAAACAAAGAGGGAGACAGAGAGTGAGAGAGAAACATGGGACAGGATCTGACAGAAAGGGAAAAAAAGAGAAAGACGTAAAAGTCAGAGAATAAAGAATTGATGAGGAGAAAGAAAGCCAGCTGACGAAGAAAGTGAAAGGGGAGAGCAGAGAGAATGAAAACAAGCGTACAGAGAGAGAGAGAGAGAGATGTGCAAGAAAGAGAAGGAAAAAAGACAGAGGACATAAAAACAAAGAGCAAGAGAATGAATGAATCTGTTGGGACTAAAAGGAAGAAGGTTAAGGGGGACTGAAGAGAAGAAAAAAAGAGAAGGACAGAAAAAGGAAAGAGAACATTTAGGAAATGTACAGAAAAGGAGGACGAGGAAAAGACATGAGAGAGAGAGAGAGAGAGAGAGAGAGAGAGAGAGAACTGTCATGCTGTAGATAATGTGTTACATGAAGGACATGCATCTCACACACACACACACACACACATACACACACACACACACATGCGCATGTTCTATTCTCACTCAGCATTCTCAGCTCTTTCATTCTCCAGCACTGTTGGGGCATCATGTGTATTCTGTTATACTGGTTATACTGGTCATATTGTACTGGTTCAGAAGGTGTTATATGACAACATTGCAGAGCTCTATGTAACTTGTTACTTGTCACACACACACACACACACACACACACACACACACACACACACACAAACACATATTGCCGTAGGTATTGCCTCCAAATATGGATCATGGGATATTCACATGACGGTTAGTCATTTAGTCTTTAAGCTAAAACACACACACACACACACACACACACACACACACACACACACATCTCTCTCTTTCTCTCTCTCTGTCAGTTAAATTTACTATAAACTTATTGCCCAAAGCATCCAGAACAAAGCAGAAACAATCCTTATCATTCTTTCCCAGTCTGTTCTCTCTCCGTCTCGTTTTTTTTTTTTTTTTTTTTTTTTTTGTCTGTCTCCCCCGAGTCTTCCAGATGAACACACGGCTTTCAGTACTAATCACTTCTGCAGTGTTACACTCCAACATCATAACTATTGTACAGGAAAGGGATTAAACTTTATGTACTCACACACACACACACACACACACACACACACACACACACACACACACACACACAGACTAAAACATCATTAATTAAATCACCTGCCGAGCAAAGGAGCACAGAACCATCTCTCTCTCTCTCTCTCTCTCTCTCTCTCTCTCTCTCATTTCTTTCCAGGAAAATCATTTTAGTTTCGTTAGAATACTCAAAATTAGGAATAAAATCTCTTTTTTTTTTTTGTGAACCCTGACTAATACAAAAATTTTAACAATAAATTAGAAGAAAAAAAAATTCTCATGTTATTTATTTATTTATTATTATTTCAGCGGTACCTCAGCATACGTATTTAATCCGCTCCGGAGGCGAGTTCATAAGCCGAAAGTTCATATTGCAAAACACGTTTTCCCATATGAAATAATGTAAATGCAGATAATCGGTTTCAGCCGCCCAGAAAATATTAACAATATTACAAATTTCCAACACTATCCTATTTTTGCATGTAAAAACAATCAAGACATTTTAGAACAGACGTGTAAATGAAGTAAAATATGAAATAAATAGACACTGAACCTCACTTGACCTTCATTTATGATTCCTCTCGGCAGTGGCTGCTTTAAAAAGCAAACTGAAAGCGTCTCCCTTTTCTTCCTGCCAATGTCCTCGCTTCCTGCACAAAATGCGAGAAAAAAAAAGTCCCACAAAAAATATGTGAACTCGCTTTGCTTGGCTTCCGGACGTACGTGTAACTTTTGTGCAGGCCAGCGTTCGGTTCGGTTTGTCTGACAAAAATTCTTCCCATGCCGAGGCAAATTTCATGCAAAATTTCAGTTGTTAAGGCAAAAATGTTAAGGTGGTTGATATTGAGATGTATATCTGCTACTTCTGCTCTGTGAAGCTTCATGACGGCTCTAATCTGAGGTGCTGCTTGAGGTTAATTGGTGATTTCTGAGGCTGGTGACTCTAAATGAACTTCTCCTCTGCAGCCGAGCTACTGTAAGTTTTGGTCTCGCTTTCTTGGGAATGTACTTGAGGATACAGTACATTCAAAGTTGTACATTGTGTCTGTTGTTGTTACTTAATTACCTAATGCCATACAGTATTTTTTGAAATCTTAAGCATTAGAGTCTAGCGTCTTAGAGTACACAATAGGAACTTTTTGGACCATGACGTCTTGTACAAGATCAAGCGTTTAGGGTTTATCAGAAGGAATGCAGTCTTTTCTTGTACAACATGTTTTATATTTGCATATAACAAACTCTTGAGAAACCTCGAACTCGAGTACCGTACGTCTCCTTCTTAGATTTCAGTAGAGGTCTCAACAATAAGTCTCACTCTAAATGAGCCAAACTTCGTATGGTACGTACATTTGTTATACAACTACAGCTAAGTGTATTTAAAGACCAAATAAAAAAAGCACTATTGTACATTTACATGCTCATCTGTAGTACTACAATTTTCACACTATCTGCCTGTTTTTCTGTGATCATTCTGTCCAGATTACATCAATCATAATGGGAAAAAAAAAAAATTCTGATTCCATGTGGTTGAGGTTTTTTTTTTTTTCCTTAAATATTTCAGGTCCAAATCATCATCCCCTACCCTCCCTGTTGGCATGGCAACCAGCAGCTCATCATCGCCACTAATGAAAAACAAACCTCAGCGGCAGAGATTGGTCAGCAAGGATGGGCGGAGTCTCATGCGCAGCCCTGCTTCTGGATTGCGGGAAACATGGATCGGGGCATTTAAGGACATGTGGGGGGCATGGCTTTCCCTGCGCTGGCGTTGGGTGGTGCTGGCGTTCTGCGGTTCCTTCCTCCTTCACTGGCTGCTCTTTGCTGTACTGTGGTACGTCTTGGCGCGTGCCAATGGCGATCTGGGTGTCGACCACGACAACCCACCTCCCGGGCATACGCTGTGTGTCAAATATGTCACGGGATTCACAGCAGCGTTCTCGTTCGCCCTGGAGACCCAGCTGACCATCGGATATGGGACCATGTACCCTAACGCCGACTGCCCCACAGCCATCGCCCTTCTTGCGCTGCAGATGCTGCTGGGGCTCATGCTTGAGGCCTTCATAACCGGTACTTCTTTTTCAAAAGATATTCCATAAACAACATTGAATCATTTACATTTTTCAGGGATATGTTGCGTTGTATGATTGGTTGAATGGTTCCCTTTGCAACACTACACTTCCTGTATTGTCAAATGTTGAGATAAAACTTTGGTTTAGCCAAAATTCAGCTATCAATGTATGGTAATTGATAACTGATAAATGTTAAATATTAAGAAAAAAACAACAACTTCAACTACTGAGTAACTGTACATACACTGTAACTTGTGTCAACATTACAGCTAGTTTATAACCAGTGGAAACAAAACCCACGCACAAATTCTGATGAAATCAGTTAATCTGAGACTTTTCTTAGTAACTCATCATATATATATTTTTTTTTAGAAAACGTTTTAGTTTTAACTTTTTTTGGCTCAGGTTTTATCAACCACCTGCTGATAGACATGGTGGCCCTAAATTGCAGAACTCTAACAAAGTCAAAGACACATCAGCAAAAAAAAAAAAAAGAAAGAAAGAAAGAAAAAGTCCAACCCAAAACATAAAGGGTGGATCCCGTTTAATGTTACAACAACAAGATGTTTAGTTAAAATGTAGAATTTAGATTGTAAAAATAGCGTCTATGAAACTTAGGAGTCCACATATAAACAGTATAAACAGCTGGATTTTGTTACAATAAATCAGTATTGATCGGCTCCATGGAAATTTGTGTTTTTACAGTTAAGCTTCCGGCTGCAAAACGTTTGAGATGATATAACTGAGTCTCAGTAAAATACCCGATCATCAATAAGATTAAAAACACTGACAGTTGACGTGAATAGAATTGATTCTCTTGTTACAGTGGCACCTGTTAAGCGCGATATATTAGCCAGCAAGAGAACAATTGGTTTTTAAATATGATGTGTTGGAGGCAGGAAGAATGGGCGTACAGCGGACTCTGAGTTGTGATGTCTAGATGACTGGGTCAGAGCATCTCCAAAACAGCAGTTCTCAGGGTGTGTTCCCAGTATGCGGTGGTCTTCAAGAGTAGTCCAAGGAAGGACAATTGGTGAACCAGGGATAGGGTCATGGGAGCCCGAACTCAAGGGGTGCGTGTAGAGAATGAATGTGAGAGAGAATGTGCGATCCTATTCCACAGAAAAGCACAGATTGCTGAAAAAGTGAATGCTGGTTCTGATAGAAATCTGTCAGAACGAGTGATTTTTGTTGTGTATATGGCTGTGTAGCTGCGGAGTGCTCATGGTTCGCTTGGCTTTCGTGTCTACTGCGGCCTGGACCACAGAGCAATGGAAGAGTTTGACCTGGTCTGATGAATCACATTTTCTTTTACATCATATGGATGCCTGGATGTGCAACTCTGAAAGGGAATGTCCATTTTCGAACATTATATATCTGATTGGCTACCACCAACAGGTGATATTCAATAAGAGCCTTTATTTTCAGATTTTCAGGTCCTTATTGAATATGATATGTTCAGTGGAAGTTAATTGCACCCTGGGCGAACTCCCCTTCAGCATCCTGCACAAAACACCAATTACCTTAACAAACGTCAGTGTATACCAACCTATTTTATTACATTTTATAATTTTATAAACACATTTTCCCACATAGAATAATGTAATAATGTAAATGCAGATAATCCGTTCCAGCCATCCAAAAATATTACCAATATTACCAGTTTTCAATACTATAATTTCTGCATATAAAAACAATCAAAGCATTTAGAAAAGACATATTTCAAATTTGAAAGATGAAATACATAGACATTAAACCTCCTTTAACCTTAATTTATGACTCCTCTTGGCACCGACTGCTTTAAAAAAAAAGAAACTGAAAGTTGCCCCCTTTTCCTTTAACTGACATTCTTGGGACCTATGGTGCTACTGTATGTCTTCACTAAAACTTACTTCTCTTGGCTTTCCACTGACTCAAACGAGTTTTGATCGGCAACCAGAAGTACGCACAAGCGGGTCGGTCGCTCGTATGCCGACAATTCTTCGTATGCCAAGGCAAATGTCTTGCAAAATCTTTGTTCTTGAGGCGAAAATTTGCATGGTGGGGCGTCCGTATGTGGACGTACCACTGTACTCACAAAGTGATGGCAAAGCCGCATTCCTTTGGCTTTTTCCCGTTTGCCCTCTTTTTAAATTGAACACATAATGGCTTTGACCATAAGCTATTTTTTATTTAAAGCCCATCAGGACATTGCACACCCCCAGTTGAGAGTCGGCATTAAATCATTTCACCTCAGTGGGTGTGTAGATTGGTTAGATTGTGATAGACCTTCCCAGTCAATCCCCTGCCTCACTCACAAACTAGAATCAGCGCAATAGTGAGTTTAATTAACTCGCACACTAACAAGAAAGAATGTAATGTGCAAATGAACGATAAAAAAACAAAAAAAAAACAATTGCGCAAACGTAGTCATCATTCAGGATATCCATTTACTTTTTCCCATTGTACTCTGTGCCACCCCCAGGAAGATGCCGAACTGGGAGGCTGCCCATGTCGGCCACATATAAACCCACCACTGCGTTAGTCATTGTTTGGACGTGGGCTGCAGTAGCCAGTCAGGAACGAGCATCTGTTGTTCAATAAGGACCTACCCTTACAACATATGTGGTTGTGTTGTTGTTTAATTGTTGTCGTTGATTACACAGTCAATATAGAAATCAGTTATTAACTAAATAATTAGAATTGTTGTTTTATTTAACTTACTATGGACTTTATATTAATTTAAACACATTTCCTGTTATATTGAACTTTCAGCCTCATAATACAAAGATACTATCCATTATCACCCAAATTCTGTGGAGGTTCCTGTAGAGTCTGGTTCCTTACACGATTTCTTCCTATTGTCATCTCAGGGAGTTTTCTCCTGGCCACTGCTGAGCTTGGCTTGCTCATCAGAGATCCGATAAAAAGAAATTCCTAGTTAACAAAGTTTTCATTCTCTAAAGCTATTTTGCAACAATGACTACTATTAAAAGTGCTGTACAAATGAAATTTTATTAAAATGGCCCTTGAATTAAATTAGCTCTGGCGCCCTGGGGGTGTGGCTCGAAAAGGGCCTGTGGGGGTGTGATGTGGGATCTGAAACCAGGGGTCTTTCTGGCGCGAGCGGATTGTGTTTTGGGCATTTGGAGTCTGGGTTTGTGGCCTGGGGCTCTTTGCCCCCTCGGCCCGGTGCACAGCGGGCTGTGGTGCACTGGGTGTTCTGGTGCCTTTGTATCGTGGCCAGCATCGTGGACTTTTTTGGTGAGTTGTGCTGAATTGACATTTATGTAGGACCAGACCCAAGACACCAACGCTGGCGCTGGACACGCTGGACTTTGGCGCGGTGCAGATGAGCCTTGGGTGGCCATAAACCTGTTACAAGTTTGCTGATACATAATTGATAATCTGGGTTATGTAATTCACCTGGCAGTGGTTTCAATGTTATGGTTGATAAGTGTATCAATATACATCAATTTGATTTTATTTATAGAGCATGTTTAACATAAAACATTGTCACGAAAACGCAGATCCAAAGGTAGTGGAGCCCGATATAATTCCACTGTTGTAGTCAATCAGTCTCAAAATTTGTGCATTCTGAGATTTTAGCAAAGGAAGGCTAAGATGAGGCTTTATCACCATCGTGTGTCCTTCTGTTCTCTCTTTCAGGTGCGTTTGTGGCTAAGTTCTCTCGTCCACAGAAGCGCTGCAGTGGTATCTTATTCAGTCCTAAAGCCGTGGTGTGTGAGGTCGAAGGTCAACGTTGCCTGATGTTCCGTGTGTGCAACCTGCTCTCGAGGCCGCTAGTTGACGTGTGTGTGAGTGCCGTACTCTATGAGGAACAGGACGATCACACAATCCGCCAAACTGCATTAGATTTCGTGTTGGATGGCTTGGGCTCACGACCTTGCCCGCTCTTTCTGTCACCTTTGACCTTTTTCCACCCCTTGACCCCAGAGAGCCCGCTGAATCGTGCCATGCCCCCTTCAGGCCAGTCTCAGTTCGAGTTGGTTGTGTTTCTTTCTGCTTCCCAAGAGGGTACTGGATCCGCCTACCACAAGAGGACGTCCTACTTGGCTGACGAGATTCAATATGGCCGCCGTTTCACCAAGGCGGTCCTACATGGAGAACGGCGGAACAGCGCTCAGGCCATGCGCTTTTTCGACACACATATTTGCCCATATATGGGACCCAACACGTACAGCAACTCTCGGGACAAGGAGTGTGTGGTACAGGTTAATGGAGATGGTAACGATGCAGTAGAATAGCTGCGTGTGTGTGTGTGTGTGTGTGTATGTGTGTGTGTGTGTGTGTGTGTGTGTGTGTGTTTGTTTTTGTGTGTGTTTGTGTGTGTGTCCTCAATTTGTCCTCATCCAGTCTGTGCACACCACTTGGCATTTCACTTGAGAACAGCTTCTCAATCTTACATTTCATACTATTAATGCTAATAACTAGCTAGAACTTGGTCAGATACTAATCACTAGCTAGTACCTGTCTAGTTGCTAGTCCCAAGCTAGAATCTGACTGAATCCTTATTTCATTTCAAAACAACAATAAAAATGTC
Organism: Clarias fuscus; assembly: GCA_030347435.1. Taxonomy (NCBI): domain Eukaryota; kingdom Metazoa; phylum Chordata; class Actinopteri; order Siluriformes; family Clariidae; genus Clarias; species Clarias fuscus. Next base: position 2,548,368 of record CM059218.1, on the reverse strand, counting down.
ATCTAATTTCACTCAATGCTAATTTACAGATTCTAAACTGCTAGGAGGACCCAACTGGATGCTAATCAAGAGCATGGAAGCAACCACAAGCTAAATCCCACCTAGCCTGTCATTTGAAGCTTTTCGTTAAGTTCTTCCTAAGTGAAACCACTAGCATTTCAGATCTACTCCCTGCAACAGTCGGAAACTATACCGGTTTTGCATTTTCCCTTCTCTGAAATGCCCAGGGCAACGTTGAAAAATAAGCTCCTTCATCGAATCGAGATTGTGAATGGAGAGAAAACTCTTATCTTTCACCTTAGAGGACTGGATTTAAGCCACATTGTTCTTCTGAATCACACTATCTGGACTTAAAAACGAAGTAAAACCATGAAACGGGGATGAACGTTTACTGCAGTGTGTGAGGATTTGAGAATTAACGATTATAACTGATGATTTTAGAGTACACTGCTGATCGCTAAACAGTACTACTGCTTACGGGCTATAAATTAGCATTGAGGTGCCAGGTGATTGTGGTACCAGTTAGGAAAAAAGGATGGAAATATGAAAGCTTGGAAACATGCAGAATTACATTAGCTCGCCACTTGAGGGATTGGGAATTTGGATTATTTAAAAAAAAAAAAATTCTGTCCGTTTCTTTTTTAACTATACTTAGCTCTGTTAGCTTGTGTTAGTGTGTAGTTAAACTCTTTAGCAAAATACTGATACACAATGCACAAAGTTCTAACATACAGTATAAGCTAAAAACCTGTGTAGTGAAAACCCGTTCACTCAAGTGGCAAAACCTGGGACAGTTTTTTTGGTTTTTGGTTAGAAGTCAAAGTCACAGGAGACATTTTTTTTTTTTTTCCCGTATGAAGGACGAGCAATTAATGGAATCTGCACATAGATCTGCATGATTATACTGATAGTCGCACACTGTATATAATTTGTTTTTTATTTTGCTATTAAAACCTAGGTAACACCTTTTTTTTTGTGCATTATTAAAGTACGGTACTTATCTTCTCTGAGGCTTTGCTCTGAAGGATTTTTATGAGCAGAGGTAAATCGTTAAGTGTCATTTTTTCCCCCTCTTTTAAGTAATCAATCTAATATATCCTGTAAATCAGAAATCAGAGAGTTTTATATAAGTATTGTTTGTGTGTAAATTGTTACGATCTTTTCTTTCCCTTTGATACCAAATGGAAAACATTTCTAAACACTGAATACGGTTTGTACATTAAACTGTGCGGAATAGACTATATGGTCTGTGAAAGAAGTACCATATACTGTATTATTAAAGTTAAATTAAATAATATTCTTAAAAAATATATATTTTTAACAGCTTTTTTGCATACTTACAGTATATATGCAGCGCGATCAGTTGCGACACTTCGTCTTCATCCATATCAGCTCGGTTTCATTTTTCCTAACAGCGTCAGACAATTATATCCTCAATGGCCTTCCACAACATACAACAGCCGTGTTGAGCAAATTATGGCCCTGACTAGTCTTAACAAGTTGTTTAATTTAAAAGACGGCTTGTCAGTATTCACCACTTTATTTTATTTTTTTTTAACTTGCGACTTACTGTAATTCCCTGGAGAATCAGTGTTATATATTTTTTCTCAAATAAATAAAAATAAAATAAAAACAGTAAAACGTGTGTCCAGTGTGATTGGTTGAGGCCATAACTGATATGATATGTGTCGATGTTAATAAATACAAAAAAATGCTGTTGTTGGCAAAATCACTGTGGTATGAGAGACTTTATAATAAAGCAGTTTGTGCAAATTGTCCATTTTCACAAGTGGAAACAATGACTGTCAGTAATTATTATGATTATTCAAAGTGATTTATTCTTTAATTCTTACATTCCTTCAAAGCATCAGAAAGAGAGAGAAGAGCTAATCTTAAGGTTACTTTTTTGTTGTTGTTGACCAAATTGGCTATCCATAACACCATTCATGTAATTAATCTTTCCATCCAGTGGCGACCGCCATTGTCCTGATCTGCATGTCTTTGGACTTTGGGAGGAAACCGGAGTTCACAAAGGAAACCCAACCAAGCACGGGGAAACATGCAAACCTTATGCACACAGACCCCGAGGCGGGAATCGAACCCATAACCTGTGCCATCAACTACGCCACTGTGCCGCCAAATTAGCATTTATCTGAGCTATGGCGTCTTACATTGATATTTTTAAGATCTACACGTTACACACACATAAATATGTGTTATAATTCATAATTCCGGTCCAGTGTCATCTGTATGAGTCTCAGTTTTTGTCAAAACAATGCCGTAATAATAAAAGGGATATTGAATTTTGTCCGGCATAACACTTTACTGTGGGAGAGTATTTTGTCCCGTTAAAGTCTTAGAATTAATACTTGAACAACAAATTGGGTTCAC